>VXBW01001196.1:7215-112366 GCA_013400375.1 Thinocorus orbignyianus
AAGTAAAAGCAGCTGGGCATGTGTGCCTGTGAAGGAGGAGGGAGGTAAGTGGTATAGCTTCAGGTGTTTTTTTCCCGTGGCTTTTTATCCACAAGTCATGCTGCAGATTTTGTGTGAGATTCATAGAGAAAACATTCCCAAGGTACAATATATTAAGATGCATATCAATCCATAAACTGCGTTTTGCAGATGCAAAATGACCTGCAGAATTTGAAGGAGGATGGAGGCTGGTTTATAACCATTTTTCCATATAACTTATTTAAGCCTGAGATGTTGGGCTAAATTTGCCAGTAGCAGAATTATGAGTATTAGTATTATTAGCATTACAGCAGCACCTAGAGGCCCCAGTTGAAACCAGGACCCTTAGTGGGTAGAAAAATAATAGACGAGAGTCTCTGCCCTGAAAAACTCACAGTTGGCATGGATGGGATAAAAAAGTGTGCTGGATGGGAAGATTATAATAATTTTGTTTTGACAGATGGAATATGGTATTTTGCTCATGGAGAAAATCGGTGGCAGGCTGGGAAGGAACCTCGTGCAATATTTTCCCCTAAGTTTAATTCACCGAGAAGTTGCTTTTTACTTCTTTCCTTTGACTGCAATGAACAGAAACTCCTGTCTGCTCACTGGTGTTCACGGCTTCTCATGGATAAATAGGGGGAACCCGCTCGGTCTCTGCCAGTTAAAACAGAGTTTCATGCTTTAATATGGCTCATCTGTGGCAGAATTTGTACTTTATCACCCTTTTTTAGCTAGGAAAATATTTTAGCTTTGGAAATGAACAGTTGATGCTTTGGAACAGATCTTTAAACATCAGCACGTTGCGCTGATTGGTACCATAAAACGAAAGCTCCTCCTACAGAAACAGTTTTGGAGAGGATACATAAAACTTTGCCTTCAACTTTTGCAGAACAAATGAGGAACAGAGTTTGTGATGCCAAGTTGGGTTGCTAGGAGTCACCTTGGGATGGTACAAGTGCAGAACGTAGGATGGATCCCCATCTCCACCAGGCAGAGCCAGGGAGAGACAGCCCCAGCCAAGCAGCACCAGCTGCCTGCAAAAAGTGGCAGGGCACAGGTGTGTGTTTGAGACAGGTTGCAATTTTTGGGCTCTATATAAGTAAAATGAGGCAATGTTTTAAGAAAAGGGCTCTTTCCACCAGGAAGGATTTCAGAGACTGTATGACCTGGAGTGTTGAGAGTCCAGTATAGTAAATACGGCACTTAAGATCATTTCTTTCCCTTTACGAAACTCTTCCCTGTGCATCCTTCAGGCCAGATCCTCACTCAGGACAAAGCAGGAGATTTGCTGAGGTTAAGGGATCTGTCATACCATGTGTCATCTGAGGGAGGTGGTTATCTCTGCTGGCTTTTCAAGGAATTATAGTGAGATGAGGGCCTGGGAAGGAGGTCACGCATTCACCAAAGAAGCACCAACAGCTCAAAATGTTGAAGACAGCTCTGGAATAAGACAGCTGGCTACCTTAGAGCTGAACAGGTGGCCAGGATTGTTGATCCAGCCCAAAATTACTGTGTAGTGCTGGGATCACACAGCCCAGACCCGGGCTGCGGATGGAGGAACTGCTCCACCTCCAGAGGAAAGCCAGTCCTAAACCCTACCACCACCTTCAGCTACAGAAACCAGGGGCTGAAGAACTGCTACCCCTCCAGAGGGAAACCAGGGATAGATCCCCCTCATTGCTTTCAGCTCCAGGACCATGGTGATGGTACATGGGGTGCTGGAGGACATCAGGGCTGCAGCCCTTGGACAAGGTCTGGATGAAACCAAAGCATGGTGCCTCTGGGAACCTGCAAGGATCTTGGGATGTGTCAGATATTTGTGCATCCCATAACTGTAATGTGATATTAGTGACACCTCTACAAATAAACCAAAGATTGAAGCTCTCGTGCCAGGTGCTGTGAACAGAAGCTCAAACCAGTGGTGTATTGCGTGAAGGAAATTTGTCATCTTGGGCAACAAAGTACAAATATATGTTACAATAAGAATGACCACAATTTTCCCTAGTGCTTGTGGTATATTTAACAATGCTATAAAAGATGGAAGTGGGAGGTGTGAGTTCTCTTTAGCCTTTCAGAATTACTTAATTATTATTTAATTCTCTACGTTAATTCATTTTGCCTCAAACAGAAAACAGTAGGTTTAGATCGAGGTTGTTGTGGGCCAGGAAATGCCTCTACAGAAAGAAGAAACTGAATTGGTTTAAATGATTTATAAAACGTGAGGGTTTCATTCCAAAATATCATTTATATGCCTAGAAATCTACTCAGCAAATCTAATCCAGCAAAGGAAAATGGACATTATCAATCCATGAATAAAGATGGGAAGTAATTCTGCAGCAGTTTCAGACTATGCTTGCCCGTGTATGACGAGTAACCAGTCTGAAGTCCGTTTTACGCATCTATCAGGTCTGCCTTTACCCTGGGTTTAGTAGGCAAAATGCAGAGACAAAGAACACTGTGATAGTCTGGAAAAAAGTAGTAATAATGTCAGTTCCTGGCCACATCGGGGGTAAAGCACATCCTTCCTCTGTTAACACATTTACTGATGGGAAAGAGGGAGGAAAGTCAACGCCAGAAGGAAAGACCAAAATCCCCCAACCCCAGAAATCCTTATTCCTTCTGATACAGGACAGCTCCACCAGTGTAATGGGTACAAAAAGAAGGTGTAAGTGGGAGATATATATAAATGAGGTATATATAAATGGGATATAACAAAGACCTAGTTGATTCTGATTTCCAACCAGCCACACAAAGCGTTTGATGACCCCGGATGATGTTCCAGGTGATTCATTGCAAGTCAGTAGCTAAGTGGCCATCGGACACATCTGAAGTGCAGTGACCTTGGGTTGTGTGCAGCGAAGCCAGTAGTAAAAGCAAATGGAAGTTAAAATGAAAGGTGTATATTTTTAGAAGAATTTGTAGCGTTTGGACTCCAGCTTTGGATGGCTCGAGTGTATTTTGTAAGCCAAAAATCTGTTCTTTGGTTTGGGTTTGTTGATTAAATATACTTGTTACTAAGAACTTCAAGCAGGAAAAAATTTAAAAGAGACTTCACTGAGTTATTATCAGCTTCAGCTGCGGCACTGAACAACTAAAATGTAATAGCTCTTCAGATCTCAAGTTATTTCTACTGCCTGCCGTATAATCAGCATGTTAAATCTGGGCACCTCTTCAGGCACAGTTATTTGTGTGATATATACAGATCAATACCTATTGATTTTGTAATTTTGATTCATCTCTATGCAGTGATTCAGTTTCACATCATCTTATTTATCAAGCTCTTCTCTGAAACTTTCCTTCCAAGCTTCCCAGTGCCTCCAGGCCACTCAAGCAGGGTCTCATCACAACCACCCTCCTTGTCCCCCCGCCCCACATTTCAGTGGACACGTTCTTGGTCTCACCCCGAGGAATTTTGTGTGCAAAGAGCTGCCCCAGGATACACAGGGTCATCAATACATGAGGATGAAGTTCATAAACCTTCGCTAATGCCACGACCCCACTGTCTCTGCTGGATCTGGAGCCACCTCCCAACTTTCCAAGGAGGCTTTGCCACCACAAGGGACCAAGTTCAACCAATGCACCTGGCTATTTCTCACCCAGTAGCCATGTCTGACTTCCCTCTGTGCTGGCTTATGAGGAGTGGACAAAACCCCCCACCAAATACTAAAATTTATTAACCCCTGGAGCTTTTTGGTCCCTGTGCTGGCACCCAAAGACCTTCCTGGCTGCAGCTGCCCCTGCACGCAGCAGCAGAACCAGCGGAGTAGCTGGCACGAAAAGCCTGACGGTGACTGATTAACAGCGACCTGCTTGACACATAAGAGGAAACCAATGCCATTCCTACTGCTGGCAAGCACGTCAGGGAAATCCTGTTAACTTTGCTGGATTGCATATATGCAAATGACAGCCGATTGGAGAGCATTAGAGAGGCCACCGTTCCCACTGAGCTCATACCAGTTTGCACTGGGATAAATTGTGGCTGGGCGTGCAAAAGGTGCTCCAAATAGACTAAACCATGATTTAGCAATTCAGGATAGCCTAAAATTCTGGCTAGATGGGGCAAACCTGTTCTCTACTGACATGCCTTGCCGCTGGCTGGCTGTGGTGCTGCCGCCAGCCCTTACGCAGCACCGCGGTGGCCCGCGGCAGCAGGATGTGGAGAAAAAGTGGTTAAGAAACCATCAGCTGAAATTGGCATGATGAATGGATTGGAAGCAAACAGGAAAACTCCTTTATGTTGAAAATGCCCAACAAAAAGAACTGAACTCTGTTTCCAGTGCAAAAACTTCAACACGTTTCAGAGAACGGTGCCAAAGGGAGACGGGATGTACTGCAGCCGTGAAATGGGAGTTACTGGGGTGAGCGCCTTCTGGAAGGAAAACAAAAAGGGTTGATGAAGACTAAACAACATTTCAGGGGGGCTCAAACACTAGGGCATGATAGGAAGCACGGGCTAATTACAAAGTAAGGCCTATCACCATGCAAAAATAAATGACTTCATAAAGAGCTTTAGATATCATGTTAAAAGCACCTTTAAGAACAAAAAAGATGCTATGCTAAAACCGGGAGATCTAAAGAGCTGTTATTACACATCCATTACGTTTTCTGGGCTGTCTCATTTACTTTTTGAAGTTCCGTATACTGATACAGCACAGCAAAACATTTTTATGTACCGTAAGAAATTTGAAACAATGTTTAATGTTCAGAAGATAAAGTTAACAACACTACGCTTCAGAGGCTTTTTTTATGTCTCTATTTTATGACCTTTCAAGAACTGAAAGGAAACAAGAGGGAAGGATAAGCAACCATACGCTCCTGCTTGCTTTTTCTTAGTTGCTGATCGGAGCCCAGGGCAGAAATCATAATAAAAAATGTCTTCTTTTTAATGTCTTAATAGGAGCTGTTGAAACACTGATGGTATAACGTGTTTTGGGATGGAAAGCATTTGTTCCTCTCGTAGTTATCAACAGTCATATGTGGCACTATTTGCTGATTTTTCTCCCTGAAAATACAGAAGCCCATCACGTCTATACAACCATTTGGGACAGTTTTTCTGCTTTTTCTAAAACTGAATCCAGCTACTACTATGACTCCCAAGAACTATTTCTACAAGCACCAAACAATTCAGATTTTCTCTCCGTTCCTTCTAGATATCCCTGATTGTACTGCAAACCTCCCTGTGACGTTGATAGGAATAATTACTGAATATATCAGGCAGCGACCCTCCACAAGTTTCCATCCTGCAGGATGCCAAAATGCTGGGGAGGCAGCTGTGGCGGGACATTGATGCTACAGAACACGTACACACACCCAACAAACCCCACTTTTCCAACATGAACACCCACTTCAAATTCAAACAGGAGCTACGCATTGATTGGTGTTAGGAAGAGAAAAAAAGCAACGTGTGAAGAGTTGCTCATTTCCCTCAGAAGGAGAGCTACAAAGGAAAAAGGAGGAGTAAATATGATGGGAGATTGATGCAAACTTTAGAGCATGTTGTAGTTTGCTAATACATTGTCCTAATGAAGAAAAAATTGACATCTGAGTGGCATAAGCTACATCGAAGCGAGCATCTTGCCAAATGCATGTTAGATGGAAACAGGTACTTAAACTGTCACACTGCTGCTGTAAAAAACCTTCGCTGTTGTACATCTACTGGTGAACAGAGAAAGTGAGCAATTATTTCTGCTGATTTCAGGAGGCATGGCAAGAATATAAGCAATGTTTCTTTAAAAAGTATTTCACGAAGTATCTCAAATAAGTAAGCACGGTCCTTTTAAAAATCCTGGCTTTTTACGTAGCCATACGGACTATATTCAAATATATTTTGAACATTTCTTCATGTGTTTTTATGATGTCTGTTGTCACTCTCAATTGACAGATTTTAGTTTTCTTTAAAATACGAGTTTCAGTGGGATGTCTTCTACTACAATCTGGCAGATTTAATATCTTTAATTCAGAGTCAAGTCTAAGCAAAGCTAAAGGGATTTTAGGTGACAGAGTATGTACCTGAAATCCAGCTTCTCATGGTCAAATTAATTTCTAATGCACCTCTACTGAATGTTTCAGCCTTTTCTTACTTGGGAAGAACTTGCACTTGGATGGGTTCTTTCTTGGCATGAATTTCAATGCCAGAATGAAAATCAGATACAGCTACTTAAGAGTGACACCCCCCAACTGAAATAAAATGTATGGGGAAAAAAGATAGGTGAGTGGTGGCAGGGTAGCCTAGCAGTGTTTTGAAGGGTGTGATATCCATGAGGATAAATCTATGGCATCTCCTTAGCTAATATCATGACTTGCTACATTATGGTAAAGTATACAATAATCTGGGAGGTGCCTATAGCAGGGCAGCAAGACACAGCTCCCTTCTCCTGTGTTTAAAGCAAAGAGTGTGGTGGCAAAAGCAGCAAGGAGCAGAGAAAAAAGCCTGCTTCTACAGGAGCTAATTCACAACCCTCAGTAATCTTCCGCTCATTTAATTGCAAAAATATTCCAAGCACTTTAAAACATTAAATTTTGCGTAGAGCTCACATGCAGAGCTTCGTGACTGAAAAGGCAAACAGCTTGGGATGGAGCAGGGAGCCAGTGAAGTGAAGAGCACCGCCTCCAGTGGGAACTCGTTGGCCGTGTAATGCAGTTGGTTATTCCAATAGCATTCCAGGTGATTGTGGAGTTAACATATGAGCCTTTCAGAAAAGACCTTTAATGACCCACCAGCCCCCTGAAATTCCCCAAATCTGGAAGAACGACTCTATGCATCTAACAGTCACACAGGTGCAACACCAACCTGGGGAAAGTGTCAGCTCCTGAATCACAAGGGACGCTTCCAGTAACATCAATATTTTCCCAGGAGGTCCCTCAGCCAAAGGCTGCCTTGGCCCAGCCCTGCTTGGAAGATCTTCCAGGGCTGTAGCACAAGGTGGTATGGCTGGAGACCAAGTCAAGGCATTATTTTATTTTGTTTTGGTTAGCAGAGTTGATATTTGGTCAAAGGCTCCTAGCTGTGAAATGATGAGGAGCTGCCAATTTCTAAGCTAAATGTTGTACATTCATATCCTGCTACCACTAACTCCATTATGATTAGTCAGGAGTGAACTTAGAAGGTTCAGAAATAAGGTTTGGATAAACATCTCCAAATTTTGGATGCTTATCTGAGCCTGACCCAAACCCCCTGAGTGTGCAGAATTGAGCTGGAAATCTGGCAAGAATGTTAATTTCCACACTTTTCATTTCTCTCTTGAAGGCTATATTTGCAGTTTAAGAAATTTCCTTTAATTGGAATTAGCATAATACATTATTTCCCTGTGGTGAGAACAGCTTTTCTGTAGTTACTCTGCCTGCTTGGATTTTGTCCAAAGAAGCACAAAAGGGGATGAAAGTGAACACAAAAATCCAAAGTAAATAAGTGAACCAAACTCTTTAAACCCCACAAATGGGTAGATTCTGCTTAAGACTTCCCGCAAAATAAACGACCTGGTCTGGTTCTAAAATGATGCCCTTCAGTTTTAATGGTGCCTCTGTATGAATGCCAGCTCTACCCCTTCCACCTACATTTGGTAATAATTAATGATTTGGGGATTTCTGTGCCCCTTCTTTTCTGGGGTATATTGCTGCTTCAGATAGCATCTTATTTGTTTAATGTCAATAATTTAATATTATCAACAGCTACAAAAACACTGTGTCAAGATACCTCAAATCTTTGGGGAGCCTGGAGTTACAATCAGCTGATATTTGACCCTCCAAAATATAAGGGTTGTGAGATGTTGACTGCATTGATATACTCAATTTTGTGATATTTGCTGTGAAAATGAAGTATTAAAGCAACCAGTGGAGCCTTCAGATGCAGGGAACTTTGTGCCCAGGTTGCACGTGGAAGGTCCAACTGGCTACCGAAAAGACCAAGCCTATCACAGAATCACAGAATGATATGCAGTTGGAAGGGACCTCTGGAAATCACCTAGTCTAAACCCCTTGCCAAAGCAAGTCCTACGAGAGCAGGTTGCACAGGAACTTGTCCAGGTGGGTTTTGAATGTCTCCAGAGGTGAAGACTCCGCCACCTCTCTGGGCAGCCTGTTCCAGTGCTCTGCCACCCTCAAAGTGAAGAAGTTCCTCCTCATGTTTAGATGGAACGTATTATGTACAAGTTTCTGTTTCCTCTTGTGCTCTCACTGGGCACCACTGAAAAAAGACTGGCCCCATCCTCCTGACACTCACCTTTAAGTATTTATAGGTGTTGATCAGATCCCCCCTCAGTCTTCTCCAGACTAAAAAGACCCAAGTCCCTCAACCTTTCCTTGTAAGAGAGATGCTCCAGGCCCCTCATCATCTTTGTGGTCCTCTGCTGTACTCTATGCATATGTAAACCCAGCTGCTAGACCTGACCTTGCTGCAGACCTTGGATTCAGCTGGGGGGAAGACTGTAAAGTGAAAACCTTGCAGTCACCCAAAATGTTATTCTTTTTTAAATTAACCTCTTTGCAAGTCAGCTGGTGATATGAGGTGCATTCAGGAGGACCTAAGTGGCCATCTCAAGCCCCTTCCAGATGTAGGGCTGGGGAAGTTGCAGTAGCACCCAGCTTCTTGCCCTTCCTCCTGCCTCTCTTCTCGAGCACTCCCAGCTCCCAAGGAGCAAACTAAATATAGTGGTAGTCTCTGCACGCCAGGTGTGGGTATAAGCACAGCACATGTAGATATCCACGCACATCCATGAACCTGAATATTTGCTCACATTTAATAACGAATCAAATAAAGGAAAATGAGTATTGACAGAAATGCCTGTTACCCAACACTCTCAGGAAAGAAAAGCCAAACCGAGTGCTATACCCTAAACAGTACACTTGGTACTCAAAAAATAAGCCCTTTCCAGCTTGAATCCAGAACATCAGACCTACACCGCCAGGCTCGGGCACCAAAACAGAGAGAACTGGTGTTTCCCAGCTCCCTACCCCTTATCGGTGGGAGATCTGGGCGAGCTGCCGGGCAGGGGCAGAGGGCCGTGCCGCTCCTCCCTGCCAGCCGGGACGGGGCCGTGCTGCCTGCCCCTTGGGAAAGAAGAAAATGTCATCCAGCCCGAACACAAAGGGCAAGATGGTATCTCGCCGCTGGTGCGGTGAAGTCATACACTAGGAAAAATATATTTAGCTGTTTCTGGGCAGAATCCCCAGGAGGCTATGGAGCTGGTCCCATACTGATGTCACCTTCTTCACCTACCCCAAAGCACCAAGCAAGACCCTTGTGGCCACGTCCTGAGGAGTCTCAGAGCAAGATGTGGCCCCTGGGCGAGGGTGAACCCCAGGGAGCACTGCAGGAAAAGGGAGGCTGGTGTTCTTTCCCAACTGGGGACATGCCAATTGCTGCCAGCCAGCCCTTCCCTTCAAAACACACCAGATCTGGGGGGAAACAGCCTCAACCAAACCCTCTGCTCCCCTGTGGGACCCCCACAGGCCATGTAACCAGTCATGCAGGACAGTTACTGGTGGCTGTAGCTTTGTTTGGGATATTGGGGGTGTTTTGGCAGGGCTGCAGGGGACACCACAGCCCTCTGAGCTCCTGCAGCAGCAAACCACCATGCCAGTGGATATTGTACTTAGTTACTTCAGCCTCATTATGCCCAGTAATTTTATTTGCATAAAAGGAAAGGCTGCGTTCAGGGAAGACGACAGGGGTGGGAAGGGGATAAAGCCCACTGTGGGGGTCTGGGGATCACCCCTAGAATGGGAGCTCTGCGTGGTCCATCCTTCATGACATTCCCTGGTACCTCCTCCAGGTCAGCTTCTCTCTCTCATTTCCTACTTATACATTGATATATATTGGCAGAATGAGTTTTTCCCAGCTTCTCATTTAGAAGATAAATTCTAAAAAGAAGTACCCTAACTATAGTTTAAACCCAAATATGGAATTTAAACCCCACTTTTAACCCCCATTTTTGCCTTTACCCAAAATTGAAGGCAGCTGGCAATGACAAGAAAAAACTACTAAGGGATATGTCTGGTAAATCTGTGGAAGTAAAGGAGGTACCTCTAGCCTATCAAAGACATCAGAGTTTGACCACAGGAGACAACCAGGACCATGCAGACAGAGAGATCCACTGTAAAGTCGTGGGGAAGAAATGCTCAACGTGCAAAGTGGAGGCATAAAATATTCCCATCGCAAAATCCTGACCCCACTGAGGGCAACAGAAAAACCCTGATTGCCTTTAGACAGAGAGGACAACAACTCAAGTGTTTGTCTAGCAGTCAGAGAAGGAATGTTACATGGTGTACAGTCCACACTGCTTTGTGATAAACATGTTTTAAACTAGAAATTTGCACAGAACTCCTGTTTCTTACATCAGGAAAATCACAGGGAAACTTTGAGTTTTTTATAGGCCACAGAACACCAGCCGGAGTATGGCAATAGTTCTGCTGTCCTGGCTCAGCATTCTGAATTCTGCTGTCTCTTCTGCTTGTCTTTCTCTCACAGTACCATAATTTTACAGTTGAACTCAACAGGTGGCACTAGCCAGTGTCACCCTATTTAACAGCGCCATAAAACAAACAACCCAGAAGAGTTTGTCGCCGCAGCCATGCACTTTGTAAGGCACAAGTCTGAATAAATATGTAACTGTTCACACCCTTTCAGAAGCCCTGGAACAGGAACATACTGAACCGAAAAGCACTGATTTATATCTAAAGCAGTGCTGACTCCAAAGCAAGAGTGAAAATATAGGTGAGATGGACAGTAGGTGCTACAAGGTGTTATCACTCTGTCATTTTACACCTTAGAATGCTTAGAAACCGGCCACATTGGATGTGTGCACTGGAAACAAAGGACAGTCACAGCTCATCTTTTCTACCTGAAAACATTATTAAAAAACCTAATTTGCGATATGAGTCAAGGTGAAGGTTGGAACTCATAAGCATCTCCCTGCTTTCCTGGATGGATTTGAAGCCCTTCCAAAAACACACTGTAGTGCACCAGGTCTGCGTGCAACGCCTGGGACTGCACGGTTGCTTTCAGTGTATGAATGAAATAATCTGAAAGGACCCCACTGAGTTTATCTATGCTAATAAAAAAGTTATGCATCCACACTGAGCACAGCAAAATGTGGTTTGAGATTCCGTATTTCTCCTGCACAGGCTGGGAGAGCAGAGGGGATTACTTCTGGGCAGCCCTGTTGGGCCCAGCAAGTTGAGTGCTAATAAATCAGCAAATGGACATGCTGTCCATGTAATTTTTGTTCACACACAGAAGTAACAGTATCAGTAGATATATTGTGGTTTACTTTATGAAATTCACATGAAAAATAATAATTTGGCATTGGACTATGAACCCTCATTTCCCAATCCTAAGCACCAAGCCAAAGCACCCACAATGTGTAAATGATTTTGATTCTATTCTTAACATCAAAATGCTAAAAATAGAGGGAATTTCAGTAGGGAATTCTTACGGTCAGGTTGCGTGAGATTCACTCTGATGTACTCTAAATGATGTGTTAAATGATGCTTTCCAACACAGCCTGTAGCAGAGAGTTTGTTTGGAATGACGTTTGTTGTGGCACCAGTGGCCACTACAAAGATGAATTTATACGTATACACTTAGAGCACCTGCCTGTGGAGGTGTCGTGGATAAGTTCTGCATGAGCAGATGACAACAGAAATCTTGCAAGAGGTCACAAAACTGAATTTATGCTCCAAAACAGCAACAAAAAGGTTGTCTGTGGCCACTTTCTGCACTGCCTTCATGAAACTCACACAACCACACCGTCAGCTGCTGTTATTAAACACTACACGGGGAGTTCTTCAGCAAATAACTATCCTTTAGCAAACCATTGCTGGGGTTGCTCGCAGCTTGTTTAACTTTTGGTCGTGCAGGTTTTGCAGAACCGCCTCTCTTCGCTACGTGATTGTGAACGGTGACATTTATAAATGAATAAAACGTTGGAAATTGTATTCCGACCTATTTAGGCACCAACATCTACACAAACAAAGCTCTGATACTCGGAGATTAGCAGAATACTGATAGAGAGATAACCTACATGAAGGCTGAGTAAGGAGCAGTGATGGATTTGCACACTATTCTTTCAGCTTTGTTAAGGAAGCCTTCCCTATGAAGTCACTTCTTTACCCTGCAAACATTTAGCTCCAGTTATACAGTAGTGTGTTTTCATATAAATACAACAACGGTGGCCTCCTCAGTCCTGGAGACCGATGCCACCTCCTCTGGTGACAGTGAGAGCTTCTCTCCTGGGCATCCCTCTGTTGCTTTGCCAGCAGATCTCAGGGTTGGGACTTGGGTATTTTGTGGGGCTTTTTTCTTCTCTGGGCTACTGTGTGGGTCATATAAAACTCTTATCCTCCCAGGTAAGGAAAGGTTTCCCTTTTTGCAGTGCATTTCATCCTTACCTGCATACTTCCCACCCTCTGGGGATGACCTGGGACCTCTTTGAGAGGTCAGGGCAGGAGGAGCAGGGTGAGCTTTTCCAGCTTCTCCACGGGGCCAGCTCGCTACTTATCTCAAGCCCTGGGAAGCCAGCTCAGGAAGCTAATTTGGCAGGAAACCATTGACTTTTTTAAGTTTGGTTTGGGTTTTTTTGAGAGTTCCTCTGCCTGAGTCAGCTTCTCGCATGGTGGGACAAATGCCCACAGAAGGGTGAGCTGTGCCCAGGGAGCAGGAGGAGAACGCGGCAGCACCTTCCCTTACAGACCCATCCATGCACCCATCTTGTCCAGACATATCACACAGCTGCCTGGCCCACCACCTCTTCCCCCGGCTCCAAACACCTTTCTAAGCCTGCTCAGATGAGTTTGGCTCCTTGTGGTTCCAAATCATATATGGCTCAGTGCAAACTGCCTTTTCAGGGGAGGAATAGAAGAGGCCAAATCTCCCAAATAGACATGGTCCTGGCATTGTCCCCTAACGGGATCAAACCTCTGCCAAAAGAGTAGCTCGTCTTCTGCCATGCTTTCCCTTCCCTCTCACACATCCCAGAGGCACTTTCCACCCTCCTGCCTAAATACTTTGGGGAGTTTTCCAGCCTGTTATAATGATCAGGACACCAGCAGCGTGCTTTCCACCAAACTCTTCACCACTTTCTAAAGTCTAAGAAGATGCACCAAGCAGGAAGGTAACATTTCACGTTTACACTTAGCCCTCCTAAAATGCCACTAGTGGTTGCCAGTCCCTGGTGATTCCAGTGAGTTTTGTACAGTGAGAGCAGCTTCCATCAGAGCACAACGTCAAGTGGTTTCACAAACAACACCCAGCAGCGGCCTTTATGCTAAAACCAGTTGTGTCTGAAAAGCCTGTTGAGTTTAGCTGATATACAAGCCAAAAAGCAAGCAAGCCTAACTTCCCAAGTGCTTTCTTTGCTTTCAGATGTTTAGTTGGTTTTCTTTTTTTAATTTTTCTTTACTGGTTTTCCATTGTCTGGCATTTACAATACACCCGCAGAGGTAGAACGGCACATATTTACCTCTCTTTCCTATCAAATCTACTTTAAACTTCAGGCGCAGTGCTGTTTCCACTTGGAAAATTTTTTGTACAAGGCCTTTACAAGGCACAGTATGCCAAGACCTCTCCGATTTCCAGTTTACTGCGATGGAGTCTAGTTGGCATGGAGAATGGAGGAGCTTGACTAGCCCACCCAAATGCCAGTGGGAAGGATAGAGCCATTGCT
Source organism: Thinocorus orbignyianus (assembly GCA_013400375.1). Classification (NCBI taxonomy): domain Eukaryota; kingdom Metazoa; phylum Chordata; class Aves; order Ciconiiformes; family Thinocoridae; genus Thinocorus; species Thinocorus orbignyianus. Next base: position 20,898 of record VXBW01001196.1, read on the forward strand.
CTGTACAGACAGCAAAGCTGCAGACAGACAGAGGGAAACCCTGGGAAGGAGCAAACTAAGTCTGTGAAGAGCACCAAAATCAAAAATGTTTGCTAACACTTCAGAACTCTTCTTGCTGAGACTCACAGAAAGCCTGGCTTCTGCTGACGCGGCTTATGAGCTACTAACAGCTTCTTCAAACCATTTGGATCAGACTGATGGCAGAACGAACGAGTCTACTCATTAAGTCCTGAATACATCGGAAATTATATAAATATATATATATAAATAATGGTGTAAATCTCTTCAAACTGGGGAACAATTTATTTCTTAGCTTGCTACCACTCCTGTTGCTACCGGCCACAACATCTGACACGTAATCGACCTTCTACCAGAGCACTGGCCCAGAGAGATTTGGTGCCAGCTTTGCAGCAAGAAATCATCATCTAATGGCCTCAACAAGGGCCGAGAGCCAGAATTTGATGCCATTTACTGTTGGCCTGATGCGGTTTCTTGTTCTGTGAACATCCCATGCTGCCAAGCAGAGGCAGCACCATGCACAGGCGCTTTTTGGGAGAGTGCAGAGGATCCGGGTACTCAGTCCAGCTGGTTTGTTGAAAATGAAAGAATTATTATCACTTGGAAAGAACTTAAACAAAAATGTCATGTTGGGAGAGAATGAGAGAGGAGTAGGAGGTGGGAGGGCATGAGGAGCAGCAGGAGAAAGGCCAAAGAGGGCAGATGGAGAGAGCAAACAGGGCTTCAAGCCAAAGGGGGCCACTCCTGGCTGCACTCGATGGCTTCTCAAACACCCCAGCAACTATACACAAGTGTAATATAAACCCTGACTCCTCAAGATTAGCCATGGCTGGGAAATAATGTTATCACTCCCCATTAAAGTTCAGGAGCCCTTCAGGAAAAGTCCCCAAAATTCCCACAGGGTTTAAATGAAGGTGAGATTTCCCCCCTGGTGTATGTACTCCTTTCCTAGGACACCTCACGTTCTGCACCCATCACGTCTTCTTTGTCCTTGCCCAACCATGCAAGAACTTGAACTTTTGCCCAGGAGTTTTACTCTCTACAGAGACTTTTTTTTTTCTTTTTCTCCATCTCTCACTCTCTCCTCTGCTGAAATCAGGGGATCCGGAATTTTCCTGCTGGGTCAAAACTCAATCTCCTTCCTTGCAGGGGGTCAGTTTAACTACACATCACCCTGCCAGACGGTGACCGTTAGTACCACCCGGTTTCATTAGTTATCAAGGGCTAAAGTTGCGCTTCGAACATTCATCAATCAGTAGGAAAAAATACGCATCAAATTAAAACTCCCAGCAAACTCCAACACCTTAGGCCTTTTTCCTTTTACAAGTGACATTTTCCTCTACTGAAAACAGAACTACTTGTGCAGGTGGTTTTTAAACACAAACAGCTGTTCCATGGGAATGCAGTCGGGGAAAATAATTCAGAAAAAAAAAAAAAAAAGCCAAAGCCGTGGGTGTGGAGCAAGAATCTATACTGCCCTGATTCCCAGGGAAATAGAGGAAGGGAAGAGAAACTTCAGATATAAACAGCAAGTGGAATTTCCATTGCACTGGTCCCAATAAACACACTGGCTTTAAGGGAAGAAAAATGGGATCGGGGGACCAGAGCAAGCCAGTCGGTATTGCGAGGGAAAGCGTGGCTGAGGGGTATGGCTCGTAAAAAGCCGCTTCATCTTTCAGTGTCAGAACAATGCCCGGGTGTATGTTAAAGCTGTGTTATCAGTGAGGGAAGCAGAGCAAGGCTGGGATAAACAGCACAAGATAGCCAGTTTGTGGTCACAATTTACTCCTGCCTTTCCAGACAGTTCTTCCTTTCTTCTTGCATCATTTCAATCTGTCCATCTTTTAAAAGGTCCTATAGGATGTAAACTGTTTTCAGCACTACCATCGCCATTTTAATGACCGTTAACATTCTTTAGCTATACAGTAATGAAACAAAAATAATCTAAGCAGTTATATTGTGGCCAGCCTGTGAGGTGAACTGCCCAAGATCACAGAATATTGCTGCTCTCTCCTTATTCCTATCTCTTTGCCCTGAAACATCTCTGAATCCCTCCATTGCTTCTCTTCTGAGCATCTCATCAAGTAAAAAACACCATCTTCACTTCCAGGGCACTTTGGGCATTAGTCCCTCCGTGGTATGTGCCATCACCATATAGGAACACAATGTCAGCTCCCCTTCCAATAACAGACTGCAGAGGTAACTCCTGAAATGCTGTGTTTTTCCCAAGCCCTGTGCCCTCCAGGTGTAGGAGGTTCTCCCTGCAATACCCTCAAAGCTATTTCACCAGGCTCCTCCCAACTCTCCTTCAAATTCCTCTTTGAATTCATATGGATTAATCTCATGGTATGCTACAGCTGCTGTTAAGATGACAAGTCTTGGTTTCCTCTTCTCTTTCTTGCATCCATTAACGCTCTCTCCAACTGGAAGGTTCTAAAGCAAGAAACATCTCTGCCCTTTATTCCCCACCATTGCATAGGTCTGGCTTCTACTGTCCTGGTGATGAAGCCCCCAAATCGTTTTGAGTAAAGACTGAGGAGAAAAAATTCATTAACCATTCGCTCACATAAAAGGGTTGTGATGTTGGGTAATACAAGTGGGCCCGGTGCCACCTTCCTATCCAAGCAAGTGCAATGCTACTGTAATAAGAACCTCCGAGTGTTACCCATTACTTTTCCTGGTGCCGACAGTGTATAAAATACTTCACATGTAGAAATGACGATGAAGTCTCCGCTTTGGGAACTGCATTCCAGGAAAATGACATGAGCAGAGAAGAGGTGCAATGAAAGCCAATCTGATGCTGGCGAAGGCACATGTGTAACTTGTTAGTTCCACTGTTATTTTCCCCTTTCTCTGCACTCCTATTGTGTTAATGCTCTTTGGAGGCAAGGACTCAGCAACAGGATATGAAAACAAATCAGACCAGTAGCATCCCAGCCTGGGAAGGACCGAGTGCCAGATAGCCCTGAAAGGTGTGCAGTCCTTGGAGAGGACAAATCAGTAGCAAAACCTTAAACATTCAGGAACAGAGAATAATCAATTGCGATATTAATGTGCTGGTAAAATGATTAAAGTTTGGTGTTACACATATTTTCAAATGTACTGACACTTCATTCTCATAAAGGGCAGCTCAGTTAGGTTTGATTTGTATTCATATCCTCTAATGTGAATATATTTGCTCAAAATTGCTTAGTAGTAAATCACCATCACAGAAATAAGCTTATATTTATTTTTAGTATTCATGAATTGCATGGTATTGGACCACCATATATTTAACACCTCTGAAGAAATCCAACCGTAACTTTTGAAAGCAACACCTTTATATATCATTATGGACATTGTTTCCTTAACAGTTAATCACACAGTCTCTAATCATGTGACTTTTACTTTAAGAGAGAAAAATGAATGACTCTTTAGCTTGAAACGAAAAGCCCTCTACTTGACCTTTCCATGTGAAAAACCACATCGGGCCGGGTCCTGAGGGTGCTGAGCACTCTTGGCCATGTACTGAGGACCCTTGGCTACCACCGAAGCCGACAGAAGTTGAAGGCATTCAACAACTTGCTGGATCAAGCCTGTAATCACTAAAAGCTCTCTCTAGAGTGATGTAAATATGGACAGTCACTTCACAGATTTAGTCCAGCATTAGGGTTACTTTAAAACCAAAGCTGTCGGAGAAAATGTTGGATCTATGATATGACTTTGAACCCAGGTCACTAAAATCTTTCCCAACGCAGCATCTTCTTTGGGATTCTTAAGAAAGCTAAACCTGCAAAGACAAATATTATGGCAACAAAAATAAATGCGCAAGTTTTTAACCTTTTCAGGGAAAGTAATTCCTTTATTGGCTGCAGCTAAAACTTCCTACCTTTCTTTCCCTTTTTGTTGTATCTGTGAGTAATTTCTTCAGTCACATTGTTTATAAGAAGTGAAGTTATTCGTAATCATGCCTTAAGAGTATGTACACAAACTGGACATCCTAATAGAGCACCATGTATTAAATTCCTGATTGTTTGACATAAATTCTCTCTCTTTCTTTTACTCAGACAGGAAGCTTCCCATTTATTTACGAATAGGTTAAGACCCTAGTCATGTTCCTAACCATGTTCCTAAGTGCTAACATATATTAAGTAAATTTAGAGCCTCTTCTGCATAGGAAACAAATTAAACTGGTTAAACATGGAGAAAGACTAAATGTAATCTATCTTTTGTCATGTTTATGATATCGGAACGCATCTTATATGAATGTTCCAATTTGGCTGTTACAGCAGATGGGTTGCTTATGATAAACCACAACTACAGACAGAGAATGTGATAATATAAATCATAAAGAAGATAAATAATGAAATTCTTTGAAACAACATTGGTTAAATATTTAGACATTTGGTTTCTAAGCTCGCTTGTGCATACAAAATAGTATTCTCTACTGATAGAAAGAAACGCTCTTAACAATAATGATATTGGGCCAACAAAGTCTAAGGGCCTTATTTGCATTTACAGCCTTCTTTGGACTTACAGAAAATTTGCGTACACAGAGAAGATATTAGCTCTCAGGGGAACAGTCCAGTAGGGAAACCTGCATAAAAAAGTAAGGACAACCTGTGACTGAACTGTTCTTCCTTAGACCAGGGCACACTAGGGCACTGTTGCTTTCTCCTCTGTGCTTCTTTGTGTAAAAGTATGCAAGTCTTGGGAAAGAGTGCAGTCTTGACTTTATCCTTCCTAATTTATAGCCTGGCTGAGGTAGGTACCAAACCTCAAAATTATTACCAGGCAGAACTTCAATTTTCCAATTCACAAAAGTCCTAGAAACCTGATTTCTACCAGTAACTTAAGAAGGAAGATTAGCGTGCGAATCCAATGAGGGGGACTCGCAACTGAGCTTACAACTGCACCAGAGAAAGTAATCCACTTCTCGCAGATTTTATTTTTACTGGGAGCTTTACACATTTCAAAGGTAGGTGTTGAGTCCAAGCTCCCCTTAGAGAGAGATTAGACTTCTTGAATGCAACCCTCATCATCCTCACCTAGGTGTTTATAGGAAAATGGGTGAACTGCCCCAAAGAGGTGCCTCTGGTTTTAAACTGATGGTCAATTTGAATTGCTGAACAAGAGATTGCTAATGTAGGCTAGATGTCTAAGGATGGTATTTTACATGGCTAAAGACAGAGGTGTTTAATGACTACCTTGGTGTTTCCACTTCAAATACAATTTGTGTATTTTGCTCTCCGAGGGCCCAAAAGAGCCAAGCTTGAGCACTCAACAGTTAATTAAAAAAAATAATTACATAATGGGTTAGAAAATGGAGCTAAATCTGTGCCTCCTGAAATAAAAGAGATACTTCCCAGCTTCATTCAGAATAGGATGAAGACATGTCTTATTCTGAGTTTTCCACGCAACATGCATCGTTTTACATAATTCTTGGTTAGTTTCGTTTAATCCCTACAGCAGTGAAAGCAACTGAGGTATTTATTAAAAAAAGCTATAGGTACATTCATATGGGCATTGTTTCTCTGCCCAAATTCTGGCATGACTTATGTCCTAGGGATCAAAGGGCTGCAAGGGCAACCCATAGCCAAGTGTGTGCAGCCAATATCCCCCTCCCAGGAACTGACGCACGACTGAAGGCGCAGAAACTGGAGCACACGTGGTGCCCCTTCCTTCCAAATTAAGGATCTTGCCTTTTTAAATGAAGTGATTATGATGAGGGCAGTGGGATTAAGAGAGGACCAGGGCCTTTTGTGCAGGTGGTTTCCCTAATAGGAGACTTTCTAGCGAGAGAGCACTATATATTCTTCAGGCTCAAAGCTAAACTTCTATTAAAACCAATTAATTCATTGAACAGGCTTGTATCGCTTTACAGTGCCTGGGCCTCTGCTTAAAAGAAATCAATTGTATGAGTACAGCTGAGAAATAACCACTATAATAGATGTTTTAGCTCTTGCTTTTACTTTTCTCTGATAGCCCTTAAGGTGGTCAGAGGTAAAAGCTAAAGATGCATTGTAGCCTAAGGGATGATTGAATGAAAAAATGGGGGATGGGAATAGAGCTATGCTGATAGACCAATTTCCCACCACTGCAAGCCAGCGCAATTGATTGATGAATCCTTGCTCTGTCAAGAGGCAGCCCTTCAGATTTGATCACATAAATACTCATTCAACTCAAATTCTGCTTGACAAGCCTCAGACAGCTTTGTTCTGTCACAGATATCATTGGAAGGAAAATGCTCCATTAATCATCCTTAATTAACTTTACCATAGTCTGCTGGAACCAATATGTTCCCTGGCTAAATCCCTAAGACTTAGCTAGATTTCTGTAGTTATCAAATAGAGAGCTGTTTTTAAAGTTCCTCTCCCTTATTGCTGTTAACTACAGGAAATCTTTCCCTGCCTGTTTTTTAGGAAGTCACTTCCATTGATCAGGATGTGGCTTAATCCTTTGACAGTTAAACTCCTTTGCCAGAGACACACAGTGATACCTACTTCTGATTATAAAAGATGACTCTTAAGTCCGCAATAAGTGCTAAGGTGTTTTGCTTCCAAAACACCCAGTCGTTTCCAGGCTGTGAGAAAGCTTTGCAAATATAATTAAAAAGAAAACCCCTACAAACTTATAAAAATGGAACAGGAAGAAAAACAACGGATTAGTTGGATTTAGGGGGCAATCAGAAGTAACATTTGAGATGCAAAGCTGGTGGAAAGCATGAAGACATACTCCTTAGCCTGGGATGCCACCATCTTTTCTCACTCAGCAGTTTTGGTCTGCTGAGGAGCTCAAGGAAGCCCTGGGACCAGCATGTTGATGTTTTACCACCAAAGGAAAGGATCCTCAGATGGCTCCTGCTTTTCATGTGTGTCCTCCATCCACAGGGATGCTCCTGAGGCATACAGAAGTGTATTTACCTCACGGAGTTCCCCTGTCCTTGTGTAGTATAACCTCCTGATAGTATATCTCCCTTTCTGACACCTCTCTGACGTTTTCTTTTAACATGGTGAAAACCCTATATTTCTCAGGGATTTTAAATGGGACTTGAAGAGCCTAACATCTCGCTGGATTGGGGTCTCTCCTGCACAGAGGAAACGAGAGCAACAGATCACACAAATAAATTCCTTAACTCATTCACTCCCATTGACAGGATACACCCTGTGAAAGGATTCACTGAAGATGAGGAAAGAAAATATCACGGAAGCCATTTGGTTAAATAGAAACAAGTGTGGGGACCAATTCTTTAGTGAAACGAAATTGTTAATCTTACAAAACCTTACTCATACGAGCAACCTTCAATCCTGAAAACTGTTATATGAAAGCTTAGGAGAACATGGGCTGTCTATACTGCTAAACATTTATGTGTGAATCTGGGTACAAGCGATGAAATATAACCTAAATGGTTGAGCAAATTTAATGGCAAAAGCTAACGTTTCTTTTATTGAGGAAACACAGTATTTTAAAGTAAACACTCCAGCGCAGGGAGGGGTAAGGATCATACGCTATCCCTGTGTATGTCAGAAATCTTCTGCTCGCTCTGGGGAGAAGTCGTTTTGTGTTATGCTCTCTACCAACCTTGGACTGTGGTCAATTTAATCACCGCTCCTCCTGACGGCAGCGCTGCTCAGTCGAAAATGGAAGTGACCATTTCAAGCTGTGCACTCCGAGCAGCCAGCTGGCCTATTTTAACATCTCTGGAAACTTGACATACTAATGTTTTCTTTACCGCACCGAATATACTAGTTATAAAGGCATCTTCTCAGGTTATACAGCAAGAAAAGGCAGCTGGATAAATCGGGGCTACCCAACCTTTACACCCCAAAGGGCCAAACTAGAGAAAGATCAGCTGGTAGCAAGATGGCAATGAATTGGGTCCAGAAATGAGAGATAGCTAGATAAAAAATGGAAACTATTTCTGTTTTTTTGTCTTGTCCTCAGGACGAGTTGGAGTCTGGAAAAATAGCTAAAACTGGGGTCTTTTCAACTAGCTATAACTTTTGGTAATCTTGGTTCCACTTTGCCATCACTGATCCTTTCTCCTTCCTCTCCATCTCAGTTGCTTTTCCATTTCCCACACACTTGTCTCCACCACTGGCTCCATTTTCCACTTTATTTTGTCCCTTTTCAACCAATCTTCTGCAGAAATTTCTCTCCCCACTGAACACTAATCTGCCTTTATCTCCCTTCCCCCAGCTCGCAGCGTTGTGGGTTAGGTTTCCCCCTCTCAACTCAACACAGAGATGCTCAGGGAGAGGAGAAGAGCAAGACAATTAAGGTCTTGGGAGGAAGGAGTCTTCCAGCCATAGTCTCTACCTAACTCTTCCTGAAAAACAATGATAAAGCAGATTTATCAGCACTAACCTGGATTTTGCTCTTAAAGGAAGTTGCAGGGAGGTGGAAGCCCTAGTAATCCTGTTCCGTCCAGCATTAGGATCTGCAGTTGTCTTTCTTATTCAGTCTTGCCTCAAAATACAGCCATGATACAAACTGATGGACAAAATGTGTAACTGAAAGAATACTTGGATGCAGGAAACTTAAAAAAAATTGTAATATTTTATTATCTAGACCTCTATGAGAGTGTCCACTCCATCTTTAAATCACAAGACGAAATAAACAGGATCAGATGTATAGTGAAAAACCTGTAAATGTCCTTTCTCATTACGGAGGTCAAAGAATACATTAGTTATTTTTAACTAATGTCTTATTCGACCCCATGCAAACTTAAATCAGTTTGGGTCTGACTGATTCAAAGCTGTTCTCTGGTTCCCTGCTCTGCTGTAATAATTGACTAGGCTAGACTTTAGAAAGGTCAAAAAAGCAGCCCCGCTTCATATTATTTCAGCTAATAACTCAGTTCTTAAATCAAAATTTAAGAACTAATCTCTCAAAGCACTATTTCCTCCCCCTCCATTAAATCCATATGTAATTTCAAATTAAATGATAGATGTCGAAAATCGTTACTTTTTGCTTAATTACTTTTAAGTTACTGGGGGACACAGCATGAGGGTTTGTTAGAAGATCTAGGATTCTCCAAAAAAAGTCGGAATTAAGAAAATCTAAGAAAATATCAGAAAATGCAGCAGCGACTGAAGAACCTCAGGAAAAAACAGCAGGCTACAGGCAATCTAAAGGAAAAACCAGGCAGACACATTGCAGCATCTAATGCAGGCTGAGACATGGCTGGGAAGCAGATCTGTAGGGTAAGTACGGCAGGGCTGATAGGAAGCTTGTCAGCACGGATGAGACGTGTTATTCAAGACAAACATACTGGGACTTTCCTTTGAGGGGCAGACAACAAAGGCTTCAAATTAAGCTATCATCACTCTGTTCTTCAAATATATACATTCCAGGAGGATACCAGCATATAGCTTATTTAGTGCAAATCTAAACATTGAGTCATATCGACTGTTTAACATAAAAGCTAGCATGTAAGTAACTCATTTCGACAAAAGATTCTGATATTAATTCCTAAAACCACAAAATCCAAGTGCTTTAATTTCATTACATTAGTTTGCAATGTTATATTCACTCAGAAAAAAACTTTCTCTGTGTTCAGCGTATTCTTATTCCATTCTGCTGTTCTTGCCTGACTCCCTCCAACAGAAAACTGGCCTTAATCCCAATGGAGGAATGCAAGATGAAGATCATGAGGAAGTAGAGCAGCGTGAACATGGTCTGTCATTCCTCTAAGGTCATTACGATAACATTTGAGAAAAAAGAGAGAGAAAAATAACCCCATATGCACATGCAAAAAGGGGACTGCTTTGCCCCGTTGGATGTCACCAATAAACCTCTTCTAATTCCCAAGGATGAGGACAGGAGGATGTTTGGCCAAGCACATCTGCATGCACATCTGGGGGACCCTTTTGGTGCGTGCACGGTCACCCCACACATGTCTCTTTTCCTCAGCATCATGCAAACAGAGACTTCAAACTGGGCATGGCACAATTAGGCATCTGTTGAAGTCAACCAGTTGACATAGCAGTGTTTTCTTTCCCTCCAGCTCTCCCCCTACCTCCCCTAAAATGCCTTTTCTTTTTCCATTTTCAAAGGGATTATTTTATTTTTTAAGTCGCCAAACGCTGAGCTCTGACTGCTGTTTATGGGACGCTTATTTGGGGCTGCAATAAACTGCGAGTGGTTTGAGGTTGGCTCTTCAAACTGTAACCGCTGTTGGGTTTTGTGTTGTTTTTTTCTGCCGAGAGAGCGCTTTTTCTTTCCCGCTTCCCTGCGGTCTCTCCACGCCAGGCTTTTGTTTAGCCTCTCGGCACAGCGTTGTTTATTTGCACTAACAGCGCCGGCCATGCTCCCTGTGGACTGTTTGTCCAGTGGCCTGTGGAGCCTCCATGACTTTACTGTTGACAAGTGGTAGGTGGGATCCAAGTTTTTGTGGTTAAATTGTTTATTGATAATTACCTGTTAATTACTACTGCTGCCAGCTTCCTATAATTTATCATACTCACTTGTTTTTCTTGCTCTTAGAAATACACGTGAAAGAGGAGAGGTAACAAAGAGGGCAAAAGAAGCAAGCGGGCCCAATTGTGATCTCTCCTTCCTGAGTTTTAAAATTGTTGGATTTGATTCATATAACGTCTGGTCAGCTCTCAGCAGTGCAACCCGTTGATACGACAAAGGCGTTCCCACCACGGGAGCTGCAAGCTGCTCTTCTCCTATGTTCTTACAGGGGATGGATTTGAGTAAGAACTCAAGCCAACCACGTTCTCCCTGAACTGTGGAAAAATGTAAACACTTCAGAAAGTCTTTTTTTTTGCTTATAAAGGGCAAAGGAAGTTCCCTACCATGTCTGAAGAAGAAATATTTTTTTAGGGATTTGCTTTTCTGGTCCACTTTTTTTGGAAGCTGAATTACTCTGTGCTCGAAGATGTCATCAGAGGAAAGACCAAGTGGTACCCTCTGTTGTATCACTCCAAATGTGTCACTCCAAAGCAGGACAAGCCAAGGAGCCATGTCCCCCCAGTTGTGGGATGGCTGCCCAGTGAATCAGGGAGGGAAGAAGCCTTCCTGGGAAGAGGCTTGCTCCTCGAGCATGGACCACCCTGGCCACTGGCTCTGGTGAGGCTGCAGCCGGACTTCTGGTGGTCACGAGATGTCCTCTTTGAAGACTGAAACTAAACCTAAGCCCATGTATTTATCTCCATAAGTGCATTCCCATGCCTGTGAGCTCTGGCATGTCTTAACCCCATGTTTAAAACCACAGCGTTCAGTGAAGACGTGTTTTTAAGGGGTCACAATGATAAAACAGTATCCTTTTTGAGATGTTGCTTAACTATCAAAGCATGCTTAATAGTATGGAACATGAAACCCAGCACCATCAGCAGCCCTAGAAAGGATATGGAAAACCGAAAGCAGCCCATTGCCAAGGGGTACCTACAGATACATTTTCATGAATGTGTTACTGCAAAACATGAAAATTGCTGTAGATACAAAGAAATGGTTGCACTTCCATGTTTTGACAAGTTTACACAGTTCCTCCTTTTAGAAGCATTACAGCTGGGAAGGAACTATACCTTCATTTTGATACATTTATAGACTTTTTTATTCTAGTTGCCTATTTACACATTTTCTGGCCTAAACAATAGCTCTCCTGCCCCCCCTCCATGCCACGTGCACATCGCTCACTGCCCAGCACCATCCCTCCGTGTGACTCGGGCTGTGTACAATTGTCCAGGCAACTCACAACAGTTTATCATTATTGTCTGGTAAAATTGGAAGCAGAAGTATTTACACGCACCCGCGTACCCTACAAGTAAATTTATAAAGGCAACTGTCTCTTTTAATCTATAGCACGGCCAGTGTAAACAGTAATTTGAAGGAATATTCAGATTTATTACATTACTCTCTTAAAGATCAATGTTTAAAATGAATATATATTGCATTAATCCAAACACGCAACAAATCATAAAGCTATTTACACAATAAATTTACAATTCCCGCGGACACTTTAATCCTGTTTCTGCTTCCAAAGAGCGCTCTTGTCTGCAGACACACACATATCCACCCGCAAACACGCTCGCACACTCACAAAGTACTATTGTAATGTTAATTAACCTAATTTATAAACTGCCAACTAGACCCGTAACCTCAGCACAATATACATTTAACCATAAAGATGTGAATTAAAGTCACATTAAAGGGGAACGGACAAAAGCAAAAGAGATTTGGCACCGGGGCTGACGCGTGATCCCACCCTCGGCCCCGTGGCACACCCGGTGTCACCCCTCCGCGGGTTGACAGCATTGCTTCGGGCTTCAGTCCTGCTCGTCTCACCTTCCTATGGCTAAAGTCATACCCCGAGTTATTTAAACTTCATTTCTGTGGTTTAAAATAATATCCAATTGACGTGGGATCCAAAACTCCTTCAGAGCTAATAAAATGTCACCCTGCCAAACTGAGACGATACATGCCAACCTTTAGCCTAGTGTGAAATTTTATAACCGAGTTATAAACTCCTCAAAAAACAGGGCTTATAATGGAAAGGCTGACAGATTCTTAACTATACAGTTTCCAGTGGGCTTCTGCTTAATATACTGTATTTCTTCTCCTTGAAGATATTAATTTACTTTTTGAAATGTTCATTGCTAAGATTAAGCGTAGGGTTTTGAAATGTGTTCACAGGCAATTTATGCAGGCACACAAATGTACTCTTCTCTAGATGCAGAGAATACTAATTTGAAAATGATTTATATGCCACCCCGTACCATACATCCATCCCCCGCTCAAAAGGTTTTCCTCTGACACAACACTGGGATCATCTCATATATTAGCCCTCCGATAGCATTAGAAATTCGTTGAAAAATTGATGAGGATTTCGGTCGATGGCATGGGCTGGAATGAATTTTGTGGATTTCAGCAAAATTGTCGAGAAGGGCAGAACAGACAGAGAATAGACTCGTCAACAAGTGAATACTCTGGAAAATAATGGCCTACACATATAAAATATATACTTTTATGGGAAGACAAGCAACAGGGAGGTTCAGAAAGATGGTGAAAAGATAGAAAAGTTACTAAATTCTTAGAATAACCAGTCCTTAACGCAATGATACAGTTTTGGCTGTGTACATGTGCCACACTGATCTCCCTATTTCCACAGCAGCCCCCAGCTGCTGATTGCACAGTAGGATGGAAGGAATCAGCCCAAATGTAGTAACAGGCCTCACAGCTGACATTAAAATGAAATTCTTAAGGACTTATACATCACTCAGCATGTGAATATTTAGCAAAAAATTCCCCTTCAGCAATTAAAAATGTTTTAAAAATTCATTTCCACTGTTACACCTCCATCAGGAGCTCACTTTTCGTTTCCTCACTTGGTCCTCAGCTCTTCCACATGTAAATGTTTGAGTGTTGCTTGGATGTATGTTGTGTATACACCAATGGTTTGCCAGCCCAATATGACCAAACAAAACCACAAAACCTAGCATATGCTTGAAAACAACCTATCTCCACCTTTTCAAAGGAGAAATCTTTTCTTTGAAGCAACATGATTTTCTACAATCGCTATAAACACAGGAGTATAAAATGCATCAGTGATGGGAAAACACAGTTGCATTTGAAGGGTGAAAGCATAGGAGAGGAGGGCAGGATTTTCTTTATTTTTAACCATAATTAAGTTTTCTGGGCTTTGCTCCCCCACTCAATCTCATGTGGGCTCTTGGAGCACCATAAGAGAAATAGTGCCGGACACCTGAAGGCTCATTCAACACTCACAGGAGATGAGAGAGAGAATTTATAGATACGGCAGGTGAGATTTCTCGTAGAATAGAAGTCTGCTTCATCTCTACCTCAATTTTATCAAAAATAGGGTGACAGTCAAGGTGAGTTGTTTCCACATGAAACAGAGAAAGCCAAATATGTGTACCATAAACACACAACCCTAAATTGCCTTAAGGTAAAAAGGGGAGAGAAAAGCTCTGAACTCCCCAGGGATCCTTCTGTTGTTTGAATTGCACATTATGCCACGGACCTCAATAAAATTAGTCCCCTGCTATGGGCACCAAGGCTAAACCAACCAATTCATTTGGGAAATTTGCTCATCAGTGTTCCCTCCAGAGGGCTGCTGAAAGTGATGCATTTGTTAATGATGCAAAGGGAGCAGCCCTCCTTATTCCCCATGGCACAGATCAAAATATCCCTCCAAAATCAGTGTCACAGGGAGCCCAGGGAGGCGACACTGACCATGCCAGACTGGGCATCCCCCCAAGACTTTGTCCTTTCACAAGTCCCATGGTCCCCACGTGTCACGGTTTAGCCTCGGCGGCAACAAAAGCGCCATGTGGCAGTCCCTTGGCTCCGCCCCCCAGCGGCGGGGAGAGGATGAGAAAGAAAAGGCAGACTCGTGGGTTGAGATAAAAACTGTTTACCAGACCAACAGGTATTGCAGGGAAACAGTAACACAGATGGAGGAGACAAACACCAGTGCAATACCGACCACACCCCACGCCGCCCCGACTGCCACCGACGCCGCTGAGAGCACCCTGGCGCCGCCCACCCATATATACGCCTGCGCCGTGATGTCACCACGCCCACTCCCGGTTGTGGCCCCTCCCCTTCCCGGCCAGCTCCCTGCTGCCCCTGGGCCTGGCACACATGGGGTGGAATAGCTGTGCCGGATAGAGACAGGGGAGAATCAACCCCATCCCTGCTGGAAACCAGGACACCATGCTTGCAAACCCTGTGACAAGACCATGAAGGCCTCGAAACCCCACTGCAGTAAAAAGTAACAAAACTTAAAGCTCTTCAGCTGTGTAAAAGACCACTAACAGTATCTATACAATGTACTCGATTTTAGGAAATATCTTCAATTTTTGCAACAGTATTTTAATGCCTCTTTGCTCTTTTGTATATCATCATTATTATTTAATCTTAGCTGCTACCTGCACAGCTGGTAGAATGCAGGTATAACAGCTTTTTCCTCTGAGATTATCTAAACCAGATTGGAATGATCCTGAAAGAGGTTCTACTCGGGACTTTTAAAAGTGCTTCTTATTTCATAAAGCTGACCTAGGTTTCAGGCGATGGTAGTAAAGAACAAACAGTGGACCTGGCTCTGCTCCCACTGAGCTCAAAGGGGTTTTGCTGCACTGATGAAGCCTCATCCTGTATCAGCGACTATAGCTCCACTGAGGCCATGAAGAGCATTATTAAATCAATGGGGTATCTGGTAAAGATCTGATTTGCAGTATTTAATAGTAGCTGAGTCACAAGATTCCTTTATCTTTCACCATGAAGATTTTCAGGCATCGCTTAACAGCTTACCACAAACACAGAAAATTAGGTATCTTTGCCAAAGAGTTGAATGCAATTATGATTTTAGAAAAGATACTTAATATATCCAGTGGAGGAAATTCAGTAATTTGTTCTGTCAGCTGGGAGCACAACTTTAGTAGAAAACTATTTCATCTGCCCTTGCTTGAAATGATATATTTTATTTGAAATAATTTCCTCGGCCTGTGTCTGGAGGGTGAAAACTGACTTGTTCTTATTTATCTTTCTTTTGGGGCTGCATGAATTTCAGACTCATGAAAGTGAGCGACTGATAGCAGTTAAGCCAGGCAGAGCACTGGCAGGTGAGTTCAGAGCTTCCACTCCCCTGCCAATGTGTCTCCGCTGCAGCCCCAAATACCTCTATATTCTAGGGAATAGGCAGCCTTTAACAGGCACTGCCACTTTTAAAATACCAATAACCGTGATCTATGACTTGGATTTCCTATGAAATGGCAAGTAGATTGGTTTCAAAACTACTTCTCCTCTACCTGCATTAATGGCTTGTTGAACACCCTTTGCTGCAATATCCAAATGCTAATTCAGACCGTGAATCCCCAAACACAGGCCATGAGATGCTGGGCACCTGCCTGGTCCTTGGGCTCCGAGGGACAGTGGGGCAACCTGGAGATGTGCCTTGATTTAAACAACAGTGGGGTGCAACGCAGCACCCCCAAACAACAGCAGCAACAACCAGCGATGGAAGGAGTAACTCATTTAGGGATGATAAATTGCACTTTTCTAGCTTAACGATAATCTAAATCCTAAAGTGGAGATGGGAAAATGGCTTTCCAAAACTACCTCTTGTGGTGGACACACCTGTAGGTAGTGCAAAGCGTTTTGGCTTGCTTTTGTTCTGTAGTTTCTCCAGCGAGTGCTGGAGAAAAGGTTGAGCTTGTTTTTGTGCTGGGATGGCTGAGCCCAGCCTCGCAGGTGCTGCTGAGATGTGTGTTAATGACCATTTTCCAGTAACCACTGGATCTGGCCTGAAGTGGTGCTCTACAGCTTAAACAAAACATTATGGAACAGTTGCAAATCTACACAAGTTTCAAACCCCAAAATGACTTTATAACAGCATCCCAAAAAACCACTCCAGCTCATGCTCATGAGACATGGTCACACATTACAGAAGCCTGAAGATCATATATTTACCTTAGTTCTGGGTTTGGAGGTTTAAGTTCTTGCTGCAACGAATATTCATGCCGTGCTGTTCCTCACAGCCCAGGTTTCAAAAGAATAAGGAACAAATAAGATAATGTTTATCCCTTATGAATCAATTTTCAGTGCAATCAATCGCCTTTCAAGCCACGCTCTCCTAAGAACAGATTTTATACGGCACATGAAACCAAAGGCTGTTACGAATCATAAGGCAGAGATGAATCAGTTAGGAAGAAACCATTAAACATGAATCCATGGAAATCCTCCTTTTTTTGTTGTTAAATATTCTTACAATAAATGCTACAGTGTGACTTGCAATTTCCTCAAGTTCCTTTTCTCAGAACAATGATGGCTGGCAACCACTCAAACTGCTTCAGTAAACTTTGCAAGATAGAAAGCAATTTAGTTTCCCTTTAAGACTTCGTTGCTAAAGTTATGCTCATTGATTTCCAGCCTCATAATTAAAATTCCTCATTAACCATGCTTGACAGCTGAATGTGATTCCTTTTACCTGCTACTGCTACCTTTTTTTTTATTATTCTTTCTTTTTTTTTTTTTTTTTACTTGTGATACCATTTCATCACAAAAGAACAATAGATTTCCTTTCAGGGTAATATAAGGGCATGGTGAATAATGTACTTTCTATCCTACAGAAGGCCTAATATTGCTAATTTGCTAAATCAATTAAAAGAAACCACTTTGGAAAAAGATGCAAGTCTTGCATATGGATCACATCAGCCATAATGTGCAGGAGTTCAAAGGCTGGCATTTCGCCCCAGTTGGCACCTAACAGTTTACTCCGATCCAGGGAATTTGGCTCTTGATTTCAAACAAATGCATCCTGAAGGCTTACGGCCAGGAGTAGCTCTGTGTGATTTATGTTTCATACTTTCTCATAACACAAAACCTAAAGAGCTACAAAAAAAAAAAAAAAAAAAAAAAAAAAAAAAAAAAAAAAAAGTTGTTATTACGGGGCATTTGCTGTGATGTGCATGTAAATA
This sequence comes from Thinocorus orbignyianus, assembly GCA_013400375.1. Classification (NCBI taxonomy): domain Eukaryota; kingdom Metazoa; phylum Chordata; class Aves; order Ciconiiformes; family Thinocoridae; genus Thinocorus; species Thinocorus orbignyianus. The sequence continues at coordinate 38,342 of VXBW01001196.1, forward strand.
GAGAATTATTCAGTCACCTGGTGCACCTTGTGCTGTTTCAATACAAGCTTTTCCTCCGTGTAATTGTTTAATTCCCTAAAATTTCTTCTCCTCCTGCTGGTTCTGACAATGCGAGATGGCAATGACCTGTTTGCAAATGGTTTTCCTTTCCAGGTTAAACTTGCTCCCACTTTTCCCAGCAGGAGATATTCGCCCCAAAATATACAGCCAGGAGGGGGTACTGGCTGCACTGGAGACATCTTGGAGTTCCAGCTGTGGAAACAGCTGGAGGACTCGGGGAAGATCACATTAGCTCTCAGTCTAGCATTAACCCCACCTCCTGCTGACCACCACGGGACAGGGGATGCTGGTCGGTGAACAGGCAGGTTTCCCCAAAATCTGAGGGATGTTTATGGACCTGACCTTGGCAGGAGCTGGCTTCAAGAACCTTCAGAGCACCCCAGGATTTCTAAGACTCAGTCCCTTAGCAGAGGAGCGGAGACTCCCTTCCCAATCATAAAATTAGCAACGGGAGAAGTTTAAAATGACAGATTGAAATTTACGGGAATTGTTAAAACATTGAGCACCGCCTGATGTGCCAGGCTCCTGGTGCAAAACACATTGCCAGAACTGATTTAGAAATGAAAATGAGGAATAGACCACCGCTTACAGAACAATTAATTGTTTCACAGTTTAAGAGAGCAATTAAAACACAGCCGTGGCTTTCCAAATTCTAACTTGCCAATCTAGTCAGACAGCCAGCCAGTTACTAGATCCGTGGTGTGCAGGTAATTAGAAATACTGCAATTCAGTATCTTTTCATGAAAAACAAATAATAAATAAGCTGTATAAGTGTGTGCTTCTGGTCCCTAAAGCTGGTAAAGCCCAGCACTGCACAAATTTTCTCTCATGCAAATAAACATAATGCTTGTTTATAGCAGCACCCAGTGACAGTTAAGGTGCTGTCAGCATTTTCATTACAAACACTATTTTTCTATGGTTTATAACTTGGATATTTTTTTACCTCCCCCCCAAAAATGTGGATATAAAGCTCACAGACCGGATAGCGTGAATATTTTAAGTCAAGCTAAGATGAAATTTAGTACCACAGGCTGTGAAAATGAAAACGAAGGATATTCATTCTGAAAGAGGTTGCAGAAATAAAAGCTTAAAAAAACGACAAACAAGCTTTCAAATATACTAGTTTTAAGACAGATACTGCTAATTTTTTCAGGTCATAGATGTGGTCTGTGGGGAAGCAGCGACTACTGCTGCCACGGGTCCTTTCTCTGGAAACATCATCCCACTGAAAAGATTTCAGGAATGCCTAAGTGAAGAGATACCATTGCTCTTGCTACTGGAGAAGTACAGACATCGTGTACAGGAGAGAAAAAAATATTTCAAGGATTTCTAGCATAAATACTATCAAAATTCTTATTGGTTTCAGTGAGGCTGGGCCTACGCTCTCAGATTGAGATTTAAGCATTACAGACGATGAAGGACAGACAGAATTAAGCGCTGGCAGCATTTGCACTGCAGACCCACTAGAACAGTAAAGTATATGACTCTTTGGGACCAGTTGTGGGTAGGATCAAAGTAAAAGAGCTCAAAAACCTGGACTTCTCCCCGGGGTGTTCATTTCCAATGCACGTACTATAACTCTTGGACCTTCTGGAGGCAGAGGCAGCAGCCCCCAGACAGGTGATGAGGAGTGACCATGAAAAACAGGCCCTAAGAGATGCACAGGAGCTGTGAGGACAACAGACAGAAGAGATGAAGGGATGGGACTGCTATGGTGATGCTGAACCACAGCCACCCCAGAGGCCACCAGAGAAGGGACCATTGTTTCATCTTCCATAACAACCGAGAGACTTTCAGGTCTCTTATTTTGGAGTGCATGTGTCTTGCTGAAGAGCTGTTTGGCTACATCTGGCTGATCCTGCAGTTGATCAGGGAAGACACAGGACACATCCCATGTCTCCGCTCTTTGTTTTTTCTGGAAAGGAAATCTGGCTGTGTGGGCCCCTGGGAGCTATGGGATGCTCCGCTGGAGACCTGATAACCATGGGACGAGGACCTTTGCCATTCATTGATGTTGGCTGAAAGTAAAGCCAGCCTTAGGGGAGACACCTTAAGCTGTGTGAGCAGCCAGATATTTATCCTGACTTCCCTGGTGAACGAACTCACCAGCAGCCCCAACACATGCTGGTGGGACGAGCCTGGCCTTGTCTCCCTTTGGGGACACAGAAGGCTGCAAATGACCAGGGTTGGCACATTAAAAACAAACCGCCTCTTCTAAGCAGTGTATTTGCTAAATAACCACCCCGATTGGCATGTCTTTTGGGGAAATGTGGCGCAGATACCCTCAGGTCAGGAGCTTTTGAGCTCTGGAATCATCCCTCCTTCAGATCTGCAGTGCATCAGTTGTGCACCCACCAACATAGCCAGGAAACACCAGAGAGAGAAGTAAAAGTGGGAATGTTCAGAGGACCTCACAAACCCCCCAGGCTCCAAACTCCTCAGATATTCTTTTTTCTTCNGAACAAATGCAAAGTGGAGGGGGAGGAAGAGAAGCAAAGGGGTGAAGGAGGTAGGTGAATCTTTGCAGGCTCATCTCTGACCATTCCTGAGCATTATTCATTTCCTGGAGCTGTGTCCATGGGAAACGATACACTCACTGCTCATCAAAATATCCAAGCATACGACGCATGAGGGAGTTCTCTGTTACGACATCATTCACATTTTTGAACTCTATATCATCCTTATACTTCAGGAGATTCTCCTCCCAAAGTAAACAAATTTTGGTGGGGCTCAGTGGAAATCTTTTGTGGCAGACAAAGTGATTTTTAAAAAATAGACATTTGGGAAGAAAATCCTAGCACTTTGGAACAGGCCTGCATCAATCAAATGAACATAATACATTTAAAATTTCCATGGTCTCAATATCTTGTCATTGGCAGGAGGGAAAGACAATTTTTGAAGGTGAGCTTTGGAACCCAAATCCCTCATTAAATCCTGATAGTTCTCAAAAGCATCTGGACATATTTTATGCAACTGAACCACACACGCAAGAATGAACCTAAGTCTACATTTATCTACACCAAATCAGGAGCTACAGCAGTTCCCAACAGGGTCTTCAGACCTACTCTCTCTGCATGAGATGCCCTCAGTACCCTCTAGTTTCCATTTTTCTATTTTTTTCCCATCTGCTTCATTTCCTTCTTGTCTTCAGAGCCCGTATACGTCCCAGAAGACCATAAATGCCTCTACCAGTGCAACTGGGAAGCATCAAGGTCTTTAAGGAGTGTTACCATAGTAGTACATGGGAGGTACAGTGGTCTGAGGGCAGAAAATAGGGCACAAGAAGCACAGAAAACCTCTATACTGGGACAGACAGGGGGAATACACTAACTTTGGGAAAAACCACACAAAGACATGCTTGTTCATAGTCCTGAGGCATAAATAAATTACACAGCACAGATTATCTCTAGAGAGAATCAAAGGTGAATTGGATACACAAGCTTTTACAAAGGAAAATCTGAGAGAGGTGGCAAACACAGCCATAGGTAAAGATTTCAAATTCATTTCCAAGAAGCTCTGTCCTAGAAAGTAATTGAAAACATACCCAGCTCTCATAGCTGTATAGGAACATTGCCATTCCCACACAAGACAACCCCAAAACACTCCATATGGGACTGTGACCAGTCATGTGACTTTTAATACCCACATGATGGCACTAAAATGGCCTATTAGATTTACAGTGTCATTAACCTTCCAAAATAAAATGAGATCTGCTCTGCTGAAAAAGAAAAAGAAAAAGAAAAACAAAAAAAAAAAAAAAAAAAAAAAGGGAAAGAAAAAGAAAAAAGGAAAAAAGTCTAACTGCTGCTGGGTTTCGGGTAACCAGTCCGTGAGGAAATGCTGACAGGGGTCACTGTGGCATAATCTTTCATTCAGCCCCAAAGCTGTCACATCCTCCCCAGATGTCTGAAACATAGATATAAATTTTCATTATCCAGCAGAATAGGGGCAGAGGTACACAAAATGATTTTTTTACCAATCAAATTATAGCTCATTGTCGGATTATGTGTAAACACTAATTTTGTGAAGTTTTTGTGTGGTCATTTATCTACACCCACATTTAGTAGCATTGCTGAAGCTGAAAAAAAAGAATGTTCTTCAAATTAAATTATTGTCTTCATAATCAAGTTGAGGACACATAAAAATTGAATAAAATATTAATGCTATTACGGAGGAACTGTGTCTTACCCAACTAAACCATGAGACATCTTTTTAACGAAAGCAAAAAAGATACACCTCTGTTAAAGGGACTAGAAAAACATTGTTGGTGTTGTATAAGACTAATTTGAGGTCTTTCACAGAGTTCTTTAAATCCTCAGTATTTTTCCCAGGTGGACCATTACTTAATCTCCAGCACAGGGTGACACCGAGGTGCAGCTGAGCAGCTTCTCAGAAGCTCTGCAGCAGATGCACGGTGGCAGCAGAGCCTGGACACCACTAGCCAAAGGCTCCAGTGGACAGCCCAATTCTTGCCAAGAGCAAAATGAGATGTCTGTAACCTGGCAAGCAAACAGTCTACAAGTGGAGATGGAAATGGAAACTAAAAACCAGGTTGTGTTGTAATATTTTACAATTCTTCAAGGTGAATTCAACTAAGTATTAGAAATATCCAGCTCTCTTAGGTCCTCGGTGGTTAAGACTGATATCTTACTTCATGACCACCCCTGGTGACAATAACCACTGGCTAACTTGATAATCTAAACAGGCAAAGTATTCTTTACAGGTGATTGCTTCACAGCTGTGCAGAAACATACCATTTGCTCTCTGGTCCTGCTCTCTCTTCAAAAAAGCTGAAGAAAAAGTTCTGCTGGTGGCTTAGTGCACAAACAGAGGGAAAGTCACCAAAATGCCATGTTTCCTTTTTCCCTTGTATGCGAGACAATGGTATTCATATTTCGACGTGCAAGACAATGACACTAAAACCTCTTTATATCACATGGAAGTTGCGAGGCAGGATCCCCGAAACGTCTTTGTGGCACGCTGGTATGCTCAGAAATGCAAAGCTTACAGTATTATCTTGTTTATTATCTTGCTTTGGGACTGCACCAAATGCCCTGCAAGTCTGGATCACTGTCACCCTGTTACGATGAACCGATGTGCCTTCAGTTATGAACTCCTCCGGAGACACCAGATTAGAGTTCAAAGGCTATTTCTTGCATTAGCAGTAAACGCAGGAATTCTGAAGCAAAGTGATATACTTAGTGTGAGCTTTTGCACTTCACTTTGCTATTTCGCTCCGTAACCTCTTTGCAGTAGTCGGAGCTACTGTTTGAACCCAAGCTCCCCATGAGTTGAAAGTTTGGGGCATGTTTATTGGATAACCCGGATTCTTTTCTATTAACCATCAGCAAACACTTTGTATATGTCACAAGCCTCCCACTCCCTTCCAAGAGACTGGGGTTTGATGGAAGGAGGAAGAAAAACACGACTGTTATAGATTTAATACATCCCCCGGAAGAAGCGAAGCCTGCCCAACTCCAATTTCAAACAAGGGATACTGAGAAAACTCAATATTCTCATTTAATCTGGGAAATTCCACTTGGAGAGGCAGTTTTATGGATGTCAAGAGCCAGATTTCCCACTATAGCACTCTGGCAGTGGATTTCTCCTATCTTGCACTCAGGCAAAGCTGAGGGAGCCAGCTTGGCCACCTCCCTAAAATGGTGCTCCCTGCTCTCCCACAAGAAAGTACCACATCAAAAGCTGCCCCAGCCAGAGAACATCAGGAAATGCGTTTGGGCAAGAGGCGTCTAAGCAACCCCACCCCCCAGATCACACTCCCTGTGTCCAGGGACCTCTGTCTTGGGCCTACGGTTTTATTAAAAAATCCCACAACAAATTCCTGCCTTTGGTCCTATGCAACTGGCGCACAAAATGATGCAGGGTCTGCTTTAAATTAAAACAAAAGTTGCAGCAGATAGGATCTCTGATACATATTGAGTTGCTTTTCTCATCTGAGATTCTTCCTCAAAATAGCTAAAAACAATTAGGATAAATGAGTAGATATAAAGGTCAGCAGTACAAACAATTCTGGGAAAACCAGATAGCTCACTGGATAGTTCCTTTACTTCCGTCACCGCAGAACGAATAGATACAAGTCCAAACGCACTCCCGGCAATCTGATTAGAAAGATATTCAGAGCTCCTAAATAGCTTTTGTGGTTTCTTTTTAACGTTTTTTTTCTTCTTTTTTTTTTTAATTCCCTGGCTGAATTGCCTCTGTGCTGCCAGTCGGCCACAAATCTGGCTGAGGCCGAGGAGCTGCTGGAGCAGAAATGCTGAGGGTGTTTTTGCCATCTGATGGTGGACGGTGCCGGAGCCCCTGCGGGAACACTGACATGTGGCATTCTGGCACGTGAACATCATTCCTTAGGACTATTAGTCATCCGCGTAATGTCTAATGACATCACTCTGGAAGGAAATAGAACAAGAGGAAAATCAATGGACAGCAGATACCTACCTATTATGAACTATAATTGTGCATTTACCAGTCTGCCAAGCCATAAATCTAGTAGTTTAAAACCCATTTTAGCATACATTCATATATGTTAGGAGGCTATTAACACGGGGGTGAATTATAGCAAACAGGCTTCTAAGCAGAGTCAGGATATATATTTTTTTAAATAATTATAGTATTCAGCACTGTAGTTAAGACTCAGAAGGGTTTTGTATTCCACCAGCTTTTATCCCTAACCAATCAAAATGGCAATGAATAAATGGTCTCGGATTGCAACTTTCCATCCCTGAACTCATTCTTGATAGCAAGTATTGATCACGGGGGGCAATCTGCAAGGCCCTTGCTAGGAAAAACTAGGAAATAACTATTGTATAGGGTTAGGACCAGACTCAGTTCTCACTGAAATGAGTGCAAGCCCTTTCACTGCTTTTATTTTGTGTTGGATTAAACCACTTGCAATTCTCAACTCCAAAACGGAGAGGTTAGAAAATCCTGAATTAGGCCTCCAGAGATGTTTGGGAGAGTGTTTGCCTTGGCCAACAGGCAGCATTAATAATTCAGGCTGATGGAGGAAAGAGCTGCTGCAAATGGCAGATTACACACCAATGGATTATTAACAATTGTGCAAATACTTCTTCTGTGGTAGCTCAGAAAAAAAACCCTTCCTCTCATAGCAGTGGTCTGTCATGTAAGGAATCCTTAATAGGTTCTGTATGAGCAAATAATAATGATTTTTGGTTAAAAAAAAAAATCAGCTTGTAGAGCACTCATTATTATGAGGAATTCATGGGAAATGGGTTTTAAAACACCAGAAAAACTTACTAATGATAGAGAACAGACAGCCGCGGAAATTAGTACATGGTCACAATACCAACCAGAAAAGAAAAAGTAGTAGTAGTGTGGAAAACTCAACTTTACATCGAACATTGTATCCCTCACTCACCCAGTCAAGTCTACCATAAATACCAAAGAGCTTTGGCCACCACATAGAGAGTGCGGCTGCTTATCTGCACAGCTCTCGATTCCCACTGTAGCACTTGACTTGGGTTCAACCCTAACACTTCTATAAAATGTAAGCTGCAATTCCTAAATGTGTTAGCATTGACGCATACGGGGACATAAAACACTATTCTCTTACATTTCCCTCAGACTGCAGTCCATAGTCACCATTTTTAAAATCCCTTAAACGATAAATGTAACTCTGTATAGTCTCCTGCCAAAATAATGGAATTATCAGAGTTGGAAGAGACCTCTAGAGATCATCCTGTCCAACTCCCTTGCTAAAGCAGGATTGCCCAGAGCACGTCACTGAGGACTGCATCCAGGCGGGGCTTGAAGGTGTCCAGAGAAGAGAACTCCACACCCTCCCTGGGAAACCTCTGCCAGGGCTCTGCCACCCCATCATAAAGTATTTTTTCCTCATATTTGAATGAAACTTCCCATGTTCCTGTTTGTGCCTGTTGCCCCTCGTCCTGTCACTGGGAGCCACTGAAAAGAGTCCAGAGTCTATCATCCTGCAGCCCACTCTTCAGACACTTACTAATAAGGTCTCCCCTCAGCCTTCTCTTCTCCAGGCTAAAGAGTCCCAGCTCTCTCAGCCTTTCCTCATAAGGGAGATGCTCCAATGCCTTAATCATCTTTGCTGCCCTAATGACAGGGGTTTTTTTTCTGGATAACATCATAAATTGTTTTTAACTCAGGACAATTTAGCACTTCAGCGGTACATTTCTGGCTTCTACAAAACCTTAACCTCTGATATAATCAATTTTGAGTCAAGTTCCTGAAAAGCAGAGAGAAACTCCAGAAGTTCAAGGGGACTGCAGCCAATCCTTTCCTTTTCTTTTTTTTCCAAATCTGCACTCAGTGATTTTGCCAGTGATATCGGTTCTTCCAGCTGCTCATGAAAAGGTGGTAATCAATGCTCTCACAGTGGATGAAATGACTTAAAAATTCTATTCCAATTGTAAAGACATCTACAATATTAAAATTTTAAAGACATCTACAATAATACATACATGAAGCTTATCAGCTGATGAGAGAACTGAAAGAATATCTCATAAATATGTGAATAATGAGGGAAAAAATGGTGAGGAAATAACTGAAGTTTTAGGAGATGTTGCTCTGGTCCTTCAGAGGAGGATGCACTAATTAAAATGTTATGGTGGGTACCGTGAGACCAAACATTTGTACAAAACATAATGTTTATCTTTATTGTGGCATTCCTTTCATGTAGGGTTAAAAAAAGAGAAGCTTTACTATAAATTTCACTGCTTCTGAAGGTAAGTGGCTTGTTTTTTGTGACACCCACTCTATTTTTCTGTTATTAGATGATCTTCCCCTTCACACTGCGGGACCGAGTGCCCAGCCTCCCCGCACACCCAGCCCCTTCCTCCCAAATACTTATCGCAGATTAATGATGTGGTGCAGGGCCTATGGCTGATAACATGTGCCTGAATTCGGTTTCCACATGGTTAGCCAGAGTATGAATGCTGGCTTTGGGGGCCAACCATTTAACAGCAATAAATATTTACTTGCAGTATGTGAATTCCTACGGTCATTCTGCAGCTTCAGCAGTTGCACCACTGACCAAGTCTTTCTCTTACAGATGCTTCTTTGTGAAAGACATCATCTAGTTCTTAAGTTTTACTTTTTCATTAATATACAGTGGAAAGAGTTGTTAATTGGACATAGGGATCCCCAGTGTCAGTATTGTTAAAAATCAGATCAAACTAATTCAGAAACCTAAATGCAGGTGTAGGAATCTAACTTTAGGCACCCATTTTTAAAACTTTTGGTGCGTTTCCTAACAGTTCTCATTGCATTTTCCCAAAAGTGAATCCCACCCCAAACCTTTTCATAGGTTTTCAGTTCCTGACTCAAGCATAAAAATCTCCAGGACTACTCTGCTCATATCAGCAACCATATCTGCACCCTAGTGAGGTGGCACCTCTTCTCCTGTGCCATGTCAAGACTGTTCCATATCTGTGGAAAGTATAATTTGAAAAGTATAATTGATATTTTTTTAATACATCAGCTCCAGTCCTCCAGTCTGCACTCTTTCCAAAGCATGCTGCAAGAAAACGACAACAAGTATTTTCTTGGGAGCCAGTTTTAGCAGCTGGGAGACCAATTCTGCAGGACCTGGGGACACCAGACAACCTAAACTTTGTAGGATGCAGCAAAATCCCAGAAGTAGAGCTGGGACTGGGAGTTGGGAGGGAGAAATATCTTCTGTAAAGAGGCAGTAGAAAGGATTTATGAAAACCTTGGCTTGTGCTCCCCCATTAGTGCAGTGTTCCCGATAGAAGAGTTTTATAATTGTGTAAACACAGAACTAAGGAGTTTGATTCAAATCCCACCGTAAGACTCCTGTTGACTCCAGTGGCTCTTAGATTAGCCCCCAAAGCTGAGAAACAGCAAATTCTTGGGATATGAGCAGCATCACCTCCAATGCGCGGGCATTCCCAGCTTGTGGGAGACTACTGCCATTCTTGCATTATTGAAACTAGAAAATAAACAAACCTATGTGATATCTAATATTTCCAGTAGATAAAAAAAAAATACAAATTCCATCTTCGTCCAGTCTTTTCCGATTGCCAAGATGGAAAATGGTTTTTATATTTTCCTCTAACTCCCTCAAACTGATTCCAATCCTTTCTAGATTTTCTACGAAGCCCTTAAGTACAGGTCAATTTTTAACAAGCTCTCAACCTTTTGGCACCTTCTGTTCCTTTTCAGATCATTTTGATATTTTAGCTGTTTCCTGGCCTGCTTTCAGTCATGGTGTGCAGGTTTTCATATTCAGAGTTGTAAATAATTACACTCTGTGGTCCCAGATTCGTCTTCCACATTCCAGCTGGGAGGAGATGTGCCAAATCATTTCCTGTTTTCTAAATACAAATGATAAATGCCCATATTTGACATAGCTTTCAGTAGTTTTCACGCTGGAAACTTTCCTGATGCTTCTCCCAGTGGGTGATATATAAGGTGCCGTGTTTTATTGTGTGAATATCTCATCGTTCTGCTTCAATGGACAGCATCCTTTTTTTCCTCTTTTTTTTTCAATGTTTTTTTATTCTAGAGGGTCAAAACAGTATGCCAGTTGGAGAATTTAATATCCTAATAGAGGGCAGGAAGCAAGGAAAGCTATGTGACAGAGCAGACCCTGCCTGCATTCTAAGCGTGGTGAAGGACAATAATTATCACTCCACAGGGAGTGATTAGGCCCACTGAAGCTTGAGTGCTTACCCTTTCCTTTGCTGACCCTATAATCAGACCTGGATCTCTAAGTTCTGTGCGATTTTTAGAAGGCAAAACTTTATGGAAAGCACAAGTAGTTTTCACAATTCCAGAGGCAAAAGCGTCAAGACCAAATAGCTGCTGTAGAGGCTTCCTTATATTATATATACATTATTCAGTTCCTACTATCTGTGCAATAACCTCTAAATAATTAGTAGGATGAAAAGAGAGAGAGTAATGGAAGAGCACAGAGCAGCGGTCAATACTAATAAAAAGCCATTATTTACCAGGTGTGACACAGGTTGTATGTTGTTTTTTTTCTCGTGAAGTATGTCCAAAAGAAGAGAATGGTACTATCTTAGGCAGCAGCCTTGCCAAAATATTTAAGAAATGCTAGGTTTTACCACTAGCAGTCAGTGAGAAAAGTCACTAAAATAGCATTTCAACTTGCAAGAAACCATAAGACAGGCTAGTCTGGTTTTCAGGGTGTTTTGTTACTATAATTCCAATTATTTGTTCAATGTTGTAAGATAAGAATTGGGAATGCCGTTGCTCAGGGGAAGCCAGAATATTCCCAATTCACCAACTTCTTTAGTTGATGCACTGAGGGAAAAGCGTAGCCTTCGTGGAAGATAAACTGCACTGCCTTTACCACTCGCCCTTACCTCACTTCCTTCTGACAACAAATCTACGGCGAGCAGATAAGCTTATAACCCATCTGCTCCATTTTAGAGTGACAGGTGTATACCTTTCCAAAGCCAAAATGCAAAAGCTCTCACTCAGCTCAAAGGCTGGCGGGGCTATGTTTATGATAATTCTTTTTCCCCCCACCCCGGGGATAAAGAGAGCATTTTAGCTGCCCTGTAAACTCCTAGTTTTTAACCCTAAAAGAGCATAATGAGATAAAGATGAAAGTGTACGAGGCATTGAATGCACTTGGAAGATAAGTCGGTCAATTATCTGTAACATCAGAACGGGCTCTACACAGTCTGTGAGCAGCAGCATCCTGGGGTTTTTTTGGTACCTGCTTGATACGACATTGAAATCACGATTTTTAGGGTGCATTAGTCTGCAAGTCTGGGCTCCTCTGCCAAGATTAGAAGAGTTGGTAGGAAACATAACATTTGGCCAATTTAAAACACTTGACAAGTTAGACCAGGGCGGAGGGGGGTGTTTCAGATTGGGATGCCATTCTGCTGCCTCCAGAGAGACTCAGATCATGGCTTTCAACCCCAATTTCTGAGAGATCCTCCGCCAAATAATCACATTCTCTTGTCTCAGCCAAATACGTGCAGGAAGGTAGACAAGAGGCATTTGTCTGATGTCTCGATTCAGGACCTTAGCAATAGCTAGAGAGAATGAGAAGAAAAATCTGTTTGGATGAAAAAAAAACTTAGCTCTGTTTAGGTGAGGCACAAATTGTGCTACTGTTTCATTCTTCTTTTACCATCAGCTCTGCTATCATATTGCTGGCACTATTTCTCATTTCAACCTGCACACCATATGTGCATACGCTTTCTGTGCTGCTAATTGCTGCTTTTTGACAATATCATCTATACGTGCACGCCATATTGCCATTTTTATCACTCTAAGCCTATTAATGGCCAGACTTACAGCTCCCAAAGGAATTAATATTAACCAGCTCTCTAAATATTGTTCCTGTCTTTCAAAAACTCCTGTCTTTTAGAGCCTGACTCTGGTTGTGTGTAATTGGGATGCTGTATTTCATCCTCTGGGGCCTGGAGTCTTAACTTTTGAAAGTGTAGCTCAACAAAATTTATGAGAGTAATATTAATACCCAGGAAAGGCAAAACTTAGGAAAAGTAAACAACTCTTTGGTCGTAGCTGTTTGCTTACCTAGGGTCAAAATCTGCCCTCAGATATACGTGTGCAAGTTCAGCGGGTCCCATACATACAGATTTCTGTGGAAAGAATGTGGCCTCAGATGACTTCAGAGGTTTCTTTGTCAGTCCCATTTCCCAGAGAACACTGAGCACTCCTACATGTATACACCAAGTTATACTCTTCTGCTAGAAAGAAAACATTTGTAAGGAGATACTCATTTACCAGCGCTCAGAGAACGTGACAGAATTTTGACTAGGAATTTTATACCCCTAGTTAGGCTTAAAAAAATAAATGGTATTAACACGCCACTCAACAAACTGTCCCCACACTGCTGGGAACCACGCAAGGCAGATAACTAATGTGTAGCACATGAGAACAGGGATGTGATTCACTGTAATTCCTAACAAGACAGCCACTCTTAAGAATAAGTAACAATCCATGCAATTTGGAGCAGGGAAATGCCTGTGCTCCTCATGGAATAAATGTGAAATTAATATAATCGAAGTGCTTTCGACCAATTTCATCCTATACCTCTCTACTGTGAGGCAGAGGAGAGGAATTTAAGATGTCATACATGTCATTGTGGTCCCTGATGGTGAATGTAAACAGGTATAGCATGTTGGCTTTGCCAACCCCAAGTCGGGGCACCTAGGAGGGTCTGGGGGGGTAGACCACTTTGCTCAAAGGAGTAGATTACTCCTACAGAAAAGCTTTTGATGGAGTCAGGTGCTTAATGATTAGGTGTTGCAGAACTCAGTGCCACATCACCTAAATCCTTCTGTGCACCTGGGTTTACATCACAGACCAGCTTGGTGTCCTCCTGCAGTTTTTGCTCTTAATCAGCATAGATGCCAATTTTCTAGGAAGACTGTGAACAGACACGGGTTTGCATCAAGATCGTGATCTCTCCCTTCAAGCAGACAATGTTTCACTCCATGTCCCACCTTCTCTGAGGTGGGTGGAAAGCTGGACAAACTCTGGGAGCCTGAAGTTTAATCTAGAAAGGATCCAAATGGTGTAGGCAAAATAAAGTACTGTGAGGACTACCAGATTTAGGAAATAAAGCATTGATTTACTGTCCCAGTTCAGAGTCCACAGTTGTCCCTGCTGTCTCAGTTCAGAGCTGTTTTTCCTGTCTTTTTCTGACCAGATAAGTCCCCTTCACAGGGACCTAACTCAACAGAAGACAACTGGATAACAAATTCCAGCAGTCATGTCACCAGGTACCATGACTTACCATAAGAGCAAGGAAGCAGCTTTGGAAGGAGGAAAGACCTTGTATTTTTTTAATATAAAGTCTAATTATTGTAATGGTCCTTTAAACCATTGCAAGGTGTGCCAATACTACCTTTGTTCTGCTAATTGGTTTACGTCCTGCGCTACAAACCGGACTTCATTGTTTTGTTTGAAGTCTTTCTGTAGAAAGGGATGACTAGGGGAAAGGAAAGGTGATGTCATTTCTCCTTGTATTTTCTTTCTTTCTCTCAGCTCATGAGAATACTACAAATGTCTTGACTTTGAAACAAACAGGACAAAAGTCATCTCAAAACAGTGACAAGGCTACAAGTAGCTATTTTAGATGAACTGATGTCTTGGCCAACATTGAATTTTGTTCTGGGTTTTATTTATAAAAAAAAACCTCCAACAGATAGGAAAGCTTTGAACTTACAATTACAGATTCCTAAGGGACAAACCAGGAGCCTGAAGCGAGCATGTGCTCTGCTGGCTCGAGCTGTTAGGAAAGCACAATGAAATGAGAATCAACTGGAAATGATTGTTCTTTGATGCAACAGTGTTCAAATGCGGAACAGTCATCTTGATTGATCTGGTTTATGTGTATGCAAGAATGATTTTGCATGTGAATATGGCAGCAGAAGCAGAAGTGAGGAAGATGAACTGACACTGAATCATAGACACTAGAACTATTGGTAAGAAGAGAGGATCTGACTCTGACTTGTCACAGCCTGCTGGAAATTTTGTGAGAAAAAGCTCAAAATTCTCCGCTGTCAATACCTATTCAAGCCCAAGATTGAATCAACCTCAATTAACCTCAAACTGCACCATCGCAGCCAGCGTCGGAGCCTGATCTGAGCGATGCCTGCTCAGCCTATCTCCTCTCCCGGGTCCATGCCAGGGAATGAAATTTCAGCTGCATTTTGATGCTGAGGAGGTTGGTGTGGACCCGTTTGGGTGTGTGGTCTGGCCGACGCGCAGGCTGCTCACTTTCATCCACGCTGAACCTTTCACTTGACTTTTGACCTTTCACTTGGCACTGTTCTGTCATTTCCTTGGTTTCACAAATTTTAGCCTCTCACTTGACCTGTGAACTGCGACCTTTCACTTGACCTCTGATCTCATAAATTCTGGAAGCTCATACACGTAATCGCGGAACAAATAAACAAAGCGGCCTCAAGACGCTGCTGCTGCTGAATGAAGCCCAAGGGGCCGGGGTGCAGGAGCCCAGCCCTGATGTCCCGCCTCACCCTGTGGACATGTCCCTTTGTTCCACCCGGGGCCGGCATCTAATCCGTGTGAAGCTCATTGTCCTCTCCCAGGACCATCCATCAGTGCTGGTGCGTTGTGTTGTGGCAATGGAAAGGAATCCCCAGCCTTCGACTTAGCAACAACCGAAAAATACAACTCGGATCCTCATGCAAATTAAGAGTGACCTCTAAAGTCCTAGGAGGGTCTTATCAAATAAAATCACCCAAACGAGTAGAAACCTATCACCGTAGGTGTTGGATCCTCATCACGAGAGGAATCAAACAAACCTCTCCTGAGCCGTTTTCCCCCTCCTTGTCAATGCCAATCCTAAAGGCTACAAACACAAAGCATATTCAGCCTTCAATCCAATGTGACAGCGTATGATAAGGAAACTCATGATACGTCTGTTGGGTGAAATAATGTTCCCAGCTGTGAACAGGTCTGTTTTTACTGAATCCATCGCAGGGTTTGCACACTGGATGGCAGAGAGAGTAGCAAAGATGACAGCCAAATGATGTTAACAACTTTTTGCAAAATAAATGGATTTCATACAAGAAGCCATAACAAAGGGGGAAATCTTACAGCTAGATCAAGTTTTACATAAGGGTAAGGTCTTCAGGGAAACTTCAAGCACATCCATCTTCATGCATTAGTAACCTAAAAGCACGCAGATAGTTTAATAGTCTAGTCATTTGTTTTGTCTCATACTCCCAATTCTTTTCAGCAATCCTCAGATGAAAAATGCAGACATTGTATGCACAACTCATAACACCACTTACCCAGAGCAAACCCCAAACTGCATATTTTCTCCTCCTCTTCCTGGTAGAGGGAAAGACAGAGATCAGAAGAAAGCTGTAAAAGAGATTCAAGGACAGGTCTGTGGCTGGTGCCTTGAAAGCAAAGCAGCTTCTCTTTGATATTGCAAGGACCTAAACCAGAGCAAGCGGCAGAAGCAGCTCATATGTAGAGTGTAATTGTACATGAGTAGGAAACAAGGTGACATGGGAGACAGACAGAAGCAGTGCCAATCTGCCAAGCCATCGCCGAGGAGATCTCTAACAAAAAAGAGCTGGGGGACCACTGATTTACTCTGACACATAATGTAATGAACCAGTGCATGCTGTCACTTTACTTGAATTCAGTGCAATTTTACATTTTGGAGGCAAAGTATTTGAAATTCTAGGGAAGAAGGACTATGCAGAGAAAGTCACTGGGTAGAGAGGATGGTCAAGTCTTTGTGTTCCTTCAGTTATAGGTAAAACATTTCAAACTTCAAGGCGAAATTTTTCATGTTTCGGGGAACAAAGATCGCATTGCACAAAAGAAGTGCTCCTCACTTGTATGTGAACAGCTTTTGTGTGACTTTCTGATAGAAAATCATATTGCAAAGCAATAAAGTATACGCGTTACATTTCCAGCAATACAGTCTTTTCTTCATTAGCCTCTTTAGGGAAACCTCAACGCTTTTTTGTTTGTTTGGGAAGATTGTCAGATCCAGTGGGGCTTTTCTCACTTACAAAACCTTGCAGTATAAGCTTACTGCACCCTTGGCTCTGCAAACCGACACTGAAGACTAAGCAACACTTGCATTTATTTCAGGTTTTCTCTTATGTGCTTTTCAGTTATCTTCCATTTTGTCCAGAAATGTCAAGAAGAAGTCATTAGGAGGACAAGACAAGTGGGATGGGTTGAAGGAAGATTATTAATGGACTTTTCTACAGGGCAATCTTCCCACTGTGCTTGTTAAATGCTCTCGTTAGTGATTTTATCACAGAAAGCAGGGGTGTGTAAACCAAAAAGGTAGAAATTGCTTGACATTTAATCGTAAAAATAGCAAGTTATCTGTCACAAACCTGGAACTCATCTCTCACCTTTTAGGACTGAGAAAGGCTCAGGGAGTGATGATTAGGAATGACTACATGGTATCAACAAGGCACACCTTGATAAGGACCCAAAGTGTATCTCCGATGAATTAAGCCAAAAGATTATTCACTGTATTACACAACATGTTGCTGGGATCTCAGAGACACTATGCACAACTGAATCGCCCATGTTGAATAAAATTTGGGCTGGAACAGGTTCACAATAGGGTTGCTTGGACTCCAAAGGAGTCTGGATTGTTTAGTTTAAGAAAACAGAAGAACCTGGCAATTCTTACCCGGCTCTGCTTCCCACCAACCTCAGTGGGAATAGAGGCTCTTGGTTTCCTGACATTACTGGAGGTTTTGTCCTGGAATACAATGGGAGCAGAATCAGATCTTGAAGAAGAAAAATAGAATTGGACCCAGAGGAATCAGGGCTGGGAAAGCCTCAGCACGTTCTGGTTTGAATTGAGCAGGGCTATAAAAGGCCAATAAAACTCATATTGAAATATGAGCTAAAAGAAGTGCATATGGCTGAATTAGGTTGATCAAGATAATTAATTGAGTTGAAGTGCTGGATATATATAAAACTTTTAAACATGCATTAATTTAGCTTAAGTTACGTTGTTTTATGGTGATTAAGCGTGTTTGTTAAAAGTCATCTTGCCCATAGAAACATCATAAAGAGCTGAAGCAACTTTTCCCACGCTTTGGATTCAGAAGCTCTTTCACTGTGGTGTCAAAAGACTGGAATCCCGTTTCCTGCCCCTAATTTCAATGACCATCTTAGAAGTGTTTTACTGTCTGTATTTTTATCAAGCAGAAAATAAATTGTTAGACACGTTGTTCTATTTCCAAGATAAATCTCAGGAGTTAACTTTTATGGAAACCAAAAGGAGAGTCCAAGGAGACCTATATAAAGCTTGTAAGCACCTGAGTCCTGTTTACCTTTTTAAAACTTCCTGAATACGCTCAAAATCTACTCTCATCCAAAAACAAATAAAGCACAATTGGCTGGACCTCCTATGCTCAGAGCAGTTAGAAACTAAAAGCTGTGGTACACATATGAATTCTTCTTGCGCCCAGTATTTAAAGGAAAGAGTTAGTTCTTGTTGCATAAATGTTCCCATACACCTCTTGCAGCTCCTCTATGAAGATGTTACATTGAGCGGTATTTCACATAGAATGGACAATTACAGCTTTTAGACACAGTACACAAAGCCACAATCTGGATGGATATTGGGAAACCAGTGACTAAAACCCAATGGGAACGTTGGTTGGCAGAAAAAAACCCCATGAGATTTAGCAAATACATCCATTTGCTTACACCCCACCGAGGCAACATGACTGTTCTTAGGAGGGAGGTGGACACTAATTGCATGTCTGTCAGCTGAAGGCAGCAGATGACTTCCTGAGGCATGTACGGTCACAGGAGTGGGCATGTGGGGAGCAGTCAAAACGTGGATAACGTGTTCTTGATTCAATTTAAGCAGCAATATCTGACTTTGAAAACACTGAGCATCTCTCTCACAGCAAGCAGAAACACGAGGCGATTCAACCAGGGAAGTTAAATCATTCGAGGACATTTCCTGGGACAATCTGAGTACACAGATACCTAACAGTTTTCTCTTCATCATCTGCTGTTCCTTATACTCCACTTTCTCCTTCAATTAGAGCTCCAACCATAGGCAGAGCCATGCCAGGAGGCAGTGGGGGCCTGGGCACGGGTGTGCAGATGCAATAAAGCATCCACAGTGCAGGGACCAGCCCAGATATTTAGGGTGGGCACAGACACAGACCCCACTCAGGGCAGGTAGGTTCCTGCGAGATCCCTTGCTCACAGCACATGGGATCTGGGGCCATCCACACATCCTCTGAGCAGCCCTAGCACAGGAACCCTGTTTATCAGGTCCCATACATCACAAAGCAGCTCTGCTCCCGGGACCGCTCCAAAAACCTGGTCCCTGTGAGCCCAGCCCTCACTACAGCACTGACATAAAGTACAAATAAGTTAATGAAACTGCAGTTATTTTTTTTCTGGGCAGACCTGGACTATTTCAGCCACGAGCAATGTGAGCAACCACAGGTGTTGCACTAAATAAAGCAATAGAAAGTGTCTCCATTGTAACAGTGGAAGCCCTGTTTCGAAAGCCCTCTCTGCTTTTTATTAATGGTTGGATTCTTTTCTATCAGCAGTCACAACTGCATTTACCTTATTTTTCAGCAAAAATATTTTGCTAATAAAAGATCTACTCAAAATTACTACTGCTTTTTGGTCAGTTTGTACTTGAGCAAGCTTTCAGTCTTTTCACAGAAGGGGAGAACATAAACTTGTGATTCAGAAAAGAGAGGAAACCAGGGGTTACAAAGGTTGGGAGGCCAAGTAGTATGAAACAGACCCCCTCCGTCAAGTAAAAAACTTGGCAGGATAACTAGAAACAGACCAACCCTAAATCCAAGGGTTCATGAGCAGTAACATAATTAGCTGGAATAAAACTAATATTCTAGTGTTAAATTTCACCTCAACACAGAGCAGTAGTTTTTAGGGAGAGACCAGTGAGAATGAGGAAAGATGTGTTTCGTTTAAGAAATTTACGCCGAGCGGGAAAAAGCACACAGACTTATTTCCTAAAAAAGCCCGTTTGGATGCTCCGAGGGAGTGTGGTGGCATCGACTGATGAGGATGCCTTTATCAGTTTTGTCTGAAGTGTCTGGTAAAGCCCAGTCCACCAAAATCCTGAAACATTTGTTCCTGGGAAAAGAACCACAAATACATTGGAAAAAATGTTGAACAGGAAACGTTTGACCACTGCTACATCGCAAGATATCAAAAGAATTTCACATTGGCTACTTCCTTAGCTGGGGGAGCAGGGTGTGCTCGGCTCGAAAATAAAATGGCCTCAGAGGTCCTACCCAAACCCCCCCAAAAAGCTGAGCTTTCAGCAATAATAGTAAACACGCTTTTCTCTTTGCCTTCATTAGCAAAATAGGAGCAAAAATCTTCGACAACGACGTGCACAGCAAATATCAGCGCTGAGAAGAGGAGATAAACAACGCTGGCGATCTGCGGGATAGCACGCAGGAAATTCCATCCATCTGATGAGCTGTTGGCTTAATGAGCGGCCTTTCACATGTCAGTGGCCAGCAAAAGCCCACATTCCCCTTCTACAGATTTTCCTGGAAGGGCAGGAGGAAAGGAAAAAGGTTGGGGAAGGCAAGGGAGGCAAGGATGCCCTGGGGCAGGGCAGAAGACGCTTGGGCGCAGAAGGAAGCGGCAAACCTGTTGCTGTCTGGAGATGGCCGGGGGGTTGGTGTCTGCCTCTCAAGACATAAAGCATTACAAATTCCGAGCTGCTTGCGGCCTTGTTGCGGCCTCGCCTGGGGCAAGAGGCGTATGGTTTCTTTTTTGAACAAGCTATCTTTTAACACTCGCGACCGGGATGGTTTAACAGAATGAGAGAGTCTCGATTTTTTTTTAATGTATATATTTTTTTTATTATTTTTTTTTTTCTCCCCCTCCCCAACCCTCACCCCCAGGACTCTACCCAAACAAAGCTACTAATGTGTGGTCATTTTCTTGGCAGCGCGGCTGTGTGCTGATAACACCGCTGCCTGCTATTCTCCCAGGAGCTGGGCTGCTGGAAGACGGCTCCCTACCTCATCCCCTGATGCTTCTGATGCGGGTGATCCTCCGACTGCACGGCGCCAACCACAACATGCTACCCACCGTGAGAGAGCAGGACACAGGCTGCTCTAGTCAGGAGTTATCGTCTATCATACTGATTGACGAAACCAAGAGTGAGCAGAAAAAATAAACACGAACAGAGGCTGCAGTGTATGGGGCAGTCAGCTGGGAGTTTTAGTATTTGGCCTTGGTGATCCTACTCTCATGGTAGGTTATCTTTTCCTTGTGCTATCATTTATCATAACTTTGAGGGCCAGAGGGAGAAGCAAACCTACAATTTTTCTATTGGTTACATTCATTAAACTCTTCTTTTTTTAGCACTACTTCCTTTGCCCCTAATAACAATCCCACCCCCTCGATCCGTATTCCCTAAAGAACAGTGAAATCAAATCTAAGTACAGTCCTCCCCTTTTACTCCTATTACAGCAATAGAGCATTGCAAGCAATTAACCTCTGTTATTCCATCAGACCCGGGACTCAGCCGCACGCTCGCCCGGCAGGGCCTCGCCACGGCATTAACTCCTGCCTCAGCTCCCTCCATCCCGGCCCCTGTCGTTATTTGGGCATAGATGTCGGGTTTGTCACGACCATCTCCTCCTTTTTTTTTTTTTTAAATAACGCCAGCTGACTTTTGCAGGCACAGCCCGAGTCCCGTACCGGGGCTGACAGCCACCATAAAGCACTCCCCGAAGTGTCAGTAACAAAGATGATTTGTAAGGGGCTTGCAGTCGTCCCCTCTTCTAATAGCTTTCTCATTCCAGCCCAGAAACACCGAGCAGAGAGCAGCTGCTTAAAGCTGATACAAGCATTTCTTCTCTCAGCAGGCCATTCTTGCATAACCATTTATTTTGCAGAGTTTTAAAGTGCCTGAAGGATTTAATTATGTACATAGACAACCCCTATAAACTCTATTCTAGGCTTTTTATTGACTTTTGTGCTGGGCAGCTCTTAGGCATTTCAATTAAGTGGTTTTATAAGAAAAGCAACAATACAGTAAAAGAAATATATTCTTTATAGATAGTTCCAAACAGTTTGCCCTGATCGAATAAAGTTTATTTAATTGACGAGGATTTAGAATATCTTAGGCTACAGTTTGGAATACACGTCCATTTGGACCATGGATCTCTAAAAGGGGCCTGCCAGGACCATTTAGGTACCAGGGGAAAACAGCTTGGATCTGATTACTTAATCCTAATAACGTGTTGTGAAACTTTAGGAGACTACCTGTCATTTAGCGGCATGGTCAAAATTGAAGTGGTAAATAGCTGAGAGTCAAAGTTTGGCTTTGTCTCAATCGGGGCTTTAGGGAGCCCAGAGTGGGATAGAAGAAATTTTCCCAAATTTTCCGGAAAGGCCAACGTCTCCTCTATCTGCTTTCTAAACTATTTACAAGGCTTCTGCAAACCTGCCTTCATTACGGCCTAGGATATTTCAGTCCCAGCAGGTGGCCAACAGGAGAGCAAGCCTGTTTGCGAAATATGTAATACCCTTTTCATATACTTTAACCAGAAATGTGCACCTCAACAGCCCTCCTAACCCTTCTAATTTCCCTTTCTCCTTCTAATCTGCTCTGCGAGCCATGAGCATGCATTAAAATCTCCCTAAAACATTTCACCCAGAGGCAATGTAATTCCGCAACAAGCAACCAACATTTCACAGCTCTGGAGTAATAGATTAATTTGAACCTAATGTTGCCCGTCGTTTACTGCTCCAAATGTTCTGGTGTAGACATAGCCCCGAGGCGCAGGGCTGTGGCATGCGCGGCTCCTGGAACCAAAGCTACAGTTGGCTTCACATCTGTGCATCACATTTGCCATGTGCCTCATTATCCCGCGCCCCACTGTGCCTACCTGTCCCAATCAGCTTCTCAGCCACAGGCGATCCAATTTTTTTTCTTCCCCTCCCTCCCCCCCAACTAAGGATCTTTGTTCTCCTTCTCACTTACTAAATTTTTGCGAGACCTCTGCACCCGAGCAGTAGGGATTCTGCGCATGTGAACCTCCGAGCTTCTCTAGGTTCTTAATTCTCCATTAGGAACAGGAAAATTACAACATTAAGTCTCTGACATGTCACTGCATAAATTGTACCATTTGCAGAATCTAATATAAAGTCAGTGACTAAGCACATAAGCATGTAATAAAGAGCCGAGTTGTTTGTTTTGACTTTAACAAGTTCGGTCTGCATCAATTATCTGTAAGTAAAGAAAGAGTAATTTCCAATTCCAGATAAAAACCCTTGTCACAGAAAGAAAAGATTATTACATCCCAAATCAAAACCAACTGTTGCCGAAAGTTTAAAGAGCCAGCCTCTTAAAATTCATCGATATGGGAACAAAAATACATATATTTGCGTGTTCGTATGAAAATAAAATCAACTTTAACAGCAAACTGAGCCTGTTTTAGCATTTAAAGCTCTGCGTTTAATTCTCTATTTATAGCAACATGTGCAAAAAAGGCACACTGCCTTTATCTCAAGCCACTGCAGAGGAAAGAAGAGAAAGTAAAATGCACTCTCTAGCAGGAGCAGGGAATTATCTCAAACCAAACATATCAGTCTCTGAAACCCAACAGCTCATCACTGCATTAAAAGCTTACATTGTTTTTGCTTCAGTGTACCAAGCACTTGAGTTTGCTTTAAGTTTATATCCTTTGGACTTATTCCAGGGAGGAGAAATTAAAAACGCTTTTGGCCTAACAGCACAACGTTCATCCTCTTCAGAAGACACAGAGAGAACTGAAGCTTAATGGACATTATGGTCCGTTTCCTTCCAGCAGCATGAAGAGGCCTTGATATAGGTTAAAACCACATTCTACCTACTTACAGCCCCTTCATGCTGGAGGGGGACCTGACACGACTGAAAGCCCTACATCCAAGTACTATTAAAGAGAATAAACACTTGTGGCAGAACTGAACTTCTCTTCCTAGGAGATCCCGAGGTTCTTGCTGCAAACTTCTCCTCGCATCATATTTAAAGGCAATTTTTAGCCACCCCGTCACCCAGTAGCTGTCAGTTCTGCCATCAGTCTTACCTGCTCCAGTTCACGAACTATATTAGTTTTATACATGTAATTCCAACACACACACACACACACACTCCTAGCACATTTCATTACATGCTTGAATTAATTTATTCTACATGGAATTTGTTACCTTTACAATAAAAAAAAAGAAGTAACTATTCATTATTGAGAGCAGACAGATGGAACATGTTCAATTTAAGACATCAATAAGAAGGGAGGAGGGGGGAAAATCTTATAATCTGTGTGGCACAACCTATTCCATCTGGTACTTCCAACTTGTCTGCCAAGACTTTTTTTCCTATATAAAAAGTGAACGTTTCTCTTTAGAGTGAACGGAACATTCTTGGGCATTAAGACTCTGCGTCTGATTTATAGATAACAAGCAACAACACACACTTAACATACAATATTTTGAAAGCGTAATCTGTTTCATAAGGTAAAGGTTCTGGGCTTGACCTAGGAGAAAACAAAACAACAAAAAAAAAACCCTACCAAAAAAAGCACAAACTCCAGGAAACAGTGTTTATCTGAAAATGTTATCTAGGCAGTCAGAACAGAAGCTGCAGCTCTTGCTTTAATGAACCATGAAAGTGATTCAGCAAACTGTTTTGGTCTCTTAAAAACAAATATTAAGCAACATCAATACTAAATTATACAACAAAAAAAACACGTTACCGATCTCTCAACAGGAAGAAAGACTTTTTAGCACATTCCCACCAACATCCAGCATCCAGAAGACAATGCCAAAACTGCGAAGTTTTGACATGTGTCAAAACCAATTTTAACTGTTGGCTTAAAGGTGGCTCGATTAATTGCAATTTATTTCCAATGAACGTTAAGATAATGGAGCTAAAGTGATCATGTTTCGTAGTACATCCAACATTACATTCCAGGAGTACTTAATCAAATAGGTGGGCTTTTTTCCTAGTTTCTTTTCGACAGAGCACCAAACACACATTTTTCCATAGGCTTTATTTCCATTCTTGAAGCGTGTCCCCTAATTCCTGCGGTGCTTTGCATTAAGCTGTCTCATTATACCAAAGACATTATGTCACTTCTCTGTTTATGAGCACGCTGGCCCTCTGCCCCAGCAATAACACCCGGCCACAAACACCCACTTCTGGCAACCAGCCTAATGATGAAAAAGATTGTTTCGAACCAAAAACGAAGAGGAATTCAATTATCCACCTAAACCTTACAAGCACGGAGGAACAAGTTAATTTGGTATAATGATGTACCAAGGGTTCACATTTATCTTTTAAATCTTAAGGAGAGATTACGTGGGTTCAGCTTGGTGGCCACGGAAATGACTGGTCACGTTGGAGGGCTGCTGGGTCTCACGTGGGTGCACTTGGCATGGAAAAGTAAAACAACAAGCATCCGCCTGGCGTATCCGATGACTACCTATCACCTACCATATCTTTAGTACAGAAAGAAAAGTATTTTCATTGCTAATTTTCTGGGATTTGGTTGCAAGTGCGTAATATTTGCTTTCTTTGAATCCCACCAACTGGTTTTGTGTTTGAAGGAGAAAAATATCTGCAGAAGGATGTGGACCGCTCACAGCCATGGTTTGTAGCAGCTGTAGGTCCTCTGGTCCCACCACGATCAGAGGGCTTAAATGTTGCTATCTACATAAAACTGGATTAGCTGTGATTATTTCAGAGAAGATACTCAGGATTTACCTAAATATAAGAGAGTTCAGCCTTATGGGTATTGTGTGGGGTGTCGTATGAGAAGCAATCCCATCCAGGTGCTGGGGCCATGGGTACCAGGGTCCTTACCTTGCAGCATCCCAGCCCCACAGTGACACAATGGGGAGGCAGATATGAAGGATGCACAGGTGAAGAAGAAAAAAGCCAAGGAATAATCTTGAGGATGTTTGAAAACTAATAATAAATTTATTTTTTCCCTTTTGCCACTTCTTTTTCTTTAATTCTGACTTTGGGTCAGAGTTTACTTCAAGGCCAACAGCATGGTGGGATCTTTTTCTCCTGGCTATAATGATTGCATGCGGGAAGACATTTCATTCCTCCCGATGTACATAACCTGCAGATGATTAAAGCTGAGCCAGGCCAGAATGAACAGTGCCCCTAAGAAAACCCTACCTGCCATGGGGGACAACTGGCCCGGGAGGGGTAGGAGGGCTGCAGCCCCACCGCCCGCTCCCCCGGGTCAGGGCGTGCTGGGAGGGGAAATAAGCTACAGAGCAGACAATTTTCAGCTTGACTGGTTTTACTTTCTCTACCAGGCCTCACGAAAACAAACTGACAAAACAAAGGACACAAAATTAATGACCCATGCCTTCTGTCAATTGACTCTTAGTAACAGTGGCTAGTTCACCTTAATTTTATTTTTTTTCTTTTTCTTTTTTTCACTTTGAGCAAGTCGCCGTAGGCAGAGGTTAAGGTTCATTTAAAAATTCTTCAAAGGCATCACTTGGTTTTCATTAATTTGTTAACTGCAGTTTCTGCTGCTGACTATCAAACAATGAAAAGGGTTTATTCAAATGAAAAAAAACCCACAACCAAACCCTCTTAGTAACTGCACGTGTTTTTCCAGTAACGTTCATAAATAATGGTGTATCTATATTCCATGGAAAGACACGCTAATTCAGGGTTTTGCCATCTCCTGAAAACATTTTACTCTCTTGATTTCCTTTTGAAACACCATTATTTATAAGGCTGAAGTCTTCCTTGTCAGCTCACCAGAAAGCAAAGTCACAACAAACCTTTTATTATTAAGCAACTGCATTATTTCTGAGCTGCTTTTCCTCACGTGTTCAGCAGAGGTGTATTTTCTACCTTAACATATACAACTTAAAAAAACTGCTAATACCTAGACCCCTCTTGCACAGCACCATGTTTCCCAAACCTTGTTGCAGTCACACGCTTTCCCCTTTTATAACTCCTGGCACCTGGGGAAAAAGGTGCCTGGCTCTCCAGCCAGCAGCATTCACGTCCTTTAGCCCTGCATAGCTAAAGCGCTGCACAACTTTTTAAATATTTACCCCATTATATAAATGTCCATTGAAGGGCACTTACATAAACGATAAGCACTCACAGCAAACACATTTAGAGAGCAGGATCTGTGGTATGCAGAAGAGATAAGGCCATTTCCTGCAAATCCTTATTCACAGAATTAGTCCTTAATCAGGCAAATAGAGTCCCTGATACCAATGGGATTTCTCATGTGAGCAGGGGTGGCAGGATCGGGCTCTTAATGGGGCATTTTAAAAATTCATCTCTCTTCCCAGTGAAACTCAGGAGCCCTGCTATTGATTTTAGTGGGAGCAAAAGCATCCCGCTGCGCATGTCCTAACCAGCAATGCCCGTATCGTACAACCCAGTGTCCTCCCCCCTCTAAATATTTAGTTACGTGTGCAGGTAGTTTAGCCCCATTACTCACCTAGAGACTCTTTTTGGTTTATAAAACACTGTGCTCAGTGGTCATCCATATAGAAAATAATTAGCAGGTATGTCGCGTGCTAAAATAGATCCAACATAGAGGGAGTATCCAATCAAAGAAAATAAAGAGTGTAAAGATGCTTCTTGCCAGGGAAGGAAACCTCATGAAAGAAAACGATATATTAAACAACACTATCAGAAAGTTTTAGATGCCTGGTGTAAAAAGTAGAATATTACAGTAACCTTATTCAGCTTTACATAGAGAGACACAGAAATATTAACCTGGTTTTACAGGTCAGGGGAGTGAGCCGGAGTGGTGGCGTTGTCTTGGAGCTGCTGGTTCCAGCCCCACCAGAATCACCCCACCGGTGACCGAAACAGGCTGGGGACAGGGGCAGTCGGGGCAGGAATACAGTTCCTGCCTTTGAACTTGAAATTACTCACACAAACCAAAGGTATATGAGAACCAGGATAGCTAAAAGTTCATTTCCAACCAGCCGAACTCATTACCTGCTACCTATAAACTTTCTAGAAAGTTGCAAAGTATTATAACACTGTTTACTTAGTGCCATTTTTTGTGCTGTTGGACAGTGGTCCCATCACAAATCTTTTGGAAGGGTTTATAACTCATGCCACAAAAAAAGCTACTTTAGACCGAAAGCTTGTGAACAACTTCCCTCTCTGAGAGCAAGCAACTTTGTCAAACTGAACAAAATCTGGTTTATCTTCTTTTAAGTTCTAGCAAAGGGAAGAGTCTGGGAGGTCTACAAAATATAACAGGAGGTTCTACTTATGCAGAGCTGCATGTTCTTATCTTGTTTTCTACAGCCTTAACATACAAGTTATGAATTGCTTAAAAAAAATATTACTTTTTTTTTAATGAAATTATGAACTCACACAAACATGATCACTCTCTGGCTATTTTGGATAAACCAGGGAAATTTTGCCAGCCTCTCTCAGTGAGGGACATGGATGCTGGTGACAACTGCAGCGAGAGGGGAAAAAGTCCAAAAAGTCTTTTTTTTTTAATACAGAGTCTACCTATTTCAGCCAAGTTCTGTGAATCCCAAGGTGTTGGTAGCCAAATATTGATTGATCAATTCAATAAACAGACAATAACAGAGGGCAGCTTCTTTTCAAGCGTAAGCCCCAAAGCACTTGAGAAGAGGCACGTCTATAAGGAACTTTATTTTACAAGAAGATCCAGGTCCCTTGAGGCTGCTCTATAGTGAACTACACCCTATAGCTTCACAATGTGAAGTTTCAGTAGAAATCAGTGGAAAGGCACAATTAGACAAGCCAACAGACACAAAGTCCACCCAGGGCTGAAATGGAATCTATCGCCTCTGTCTTGCATCACTGGAAACCAAAATAGTATCTCGAGGGAAAGAGTTGCTCCATCATTTTCCGCAGCATCTGTTACTGGTGTTATCTGAGAGATGGGAATGGATGGGTTTTTAGCTGGATGGGATTTGAGCTTTTTCTTACATCTTTATGCTCTTCTCACATCTTTATGGATATGCAGGGCTCCACAGCTGCCTGGCGTTACACAAGGGGCTGGTGAGGAAGTCCCCAGAACCAGTCCCCAGGCTCAGGACTCAGGGCTGTTGGCAGGGCTAAGAATCATGGCAGCAGGGATGGGGGAGAATAAAAGCAACCATCAAGAAGGAAAATCTACATCTATCTGTTAAAAAAACCCACAGGTCACAAAAAATTAGACTCAAGAGCTACCCTGGCAAACAGAAATCCACAAACGTGCCCGCTGCAGCCCCAGGCAGGTGGAGGGGCTCGGCTTTGTGGAGGCAGAGATGGTCATCAGGGTTGTTTTCTCCTCCTTTTCCAGTTGGAAAGCCACCTGGCTTCAGCTAAACTTGTCAGTAAACCACACACCATAAGACATCCGCAGGGCTAACAAATAGTTTCTTCCACAGTGAGACAGGTTCTTTATTAAACAGAGCTGACCAGGAGCTCAGATGCTGCATGTAGGAATGCAGAGACCGCGCAGAATAACACCAACCAGAAAAGCTGAAAAAAGATACTAGGATATTACCACTATGGAAAAAATAATAATATTATTTGGCACTGTCTATCCATTAAAAAAAATGCTTGAGCGATTAAAATGAAAAGGGTTTTCCACATAAAGGGATCCACGTCAACAAATCACTTCTTTTCATCTATCTACAGTACTCGTACGACGAACGGACACACACAGCAGCCACAGAAATAATGTGATATTGGTTTAAATGATCACTGGATTAGGCCTTATGGTCTCCATTCAGCAAAGCGTTTAAGCATATGTTTAAGGTTAAATACATACTTTTCATGCTTAACTCTACAGGGATAAGCTTAAGCATATGCATCAATTTAAGCAGATACTTAAGAGCTCTGCAAAATCAGCATGGACATGCTCAGACATGTGCTAAGTGCGCAGCGCTATTTAACTGTTGCCTCGTGTAAAATCTCTGGTGAATATGCTGAATAATGGAAAGTGCCCGTATCCTGTGCTCAAAACTCTGCCCGGGGCAGATTTTGGTTGATACCTGTTGGGTGAAGGCAGGTGGGTCCCGCGGGAGCACAGGGAGCTGCACACACACGCCACACGGGACATAAAATCCGATGCTGAGAAGTCGCTGCCCGAATGCTGGGTGGTCTCTGGTCATGCTGGAGAGATGGTTATTTAAAACCATTTGTAATGGTTACTTGGGGCAGGTGGTTGCTTACTAAAGATGGGCTGTAGCACAAATGTTGCTGTACGTTATGCTGGTGAAGCAGATGTGGAGAGCACACGGTGCAGGATTTGGTACCAGAGAGAAATTCTGCCCTCCAACCCACTCGGAAAACAAATTTGGCTCTAAACTTAAGGTCATGTTATTTTTAATGATGCACAAGAATGTAAAAAACAACCAGAAATTTTGTTACTTCAAGAGTTTTTTGGGGATTTTTCATCTGTTGTGTCTAAGGTATAAAGGAGGAAATTCTTGGTGGCAGGATTTGGTAAACGCCAAATATTTAGCCTAAATTATTTCTGGAATTGTATGAAATAAAGTTTTTGCAGAATGTTGAGCCTTATCTAGTTTCACCAGATGATTTTAAAGCTCAAATCAAACCAATATAAATAATGGCTAGAATTACTAACCTGCAGGGAATGTCATCACAAATTTCCTGGAGTTTTCCATGTAACTATAAGCATGACTGGTCTATTTACTGAACGTAGTATATACTGTATAATGTTCACTGAAAACTCATGTAACTAATGCAATATGATAACCACTAGGGTGCTACTGTGACGTAAAGGATATATTACAATTTTATCCAATTCAAACAGGGGAAAAAAAATGTTCTAATCGTCCTGCCCTCTAAACAAATACTTTGTCTGTTCCCCTGAACGTGAAATTCAAGGTTAGGTATAAGTCATCCTGCAATAAAAATAATGTTATGGAATAAACAAGACTGCACCACAATGTGATTTGAGTCTTCAATCACGGAATTTTTTGGAAATATTTATATGAAGTGAATGTGTTATGCGTGCCAGGATTTTTTATGATTCTTATAACGCAGTTGCAATGCATCGTATTGTTATGTGCAAAAGCTCCGGTGACAAGCACATAGATTCTAAGTGCCAGGGCTGGCTTTGGCAGGAGGAGATGTTTCATCCAGACGATAGGTTTAGCTTTGCAGAGAGCAGCCCAGCTGCAGCGCTGTTTCAACAGCACAGGGATGCTAGAGGAGGCATCTCCCATCCATTCCTAGATGGGGGGATTGAGCCATCCGTTCTCTTCCTGCACACCCAGAATCAGAGCAAACCCCTTTTGTCAAGTTGAAGGTATCACAGTTTCCACACAAATAACATGCAAGTAAAAGCAAAATCCTTTCCCTGTTGTCACACTGCAAAATTAGCCTGTCCTGTAAAGGTGGAACCTTGTGTTGCTTTGCACTGGACTTTGGTGTGACTAAAAGGGCACCACATGGAGGGCATGACATTCCCAATGCTGGATGGGACTCTGAGGAGGCAGGATTACGTCCCACCTTGGGGTCTCTTAATAATAGTAACAAAACAAATAAGATGAGAGCCAGAAGTTTGTGCTCAGCTCCTCCCCTCTAACACTTCGCCATCTTTCCAGAGAGAGACCACTTCAACATGGCCAGCTCCATGCAAGGTCATTGCCGCCTCCAGTGATGGGGACAGCTGGAAAATACTTCCAGGACAAGGACATGTTCCCCATGGACATGTCGCCATCCCCTTTTCTCACTGTCCACAAGGATTTGTGAAGAAAATGGAAAAAGTGACTTAGTGGAGGCACCGGTGAGCAGATGTATGAATGCTCCATGTTGACCTGTTGACAAGACACCAGGTGAAAAAAAGTATATCATCAGTGACTGGGTGTGTAGGAACAAGAGATACACAAGGGACACTCACCCTTCACTAGATGTCATCTTAAATGCACAGAAGAGTGACCAATAGCACAAAAATAACTTGGTTTTGTTCTCTGGGGCATAAAAACATCATCCTTCACCACTACTCCACTGTGGGAAGTGATGTGCTGCTGGCAGCCACCAAAATCAACGTGATGGCAAGTGATGCCCAGCGTAGTGAATTCACACCACGGACATGTGCAAGGCTTGACAGCAGGCAATGGGGGGTTTGCCAGGCAGGATCATATTTTCCCTTGGCTCCTAACCACACAACTCCACTGCCGACCCAAGTTTATGGATATAAATCTATGTTGACATCTCTGGGAGGGGTCAGATTTGGGTTGCAAACACTGCAAAGAGCCAACCCCTGCTCTGCTCCCCTCCTCTTGCTGGCTCTTCTTTCCCCACCTCTCAGCGAGATCCAGGGGCACGCTTTCTCCCTGAGTCTTATCACAGCACATGAAGAAACAAGCCAAGCCAAAAACCTTAAGATTTACTACCAGAAGCCCTCCTCAGAATATACTATGTATCTCATAAAATAAACATGGTAATGAAAACCGTTTTTACCGAAGCCCTCAAACCTATGAGCATTAGCAGCTGCTCTCTGTAAAGCCGGTGTTGATATTAGGGGGAAGATAGACATCAGCCTGGGAGATGCTGTGCTCAGATCCTTCAGGGTTAACCCACCTTGCCTGGAATTCAGCTGCGCTCTGTAACCCCATGCCGATAATGAGCGTGTACACACAAGTCGAAAGCTCTAAATAACTAACTTTGAAACCCAAATCTGGGTTTTAATTAGATGTCCCCTCTTCATAAACAAAATCAGACTGTTTTGTGCTTGCTTTAGAAATTGGACTAATCTTTGACAGGTTGTTCTCATTTTCCAATTACCCACTTGGGAACACGCATTGGCACTATGGCAAATAATTTTTGGCTGTGCCCCTTGGTTGCAAATAGTGTCATTGTTCTTGGTTAAACCTGTGAAAATCATACCTCCACTCCTCACTGCTGGCTGCCTGCTAGAGCATCCTGCGTGGCTTGGAGGCTGATTTCTTTATCAGGCTCCATATGCTTCCTTAGCTAAAGGCTATAAGCAGGGCAGAAATCTGCTGTTGAAGTAGCTGCTGACTGTCCACACTGAGAATCTGCTCTTTAGGCTCCCCTGAATCTCCCTGAACAGATTTGCCCATAAATCCAGAGCTGTGTATCTGCCACAGGCAGCAGCTGGGTGAATCCATGGCTGTGGACGGGTCTTGGCATACTTTTTTTTGGCTATCATTACCCCTGGTTGATTTGGAGCAGGTGAAACATTTCACACTGCAGATGGAGGCTGGTACGTGAGACAACAAACCCAAAGAGTATGGAAGCACACAACTGGTTTAAACCAACACAAGAGACTGGGAGAGGAACCAGAAATTTTTCTTCTTATCCCTGTTGAAAATTCAGCATCAAGGTGGTGATTTTTCACCACAATCTCATTTTTTTCTCCCATGGTACTCCTCTGTGAGAGATGAAGTCAACAATATTCTGCACTCAAATCTTTTGAACTTACATTTAAAAAGAGGCATGGGCAGAATGGGCAAACTCTAATGGTATTGGATTTTGTGCATAATCAAGAAGCTGGGCCTTCGTTTCTGCCTGGGGTGGGCAGATGGTTTCTCTGCTCAAGCAGTGACCAGCAGTGACACAAACCCACGCTGTTGGTACTGACACCTGTCTTGGACTCACTACAACCAAGCCCTGCTCTCTCCCAGGCGGTATCCTAAAGCCCCAGAGACAAAGGGGCAATATTAGCGGTATTAGTCACAGCTGAAATAAAATGACATTTATGGATTGGCATAATCTACTCATTGGTTCTGGATTCCACAACATCAGAGGCTTATTGTAAGTTCACATGATGCTCCTGAGCACTGGATTTTGTATTTGGGAATATGCTGAGCTAAAAAATGAGGGGGAAGGACAAAAAAAGAAAGGAAGAGGGGGAAAAAAAGAGAAAAATCAATCCTGAATGCAAATTGGAAAAGTAACTTCCTATTGGCTAAATATTCTAAGCAACTACAGGTGTGCATTCAGCCTTTGAATAACAAAATCCATTTGTATCAATATCATCTTACACCCAATTAACTACTCAAAGCTGAAGAAAAAGTCTGCTGGGAGCTGTAGTCACGCTGGGAAATCGATGCTCCCTAATGCATCAGTGGTCCCAGAGATCAACAGGTGGAGAAAGGATGGAAAAAGGCACCGATATGAAGTGTTCAGCAGGAAGGGCATTGTCCACATCATCCACCCTCCACTACTTTCGTTGTTTGCTGTGGTTATGATGTGTCATTTCCCCAGTGCCAAACAAGGCAAGAGGCATATCGTGGCCTCCAGCTACCTCCTGGGAGGATCCACAGGGGACCAGGATGCTCCTCTGATCTGCCCAGCAATAGGCAAGAGGCCAGAGATATGGGCGGCCTCACCAGAAAGTCAATATTTGGAAAAACGTTTCCAAAACAAGGGTGGTCAGACCCTGGGGCAATCTCCAATCCCTGGAGACACTCCAAACTCTGCTGGACAAGGCCCAGGGTAACCCAATCTCTGTCACACCTGCCTTGAGTGAGGGTTGGCCCAAAGGGCTCCAAAGGTCCCTTCAGCCTCAGCTACATGGTGATGCCATAACTTTGCCATGTTGTGTTTCTGGTACCACAAGTAGTGAGGTCATTTGCTCAACATGGGACAAGAAAGTCTGAGTGTTTAGATATCACTTTGATGAGCATCCTGGATGGTGAATTATACTCAAAGAAAGAGCAGGAGAACTACCAAAGCCTTGCCATAATGCCCGTTTATGCCAAAAACCCCAAAATACTCTACCTTGACTTGAAATTATCTAGATTAGACCACATACACTAATATTTATGGAGTCAAAAGCAAGAAATAAAAATAGTAAATTGATTTAAAGTAAACCTTAATGCACTTTATAGTCACAGGCGTCCCTAGCCACATGTCTTTCTATAGATGAATAGGTGCATACAGGCGGGTGAGTGCATGCATTTGTAACACTGGGGTCCCTCTGACCTGCCAGACAATCTTACGGGGTTTTCTTTGGTCAAAATGAATTAGAAGAATTAATTGAACAAATCAAACTAAACTTAGGCACAGCAGCGCTCATTGCCTAAAGAGCCTCATAAATCCGATGAATGATGGGATGATGGCAAATACATCCTCATTACCATGCTAAACTCAGTTTGCTAAATAAATTAGTCGTGTCATCAATGTCGTCACTGCATTCCTCTGCCATGGCTGCTGCGCAGCCGCCGTTGCTCTCTCTTCTGCTCCCCCAATAATACCTGCCAACTTCAAAGGGGCACTCGGAGGATTTAATGACTCAATGTTTGCAAAGCACCTTGAGATCCCCCAGATGAAAGGTGTTTTATAATCCCCTCTTGGCTTGCCCAGCCTGTGTCAACCAAGAGGTGTGAGAAGCCAGCGGTGCTGGACCTGGAGGAGGTTTCTCACGGCCTGAGCTCCTCAGAGCTGCCTGTTTAGCACGTGTTGGTGTGTCAGGGGTGTGGGACAACCCTGCACGGGCTGGTGGAAGCCAGGATCAAACATTAACTGGGTTGCAGAATGCTGGTGCACCCACAATGGTCTACCATGCTGCGAGTTCCCTTTGGAACCGTGAATAAAGATGGCAAGGAAGTCTCTGAAAAACTTATGGGCTTGGTGGAGGACTCTGCAACTGAAGTCCTTGGTGATGTTTGCAGATCTGGCCCAGCCTGCCTCTGAGCCCAACGCTCATTCCTCCCCTGCCTATTTCTCTCAAAGATACATGTTTTTCCCTAAAACTGCAAGAGAAAGTTGTGTTAGCTTTAGTATGAGAAATACTAGATTTTTCCCTTTGCTTTCTCTGCTTGGGGATTTGTTTTTCCATTTCTGGATAGCAGTGAGACACAAGGCGGTAACATTCCCTGTCGCTGAGTGCTTCCAGCCGAGCATCCTGTTCCTTTCCCGGTAGGGACAGGCAGCCGGAGCTCATCTCGCGGTCCTGCACGTCGCCTCATTGCTAGTCATGTCCTCCAGAGAACCTGCCAATGACTCTGAACAAGGAGTGACAGTGATGCCCTGATACTTCAAAAGCTTTAAAAGAAGACTAATAGGAAAATAATTCAAAGCAGCTATTGGTATTAATCTCCTCCTTCTCAAGTAACTGCCAAATTTCAAGCCAAATAGTTGGAGTTTCCTCTCACAGTTTGGGAAAGGAAAAAAGAAAAGAAAAGCTTAATTATTTTGAAGTAACTTTGAATAGAATGAGCTAGGCCATCTTTGGTCCTTGCTCTGGCAAAAATCCCAGGTAATATTCCAGGAAGCTGCCTTTATAAGCAAAAATAACCCCGTAAGCAACCATCGCAGCTCACCATGTGTATGCACATCTCTCGTCGACTTCAGGGGAACTAGCACGCATGCATTTGCAACTAAACTTCTCTTCCAGGTACAAATTGAACAAAAACATCCCTGAGGAATCTACCTATAAGCACCAGGATTTACCTTTGCACTCGGTCACATTTGTATTCCTCGGTGCAATTTGCAGCTGTACATTGCAGGAGAGAAGGTATTACTCAGGCTGCTTTATTTTCATATGAATGAGGGATACTGTAAGAGGGAATGTTGTTTTTAATATTGGCCCTGAAAAGTACAAGCCAGCAGATGGCAGTTTAAACCACATTCAGTCAAAACAACATAATATTTTAGCCAGGGCCATTATTGTCAGCTCATTTCAACACATATATTTGAAGATTTGACTGCGAGGATGGTAACGAGACTAAAAAGACTGGCTGGGATTGCTGGCAGAATCTCTGCACCCCTCTGTAAGGAGTTTGTGTTTAGGTTGTTTCTTCCGGTGAGCTCCAACGTGAGCGGGTTCAAATTTGGGTGAGCACAGAAGGGACGGGAATGCACAATTTTATTTGGGCGTACATGTGGATGCAGGTTGGAGAAGACATGGCCAGCACCTATCTCCTGCTATCGTATATACCTCTCTGTTTGTGGCTGGATGTGTCAACATCACGCCTGGACATCTACATGACTGCCCAAATCTAGAGGAGAGTGCACCAAGCCATTTCAAGGCTCTAGGGTGCTTTGCAAATGTTAATTTTATATCTTCTTTGCAGGACAGGTATTATCCTATAAACGGGGTTTGCAGAAGGCCCTAAAAATGACCAGACTTTTGCCTAGTCTCATTTTCCCTGAGGTATCAGTGAATCTCCCTCAGTCAAGAACACCAATCAGTGCTTGCATGGCTTCTCTGGGTCCAGGCAGTTAGCTAACGCTAGTTATTTTAGTTAAATATTTTTAGTAATTTTAAATTTAGTTAAATGTTCCTAACTTCTGCTATTTACCATGGATAGAAAAATAGAGAGAAAGTGATTTAAAAATATAAGACAAAACTTCTTCACTGGGTTGCAGTGAGGGAGCACCTTGCAGCCCCCCATGCGGATGGGCACGCAGCTCCCCACACATTCCAGGATGATAAACCTTTGATATGCCTTACACTTCACTGCCCTGAAAATGCAGCTTTCCACATTTATGAATACAAACAACACTATTATCCCTACCTTTCTAATATTTAACTAATCTAAACACTCAGGTAAAATGTTATCTGAAATGGTACTTCTATAAATGCATTAACTTTGTCTTCCCTTGACTTTTAAGATATCTTTCCTTACTAATACATCTGAAAAGATTGTTTGGAAAGCCTTCGTAAAGTGGCAGAGCAAACAGATGAAGGGCGTTCTTTAGTAGTTCTTTATTATTAGCTTTCCAATGATACTATCTTCTTGTACTTTTCTTAACTAGAAAATAAACAGAATTTGTCTCACACACAGCTGTGTTTTTCTTTAGCTAAGGAATGCACAAAAGGAAATTTAAAAATCATGCATTATCAGTGAACGAGCTAGTTAAAGTAAATAGATTCCAGCCAACTTGCTTCTAAAAGATTAAAGGTTAATGATGGGACTTACCTTGCCCAATAGATTTATGAATTATCAAAGTCTAGAGAAGGTACATCCAACTTTGCAGCATTACCCAGCAAGCAAACATCAAGAGCAGACACACATCCCCTCTCACCTGAGCAGCCACGTTTTCTATCACATAATTTAGTGCTGTTTACTGATTAATTGGCATTTTGAGAATATTTATTAAAATACTTAATTAAAGCCAGCTAATTCTTTTAAGAAATTCAATGACTGACGTAGAATGCTAGTTTAAACAAGCAGTACCATGACAAAGATTCTCATTTTATACCAACGATTACGCAGTAAAGCACCAAACAGAGGACACGTAGAAAACGCCTGTACCTTCTCCGTAGTGCTCACTTATTGGCGCGTTTATGCTAAATAAATATGTCCGGATTTGCTAAGTAACCCATAAAACAATTACCTAGCTCTGAATTACGTGTGAGGAACTCTAGGGCAGCGTATCAGAAATAGCATGAGCTTTCTAAAGTTAGCTTACCATCCTCCTCTGGGACAAACAGTACCGAGGTAAAGGCGTATCGTTTGAAGTGTTTGGAAGGTTTGTGACAATCAGCCCCGTAAAACCATGGGCAAACATGCCGGCACAGGCTGCTTCCCACTGCCAGGAGCTGGGGCGGTTGGAAATCCACAGTAGCTGGCCCCAGCAGGAAAGATAAAGCAGTTGTGCTTCAATCTGGCATTTATTTCTCCCATTTCTTCTTCTACAAAACTTAAACTTTGAAAAAAAGTGTTCACCTGGCCTGAGCTTCTGCTGGAACACCAACACCTCTTTTCAGGATATGTCTTTCTAATGGAGAACAGTTTAATTGATTCTGGACACGTTAGCATGGAGACATTACTGAGATTATTTATTTGTTTATTTATGAAATCTATTTTAATCCCTGTTTCTCTGCTGAGAAGCCTAAAGCCATCAAAGGCTTAATGTCTTTGCATGCCGTTCATGGGCAAATGAATATTTTAAGTCTGTTCTTTAATGATCCTTATAGATTTTTGAAGCCTGGCCCATATATCCTAGCTGTCCCTTTGGATGTATGTTTTAATGACATCAGTGAGAGTTGTAAGCAAAATGAGGGTGGAATCGGGTCCTTTGTGAATTAATCTATTCTGAAGATGAAATTGTGCCATCGGCTCATAGAAGTATTTTCACCCTTTAGAAATTCCAATCACCTGTATCTTCAACGCCTCTCTCACTGTTCCCTCCCCTGTTCCCTAACCAGATAAAAAACATTTCTACCTCTCCACCCTTCCAGCCTGATGATAAAGTAAATAGTGTGATACAGGACATCAATTTGTTTTAAGGCAGAAATAAGTATATGACTCACTTGTTTACCTCTGCACTGAAACCAGTGCCACAAAACGCTGTGAAACCTTTGACAATGTCTCAGACACAACTCAGGGTGACTAGTTTCCAAACTTTCAACCAAAATACAAAGAAAGAGAGGAATTTGGGAAGGGAGGCAGGTGAGAGCCTGAGGATTTAGTGTGCCTCCTGGTGGACTGCAGCAATTCCATAGGAGTATTGTAACTAACCAGTAAATTCCAAAGAAATTGCCAACTACTGGTAAGCACATATTCTCCTCTCAGGCCAAGATGAAGGGAAAAAAAGGAGATTCCATTCGAGCATTCATTTTCTGCTGTATATATGCCATGTGAACAGTACTAATAAAACTGCACTGGCAATGGAAATAGCACGATGGCGTACACACTGTGTTAGTATTTAACTCCAGCTTTATCAGATGAACGGCCCTTTCACAGATAATATCATCCTAGGATATAACACAAGCCCTGGATATTACACCAGTTTTGGGACTGAGGTCCCACAGCATGGGATAACATCAAGTCCCTTGTCACACAACATTGCTCCAGTGAAATTTGCCCTCCAGCCACTCCAAAAACTTGTCCTTGCATAAACCTTGCTGGTGTCAATTTGCAGGAGCCCATGGAAAAAAAATAATTCAGCCTTGTATCACAGAGGGTTTGATTGCCTCAGCTCAAGGAGTGAAACCCTTAAGAAACCACCAGATCTCACCTGCAATCACACAAAATCCCAACTGGCCTTGATTTAAAACACTAAGTCAGGCCAGGTTTTATTGGAAACTGAGCCTAGATTTGTGCAGAAGAGTTTGCAAACCTCAGCCTAGCCAGCCACCTTCAAGGGGCAGCACTTTCCACGTGACTTCAGATTTTCTGGAAAATATTTTGCAGGTCTCTGGTTTCTCATTTGTTTTCCTCCTGGTCTTCTCCATTCTGGAGTTACATGTCATGATAAGGCAAAGTAGAAACCTTGAGACATTATCTGCCTCTTCCAAATGTCATCAAAAAAGGCTTATTTTAATGCCAGACTGTGCCATATCTATGCTCACTGGGTAAAATTTTATGCAATAAATTGTCCCGTAAGAACGTGCCTATAAAATGGGCAACTTTGGAGACAGGTGGCTTAAGGAACATTTAATTTCTTCTTTGGTAGGAAATAGTCAAAACTAAAACACGTTATGCATAAAAATAAGCAATTTCAAGCTATTTATTTTTTGTAGTACTTGGATGTACTGCAGCAAAGGACAATCCACACCTCCAAGGTGTGAATTCGGTATTTTTATTCCCCACACACAGCTTTATTCACCTATGGATCTCACAGGCATGAAGCTTACCTAACTGTAGATATCCAAAATACAATGGGAGAAGAGAGGGACTGAATGCCCACTTCGTGGCAGGTTATAAACATTGATCTTCTCTTATTTTACCCAATTTGCACTTCACTCTTTTCTATTAGCCCTTTGATTCTGCAGTTTTACAACATTAAGCTCCAAGGGTGCAGCAGAAGCCTACACTGTTAGGTACAGCCACTGGAAATCCCTCTGCTTGGTTCATCTTCAGCTTCCTCTCCCAAAATTATACCAAAAATAAAGACACGTTGAGCTACTAACTTTCAGTATTTTGTCTTAAATCTCAAAGCATTTGGTATTTTGCTTGCTGCTGAGGAGAAGCTCTTCAATGAGTCTAGAGATCTAACCAGATGGAAAAATTAGTAATTTTGAATGCTATGTTTTGAAGGGAGAGGAGGCTGATGGGGCTCCTTCTTGGGTGACAGTAGTGAAAAAGCAACAATGAGATGATTGAGACGAATGCTGCCTTTAAAAGAACCAGAAGCATCTATTCAGCGAGAATATAGGACTATTCCTAGATGGGAATCAATTACAGCCTTTCATGAATACAAGGCAATAGTTAAAGCAACAGCTCTTGACCCACAAGTATAACCTATTTCTGAAACACAGATCATTGTATAAGAAAACATACGTCAAAACACACATCTGAGATGCTGAAGCCCCTTTCTTCATCAGTATTGAAAAAAATAAGTCAACACAAAAGTAAAAATTACTTTGTGCAAAAATGAGCGTTATCAGTACGGATTACAGTTGCCCCAATGGAAGAAGTGTGTAGTACATGTAATATTAACCCCTTTGTCCCATGAAGCAGGGCTATAGCTGGAACATAACTACTAAGCATAATGCAAAACAACTGGGGGGAAAAAAATCAAAAATAAGCCAAAAAAACACTGGGTCAGAAGTAGAGGATATAATTTTAGATCAGATTTGATAAATTGGAATGTTATTATAAAAGAAACAATTGGAAGAAAAAGCAAGAATTTGAGAACCCATCAGTCCAGCCGAATTCGTGCAACTGTTTCATCATAAGCAATGGTTTTGTCCCATTTAATGTCATCGATTTACCATTAGCCAACTCCAAGCACAGACTCGAGTACATCAAGCTGAAGACAGTAATACTAAAGAATAGTAACAGATAGCAAAGGACTGTAACACACTCAAGAGGAGGTGGTAAGGCTTACTAGAAACAGGGACACTGCTTCAAAATCCAAAACACAAATTACTGCAGTGTGCAATAAGGACGGTGGTGGTGCTCACCACAGAACAGGGTGGTGCTCAGTTTGTATTAACTTAATAAATGAAGAAGGGAGTTGGAAATTACTGAAGATGTTATTGCAACTGTTCACTTTGTTTAAGCAAATCGTGGGTTAAGCCTTTACAAGAGTCACACCTAGGAATCATCAAACAATTTAAGATCCCAAGAAAAAAAAAACAAAAACCATCATTATTAGATCTGAAACTCATCTTGAGTGATTGATCAAATACAAAATCAAGCCTAGAGAGTACACTCAAATGCAATGCCCGAACTCTTAGCAAATCTCCAGGTTTTGTTTGCTTTTTTCCCCCCCTCAAGGGGAAGAAGAGAAAAGCAGTGAAGAAGAGAAAGCTGAGGGGCTAAATCCTGCACTCCAACCATGCCAATCTGTTCTTCAAACCAGATACCTAATTTCTGAGCATGCAAGTAGATAGGACGCCCTTCAGCATACTCAATGACTTGCACTGCAAATCCCATCCTGGGACTAAGTTCATTGCTCTTGCTTTTAATAATTACTAGTAATAATCATAATAAATATTCTAAAAATTACAGATTTCAATAATTGTTATATGCCCATTATAATATTTACTACACATTTTGACCATGTTCAAATATATTCAACCCCATATGAGTTTGGAAGGATTTTGAATCAAATTATTTTTGAGAAAGTATCATTCTTTGGTCCCCAAATCTTGTCGGTCCCACTGAGAGGCCGGGGAAGACAAGAACAGCAGCACAGTCTTTTTGGTTTTGATTTGAGCTGACTGAATGCTTATGGTCCAGAAGACAGCTGAGATGACAAAGTCAGAATCATATTTGTAGTCTGGAGTAGAAGGAATGACACACATGTGATCTCAGAGGAATAATTTTCAGAATTTGAAGACAAATCTGCCACAAATTTCCATCTCTTGGTACTACCACAGGGTACTTCACTCATTATTAATTTCAATGTATATCACAAGAATGCGTTCACAGTTTCCTCCTAAAGCACAAAACTGAAGTTACCAAAAGCAGCATGTACACATAATTTGGGGATCATTTCTGAAGGCTTCATTCTTTTACTGTTAGTTGTCACTGCTCACAGATTGCAATTAAATAAAATGAGAAACTGTTAAAATTTGGTATCAGCTGTTAGCAACACCATCTACCAGTGGCAAAAAGAGCACCAGGAAAAATGAAACCAACTGGTCCCTTATTAAAACAAAAATCTGTTGGACCAGGCACTGCTACTTCTGTGTGCACCTTGCCAGAGACCAGGTCCAGGTCCACCTCCAGCTGAAGGGCAACCGGTGGGTGTCTTCCTAGTAAATCCATAGGAATGGGCTAGGAAAATAATTCTGCCTTATGCAGATGGCATTTTTTGAAAACAAAGAACAAAACCACAAATCAAAGTCCTTAGGCTTGATGCAGTGATTTCTCCTGCTGATAATTAAGTCCATTTTGCATATTGCAAAATCACACTGACTGTCACTGTAAATTTTCTCCCGTTATCGACAAACTGTTTGCAGATTCAGAGTAGGTCCTTTTTCCAAATCCATGATTATATAAATATATATATATATATATATATATATGTATATATCACCTACCTCACTGACATCATCCAATAAACTTAATTGACGGCGGTTTATCTTAACTAACCTGCATTTTCAAGGTGTTGTCATGCAGAATGAAATGTGTGTGCATTTAAAATCAGCACCCCCTGGGACAGCTGGCGTGTGCACAAATTCCCAGTTATAAAGTTGAGTTATACCATAGCCCTCCCAAGGACCGCTGATGACATTAGCGGTGCCATTTCTGATAAGGTCCCCAAACCTTCCTTCCCTTCATCCTACCTCCAAACCAGCACATCCAGGTTTCCCAGCCACCTCCAGTGATGGTTAATCATGGAGAAGCCAGTGAAGCATTTCTATCCCTGGGCATATAGACTGGTCCAGCAGGCACTGCATGTATGATAGTCCCTGGAATATCATGTCCCTCTGCCTCTGTAGTTTCACCATATGAATTTCATTTTCCATGGAATTGTCTGATGAAAAATAATGAAGAAATTTCTCATATTCCACAGACAGGGACACATCACGACAAGACTCATACCAG
Organism: Thinocorus orbignyianus; assembly: GCA_013400375.1. Lineage (NCBI taxonomy): Eukaryota > Metazoa > Chordata > Aves > Ciconiiformes > Thinocoridae > Thinocorus > Thinocorus orbignyianus. The sequence continues at coordinate 81,842 of VXBW01001196.1, forward strand.
ACTCATGTTATGATTCAAGTGAATCGTACGGCTCTGCCTCACCAGAAACCACTTGGAACAGGCGTCGCTGCTTTGGACGCGCACAGCCAGTCGTGGAACAAATGAGCACGTCAAAATACAGCGAAGCTTCAGATGCGTTTCAGTTTTTACTGTGTTATTAAAGATGAGCAAACGCATCCGAGAACAAAATGCAGGATGAGCCCATCTGACTCCAGACCCTTTCGAAACCTCTGCAGTGAAGTATCTCTTCCCCTCCTTCCCACTGAACCCCCAAAGACACATTATCTTTGAAAATATACTGCAAAATTCACAGGGTCAGTAGGTCTGGCATCGTCTGCTGGGCTGGCTGCAGACTTCAAATCCCGTGCACGCTGGGGCTTCCTCGGGGGAAGCAACACTCGCTGCATTCCACTTTCTTAATGGGGTGTAATCAGGAACACGTTTGCTTCAAACCTATTAGTGAACTTCCCGCTTTGAACCCAAACTCTTTTCTCAAAGCAGTTTTTATTAAACTTAAATATCGAATACACTGCGTTTTGCTAGTGATGGCAGCAGGCATTCTTGCTGATGAGATTTCAGCCCCATGTTGAGGCAGACAGTGCGTGTCTCTGCTGTCTATGAGAGAAAGGAAACAAGGGGGCACACTACATTCTCACTCCCATTCACTGCTTTTTTTCCCTTTTTTTTTTTTGTTTGTTTGTTTGTTTGTTTGTAATTTGCACAAAATAACAGGATGGGATGTTTGTCTAATCCTAAATCTGAAACAGAGCGGTAACTCAGAGTTGGAGAATCCTGCCTTAAATTTTTTGGCTAGAAAAGCTATATTTATTTTTGGATCACTCCGTAAATGGGTTAAGATTAATACCTCCTTGGCTTAAAAAACACCATACGAATATGTTCGATTCAAATGCTAAACCCATGAGTTGTCTGTTTAAAGCAGTAGTATGTTTCTTTCTCTTTGCCATTATCTAAAAGAAAAAGAAATTATAGATTCTCCCTCCACATCACATCTAAAAGACCTATCGTTTAAAATAACTATTTGTAACTGCACCCACACGTTTTGCCCAACTATCAAAATTGCCCAGTTTTATTACTGGGGCATTCCCATCAGGCAGAGACGCTGACAACAAGCCCAGCTTAAAAACTACTACCTGGATATGCAAATACGTTATTGAAATAACTGCCCGCACTAAATCAGACTTATTGCATTCACCAGACAAAAGGGCAGGAGCAGCTACCCCAGTCGACTGCATAACTCAGGTTTTCACATTTTACCCAGACACTCTTGAAAGCAGCTGAAAGCCTGAGTTTGCCCAAAAGCACCCCAAAACCACACAGAAACAGAGGGATGTGCCCATTACCCAGTGGGTTTGCCATCGCATTTCATCACCTTTATTTACTGTACAGGCAGCTCTCCACACCCAGGGCCCCCAAGGTGTCCACCCTGGGCATCCCTCCCCAAAATCTGTGCCCGTGGCACCTTTACATTTCCCTGTTAGCTCAGTGGAGTCTTTGAGCTCTCGCCGGCTTTGACTTTAAAGGACATGGAAGAAGTGCTCTGTTTTGGCTGTACTCTGTGTGGAGTTCCTCCCTGGACAGCATCCAGCCAGCGCGGGTTTCCCATCGCAACCTCCCAGCCTGCGAGCACGACCCAAAAAAGCTTAATAGAGTCCACCCGCGTCAGGCTGGCAGGGAGCACGGCTCAGAATTTATGTTTTATTAAAGCAACATTAAGAACGCTTCTCGGTGTGCACGAGCATCTATTCTTACACTCAGTAAAAGCTTTCATCCAGCTCTTGGCACTATCTTTGATCGCCAAGAGAAGAAATGTTAAAATTACTCTCTTTAAGTCAGTGGGCTCAGATTAAGATAAACTTAGATTTGGTTCTTAACTACACCACAGTATTTCTAAGAGTCTCAGCTGCCTACGCGACCCTTTCATATCCTGGAAATCCCACTTTACTGAACTGCCAGAGCTGTCTAGAAATGGGAAATTTCAAGTTTTCAGGGAATTCTGAAATATGACTGAAGAAAAAAAAAAGAAAAGAAAAAATGAAATCAGAACTGGAAGCTTAGAGGTCAATGCTACGTTTGAAATAAATACTCAGAAAAAAAGCTTGGATTCAGAGTCACTTAAACACATAAGGCAATATTTCATTTAATATTTAAACTTGCTTATGTTAATTCAATTCGGTTTTAATTTGTGCTTTAAAGCCTGAAAAACATTAAAAGAAAGTGTGTTGCATTACTAAATTGCATTTAATAAAAACAGATGATTGAAGTATATATAGATCTCAAAACAGGAAACATCTTGACACTAGAGAAACACAACAGGAAAGCTGAAAACAAATGTTAAATTTTAAGTAAGTCGCTTCAATTTTTCTCATAAAAAGTAAGTGAATATATATAAAAAAGTAAGTAAATAGATACTCTCCTCCAAAATATTGATGCTGTGGTGGAAGACCTCTCAGTGATTTTCCCAACAGCCAAACAATATCATTATCGGGTCCTGTGTAGATGAAGATGCCAGATGTTCCTTGGTATTTGTACATGCACCTTCTTTCAGAATATGACTGATAAATAGCTTGCTGCTGTATGTTTGGTTTCTCGTGAACTGAAAGGCCTGCAAAGTTGGTGAAACCACCTTGTCTTTCCATGTCTTTATTGACTCAGGTGACTGTGAGGCCACATGCTGCAAAGGGAAAGCTGCCATGCCCAGTTTTTTGGCTATCATTTTTGGAAATTGATAGCCTCTCTTCCAGATGAGACTCGGTGTCTTCAGACGGTGCTGGTCAGGACATGTCCTGGAATGTGCAAGAGCCTGGTTTAACTCCCTGCTTTGGATCACACACCCAGCCAAGCTGAAGATGGCTCATTTATTTTAATACCGGTTTGGTTGGGCTCCGGCACACTGCAGACACCCTCACCACTCAGTGTGGACACACTTTCTGGCCCTATATCCACCACACCCAACCTTGAGAAATATTTCCATAGGGAAGCCTCAATGCAGGAGGAAGACTCTCATGAAAACCTTTTGGTTTTCATAGATTCATAGAATGGTTTGAGTTGGAAAGGACCTGAAATATCACGCAGTTCCAATCCCCCTGCCATGGGCAGGGACACCTCCCCCTAGAGCAGGCTGCTTCAAGCCCCATCCAGCCTGGCCTTGAATACCTCCAGGGATGGGGCATCTATAACTTCTCTGGGCAACCTGTTCCAGTGCCTCACCACCCTCACAGAAAATAATATCTTCCTAATATTTAATCCAAATCTCCCCTTTTCCAGTGTAAAACCATTAATGAATCCAGATTTTTCTGATAGAAAACCATTTCCTTTTTTTGAATAGGAGAATTGCCAACAGCTCCAGGCTGGACACTGGTTTTGTTTAGAGTCCTGATGCTCTGGCTTGTGAACCAGCCATTCACCAGCTGTCCCCAATGCCCTGGACCAGCAATCCTACCGCCAGGATTGCTCTGCCCACCCTTTCTGGGCTCTGCATCTTGCCTGCTGCCTGTGACGAGCATCCTGCTTCTGGAAAAGTTCTTCTCATGGAATTGTCAGAGTTGGAAGGGACCTCTAGAGATCATCTAGTCTAACTCCCCTGCTAAAGCAGGATTGCCCAGAGCATATCACTCAGGATTGCATCCAGATGGGATGTCTCCTGTCACCCATGGTGCTTTACAATCTCCTGGAGGACTGGTTCTAAATACAACCAACGGCAGATGTGGAGACATTCACCCAAGCCTTCCCCAGGGATATGGGAGTTAAAAGAGTTTACGGCCAAACTTCAGCAGAGGCACTCCAGCTCCTGGAAAGAAATGCTCAGGCAGCGCTTCTGTTTCTCACTCATTCAGGCCCCATATGTTAAAAACCAAGGCGTAAAAAACACAGAGCCCGATTTAAATATTGCATGGCCAAGCCCAGCAGCTAAGCCATCATTAGGTGTTGACTTGACAAATTTTCTGGGGTCGATACCTGCATAGTCTTTTACATAAAGCAAGCCAGCTTGTTTCTCTCTTCTTGCTGTTGCAGGCCAATTTTAAACCTCCCCGAAGACCTTACTTGTAGGATGTGCCTTTGCTTATGGAAAAGTAACATGTGCAGACAAAATAACTGTTTTTCACATTTGATACTGAAGTCCAGCTGAAACTAATCAAAAGTCTGAGATCCTTAGACCCTGGTAGGGCAAAGAACATGACGGATGTAAGACAACAGAAGGAATGAAAGAGTATCTGGTCTCGTCTATTCCACAGGGTAGAATTCTACCCAAGAGAATAAAAGTGATCGAGGTGTGTCCTTTTCAAATATTATCTTTTTGTCTCTTCCACTTATGTCATCTCACCTGTGTGGCTTTTATGCTTCTTTCAAGCCCCATAAAAGATGCTTTTGCTTGTTTGCCTCAAGATCAATATTGGCAAATCAGTGAATTAGTCTCTTCTTACACCAAAATCATTACTCTTAGTTGGTTATAAAGGTCTACCTGTGATGACTTAGCTAACTCGGCCAAGTCCCACCTATGCACCTATCTACATGTCTGCACAGACAAGCTCAACTCCCACTCAAGCACCTAAGGGAAAAGCATAATTTCTCTTCAGTGATGAGCACCCACCAGTTTTTGTTGTAGAAAATGTGTTAAAATGAGAAAACCAGCTGACTGCTGAAAATAGCACATCACAGGGCTGCCTAAGCAGGACCAGAGACCTCCTGAATCTCGCATATATCATTAAATCTGGCATCCCCTATCTGGCCTAGCTAATACCTAATGATTTAGAAAAAGCTTGTGTGCCATGAGATGTGGGCATGGGAGTGAGATCTCCTTTTCCACCCCAACTCTCCAATCCACTCGTGCCCTAAAACAAGTCATTTCATTACACTTCTCATTATCTCAACTTTTATTGCTACATGTCTTATTGGCCATGAAATTATCCAACTCTTTAAAAAAAAAAAAAAAAGAAAAAGAGCAAACTCTGAAATTTTCCTCAGTCTCTGAAGGACACCTAGGCATTTTGTGAATTTTACTAGCAAAAATTAAATAAATAAAAGCCCTTCTCTCCCTACCCTGCCTCAGCATTTGTAGTTTCCCAATTTCCTCAATGCTTAATCTTCAGTCGCTGTGAAACCAGATGGCTAAACAATTAGATAAATCGTGGGCATTGCTTACTTTGTCTCTTCTGTAAGCACTAAACAATAAATCCCACAACTTTCTTGCCGCGAACGCGACGGCAAACGTCAAATCCCAGTTCAGCAGCTGGACTCCTATTTCCTGGGCCCACAGAAGATAGAAAATATCACGTTTCTACCTCATTCGACCCTTTCAATATCCCTGTCACGCTTCATTGCTTTACAAGGCACCATTTCACTGTTGCAACAAAGATTACAGGGAATCTAACAGGTAAGGCCCCAAGCAAACACGGCGCGGAGCGGACCCGAACAGGAGGCACAAGGACTTCATGTCTTATCTGCTCCCCATCTCGGCATTTCTAACCACAAGGACTGCCCCGCTGACAGCCCTGCCTGTCCCCAGGCAATGAATCTGTAATAAGATATATACACACAACAAATAATAGAGGTGGTTTTGTTGTGTTTGGGGTTTGCTTTTTTTTTTCTGAAAAAATATATACCGAGGTAATTAAATTGCTAACGTGATGGATGGCCTCATTTTATATTTGAATTCAAAGTGACTTTCTATAGCATATAAAAACTGACTTGCTACCAAAAAAAAAAGGATAATGCTATAACTTGCACTGAAATAGAAATATGGATATTTGCCTTGAATTCTGAAGAAACAAGCTTTGTGGCTCTTTTAATGATCATGTGTAGTATTTCGATGATTTACCAAAAACACTAAAATTTTTTTGAGGCATTCTATTATTTAAACCCAAATTCCTCTCCTATACATAAGAAGAAGAGAAACTGAGGCACTGTCAGGCTGCAATGTGTTTCAGATGACTTAGAAAAAAAAATCTGCACTAACCCTGGGAAGGGATAAGACCTTAAGCAAACCCTATACAATAATATATTGCATACAGCATCGGCTTTGTAGTGAAGGTTGTATAAACTCCTATTTACAGACCCTATTTTCAGCTGTATTGACCTAAAGAGACCTTGAGAGTATCATACCAATATCCCTGTCACATAGTCAGAATACAAGAAAATTGTCTGATTTCTTCCTCCCTGCTTCCTCCCGTCCTACAGGCAAAAAATAAAAAACGCTGACCAATTCCTAAAAATATTTCAGAATAGCTTCAGGACTTCCATGGAGCCATTAAACAAACTAAGGATTTGATGTCATGTTTGAAGGTCTGTGCTAATAGGAAGTTTGGGTTGTAATGCATTATAATTTAGGAGATCTAATTTTGCATTTGTTCTCTTTCTATGAGAAGCTTGTGATCCATACAGCAAGCTGTGGAAGCCATTGGCCAGCAGCCATAAAAGTATTAAATGTAAATGGCTTGTTACACCGGCAGTTACTCCCCAAACCCTATAAATCCTGGTATATATTTTCTTGCTTTTGCCTGACACTCATAGAGTTAACAAGCAAAACATTTCAATAAAACTTCCATACAAAAGAGCTAAGATGTTAAAAACTCACTGTTAACATCTGTTCATCATTTCATTGTGCGGCCACACATTAGATAAACGTGCTTACTCACAAGAGCACAATACCTAAGCGTGACCTCAGCTGTGACATCAAACAAGTACACAAGGGAATTATTCCACGCTTTTGGCATCAGAGGAGTTGGCTTTCACAAAGGGGGGAACAGAAAAATTGTGCCTGACGAGTGGTGAAATGGCAGGATTAACTACCAACTTTTATCAGTCCTCTGCGGCTGACCTTCTTTACAATAGGAAAATGTGAGTGTGTAAATAGGTCCATCCCCCGAAATTAAGCAAACGTCATAACGAGTCAGTTAACTAACCCGTAATTACACTGTCACTTGTATTAACTCCAGCACCCACTAATAGAGTAAGTTATAGTGGAAGCAGCCAATGTTGTTAGGAGGGTTATTTATTTTATGCCCTAATTAATCAGTAGTGACACTGAACTACACCCTTTCTCCTTCCTCATTATTTAAATCACCCATTTATATGGATGAGCCTCTTTGCTTTGTGCATTTCATTAATGCCTTGCCATGCTCCCACAAGGAGAGTGGCGGATGCTGTTCCGGCGAGGGAGGTAGCAGAAATGCCATGAGGTTTTTCCCCCCTCTTCCAATCGTTTTTCCTTTGGGAAGGGCAGTGGGGAGGTCAGTGGGATGAAGTCTTTGGGCTCTCAAGGGTCTAGTCCTTCATGGTGCCAGGGAAGACGCAGCTTCCCTAGGTCAGCCCAATTTCAAGCAGTAGATACTTGAGGAGAACATCTCTTTTAGGAAGAGCACCACCACACAAGGAAACTTTCGCTTCAAGTCAGACACACACTTATGTGATTTCCCAGATCTGGGTCCTGATCCTAAAATTGGAAGCGACAAGCAAAAGTTCCCTCACCCCTCGATCACCTGACCTGAGGCTGCGAGTGAAACAGAGACGTTAAACTACTGGGTCTGCAGAATGGAGATCAAAGCGTGGTGGGTTAAATTGAATATGAGGCAATTTGGAAAGCTGCAATTCAGAATATCTCATGCAGGGGTTTATATCGGGGTATACACTATCTCATAGTTCAGCTGAAGTATTTTTATTTCCCCTCGTGTTTTGAAAGTGTTACCTCTACGGTATTTCATAACAGAACAGCTAAAACAAAGTCTAAATCAAAGTATTTTTGATGGAATATTTTAAAGCAAACTTTTCCCTCCCAGTTCTTTCTTCTGTGCTCCCCTTTCCCTCATTTTTTTGCCAAACACACGTGCCCAGGTAAGCACTTGCCATTGCAGACGTGTAAACTCTGCAGAGCAGCCTAGATAGGCTAGCAAAACTTTTAAAGTGACTACTAACTTGTTTAAATACTCCCACTTGATGCAAGAAGCCTCTCGGTGGTTCCCCCCTGGGTGGGGGGTCAGCAGAGGGATGGGGATGCCTGGTTGAGCACAACTGCAGCGGGGTAAAACCTGGCCCCAGCCCCCAGGAGACACCAGCTCACACTTTCCATGCTGTGCTGCCCTCCCTGGCATGGCTGTTAAAGAAGTTTAACGTTAAAAAAACACCCCAGAGCTCTTTATGTTGTTATTCTGCTTCCTGCCTTCAACACAGGCAGCTCCTGCCACAGTTCAGTCACCTCTGAAGTGGGGTTGAGCTCTGAAAATTCAAAACTCACACGGGATGGGGAGGAGGATGCACAGCCAGGACTGGGAAAGCTTTAATGGTGTAACACAGGAGCAAACGTGCATTGCCCAAAACCAGGTTAGCAGGAGGCAGAGAAGGAACAGTAGGTCTTGTAGCCCCTGCCTGCTCACCCTACAGGACAAAAATCTGAAAGCAACCCATTCAGGACTCCCCATTTCTTCTTCATGTTGCCCAAGAGACTCTGATTCTTCTCTACATACATGCCACGTTGGCCGGTCCACACATTTGACCACATTCGTAGGTCAAACCACTTATCGACAGACCCATTGGAAATTGCTTTTTCTAAAGGAAGACAAACAGCACATGACTGTGCATGCTTTTCTTGAGGAAAGCTCAAAGACAGTTTTTGGAGAGCTTTGGAGGACAAAACTCAGTTGAACAATTTAATTCAAAGCTGACAAACATGATCCCATCAGGCACCTCACAATAGCTACAGAGGGATTTTTAAAACTTCTGAAATTTTTAAGCCTGGAGTAAGCCAAGATGCTGTAGTTGTAGAAAATGCTTTTAGAGATTTTGAAACTATATTATTCATTTGAATAAGATTCTTATTTTAGAGTAAACTTGTACAGTTTTACCAGTAGAGCTTTCAGGCAGCAACTCCCACGCCAACACAGATAGCTGCAAACCAACGCAACTTTCAAAAACGAGGAAACATTATCCAGTGCTACATTTTGAAACCAAAGGCCATGTGCAGCTCCATTAATTTGTGGTTCAAGGCCAATAATTAAACCATTCAGGTTCCATCCAAATATTTTTCTGACTCCCCAAACATTTTGCCAAACCATGAACTAATTTTCACCACGAAGGCTTTCTCGTATTTAGCACATTTTTGGAGAAAGTTGCTCACTCGGCAGAGCTCCAGGGGCACTTGAAACCTCGCGGTGCAAACCAGTCAAAAGTTGCCAAGTGCACATTGTCCAATGAAACCTGGTGTGTCAGAAACCATATAAACCAAACCAAAGCTGCACAACTTTTCCATGAAGTTCATACCCAAAGCTGCGCAAGGGTGCGGTTTGGGCCAGTGGCCCACACCGTGAAGTGTTCCTCAGACAGCTTGCAGCAACCAGGGGTCTTGACAAACTGTAGGTTTTCACCAACCTTCTGTGTTACCTTTTGTGTGTGAAGAGGGCCTTGGCCAGGATGTCTCTCTTTTTTTTTTTTTTTTGAGGAAGTCCTCAGCTATTTCATATTCAGTGAAAGGTGGTGAGCCCTTAGTGAGTGTCACAATGTCACTTCTTCCTGGTCAAAAGCCCAAGGGTTTGTTTTGAAGTGTGCCATCACACTGCATATTTAAATCCCCTTTTCCCCAGTCATATTACTCTGAGCAACTGACATATATTACTATTACGAACCACAAAATCTACATACATGAATGTTGACTTCAACCATCTGACAAGAAAAGCTTTTAAGGTCCGACATCTTTGCAGCAGAGCAAAAGTCAAAAACTCCAGACCAACCAAGTGCTCTGTCCTGCCCTCATTTAAGTCAACAGCAAAGCTCTGGTCCCCATGGCTCAGCACTGACAAGTATGAGAATGGCCAAAGAAATGCACATTAATTATCATTACTATGTCTGTTATTGTATAACAGACTGATTCTGTACTTTATCTCCTGGACCATTATCTCCTGCCATGTGATCTAAGTGTTGATACTGCTAATGTAAAGGAACACAGAACAGTAGTCATTTATCCTGCAAAAGACCTCGTGCTTTTCTTGTTCTATCAATCATTAAACAAGTAATGTCTTTTGTGTTATTGCCTTGACATTCATTAACACTCACGTCACAGGAAATCTTTGCAATTAAAAACCTTATTGACGATCTGTGGTTGTTTCTCATTGGCGTGTAACAAGCAAGATAATAAAAAATGAAAACAATAGTGTTATCATAGATAACTGAGGAGGTTTTTCCTTTTTCTTTTTGTACCTCAACTATTTTAATCTTGCTGGTCTCTACTTTTATATATTTTTTTAATTTGAACATGGGCTCGAGGGCTCTGAATGCCAGCAAACCACTTTTTATCAGCCCTGAACATCTGAGCACCCCTTTGACATTAATCCTGTATGACCAGCTTTAGTGGAAACACTCAGTCTTGGAAAAGCCAGGCTATATGAGGACAAGACAAATGTTTCTTCCCTCTGTGCTGTTCTGCTCCTCCAAGATGTACAAGAACCTCATGTGCCAGACAGCACAAAGTGCTTTGTCCCTTGTCCAAAACATGCACTGGACAGGTTTCCATGTTGTTGGTGCTGCCCTGGGGCTCACACCCTCCAGGATGTGAAGGAAGGATTGAAGAGAAGCTGAAGCCCCTGGCAGGAGACACATACAGCTGGGATGGAAAAGGACCCTGCAGCTGACCAGTAGCTCAGGTCTGGTGGGAAGCAGAGCTGTGAAGAAACTCATGAACATGGCTTATGGCCGAACAGTTCACCCACACCTGCTGCTGTGTCTGAAATCACACGGAGTCTCAAAAATTAAGACTGGTTAATACAGATCCTACCTCCTGTTTGGACAAAGGGGCAAAAGTTTATAACCTAATGGGATGCATCAGTGTATTTTTCCTTTTTGCACAAGAGGTTGAATTTTGCATGTTCTGTGAGCATGATCTGTAACGTCCTTCACTGAGGGACCCAACACACCACCATAAAGCGCTCACATTTAAGTCCTGGTCTCTGACTGTGGTTCCGGAACTGAGTCTATGCTTCTTGCAAACTCAAACTCCTGCCTGATTTGGATCACACTGTCTTGAAAGGTGCCTTCTGGAGTACAATAAGTACAACCACAATTCCCACAGGCATTGACATGATTGAAAAATTAGACCATTAGGCTCATACATTCTTACAGGCTGTTTTAATTGCAGTCCATGTATCTTGAACATATTTACTGAATCCTCCGTGTGGATGGAGATAGCTGAGAAATGAGGGCAACTCTGCAACCCTGCTGCAGGGTCGAGACACGAAAAAATATTAAATTAGACTCATCCTTGCCTTGCTTACTCTTATATTACAGTGCTGGAACCCTTAACTACAGGCACGGTAAGGCCAGAAAGGATCATGATAATAATTTCACCTGATATTCTGCCTAATAGAATCAATTTTTGATTTTTTGCTCAGTGACAACACTTCAAATTTGCACCATCATTAGAGAATCAGAACAAGTCACTTCAGATGCACTATGCCCACGAAGGACGCTTGGAATAAGCTCCTGTGTACATCCACATCTCTTGATAATTAGCAAAAGAAGTTAAACTCTGAAAAGGGCCCTGTGATAGATTCTAAGTTTTCAGTTCTCAAATACGGTGGCCTCACTTTGAAGCTTAAAACGGCATTTATGATCAGCCAGGACCCTAAAGAGTACACAGTGTATTCAGCATAGTAGCAGAATGCCTTTTGTTGTGCTCCGCAGTAGTTAAATAAATCCCTATCGTTTTCCTTTTTCTGGTAATTTAAGCATTAGTCGTGTTGATACCCAAGCTGGACTGCCTATGGCTTTTCTTTTGACATCAACAGTAATGATCTTAGAAGGAATCACATTTATAAAACCATCCAACAAAAAAAGAATGTAACAAAACATGACAAGTATATTTCTCTGAAATGTAAGTAGAAAGAAAAAATATTGATTTAATATGCTACAGGTATTTACATTATTCATGTGTTATGCCACTGATTAAATTCTTTTTCATACACTGTAACTAATACAATCAAGTGATAAAATTAACAACATTTTCACATTAAAAATAAGCTATTTCTACCTTTGGTATTCACCCTTGCTCATTGAGCTTAGTAAGAGAATAGATTTTGCAGAACTGAGACCAACATCAACATTCAGTAAATTAATCCAGCAGCAAACCATGCTCCCCTTGGTGCCTCCACAATTTACTAGGCTACTGTGCAGACCAGAATACCACAATTTTTAACACAATCTTTCAAGGCTATCTCAACTTTTTCAAGGCAAAACGGCCTTATACTATTGAAATCTAAGGCATGTCTCAGGAGATATTCTTATCATAAAAAAAATAAAATATCTACTTTAGGAATCCTAGATGAGATAAAAAGTAGAATTTTATACAGAAATAGATTCGCCAACTCCCACTGCCAGGCAGGGGCTGAGTTTATATTCAAAACAAGGCTCCTGTGCATCTTCTGAGGAATAAGCCTTCTGTACCCGTCCAAGAGACATCAGTTTTTTGAAGGGTGAAGAGATATCTTCAATAGCACAGATATTATAGAACTATTGCTTCTACCTCACATCTCCTTGAGTTTGGTGACAGTGAACTCCCCAGAGTACAGGTGTTCGTACAATAGTTTTGTACAAGAGAAGCTTGTACAGAACTACTGGTTTTGTAGCCGTCTATAAGCATTGCTCCGGTAGGAAACCCTCCTGGCAAGGGCTCCAGCCATCCTCATGCCTGGTGGGACAGTTTCACATGTGGTAAAAGTTGTTTCATCTTAAACCATCGCAAATTTATGGACACAGTAAACTCATATCACGAAACTAATTATTCTTTGCTTAATTTCATCAAAAGGAAGAGTGAGACTGTTAAGCCCTGGTTAAATCACAGACAGTGCTCAAACAGTCTGTTTTATCTTCCAGCTACACCGTAGATCCATGCACCACCTCCAGTAAATCATTTTATCTCCCTGCTCACCAGTTCACCATGAGTAATGCAACGAGCATGTCGGACAGAAATAAGAGACGTCAGGTATTTGGGCATAAAAAGGATGAGCGTTGTGGAAAAGGTATTGGGAGGGGAATGTATAACGCAAACAGGGATGAGATAAGAGATATCTGATTCACAAAGATTATGTCTTTTGTGCCCAATATATGGGTGCCAAGCAGGTCACTGTGCGGCAGTTACAAGTAATATAAGCGGGCATGAGGAAGCAATATTTTAACTTGAAAGGACTTGCAGAGGGATGAGAGAGAATTTGCATAAAACCAATACAGAGCAGATGGGAATGGACAAGCCTGCTGGTATCAAACACACGCCAAAGGAAAATTACAGAGGAACAAGGAAGTTATTGTAGACAGCACTTCTATATCCTAACCATACATGAAACCAAGAAAACCTCTAAATCCACCAGAACAATTGCCTAAAGAGTTTAGCAAAAGACCCCAAGTTCCTGCTAGAAAAGTATCACGTTACTGGTGACAAAAAAAAAGCCTTATCGTGTTTTTCTGCCTTTAATTGCTTTAGAAGGCAAAATACCTACGCATGAACAAAAAAAAAAAAGTTGAGGGTAAATGCAAAGGTTACTACTGCATTACTAGGTGTTATCTGCTCTCTAACTTTTTTTAACACTGTTTTACAAACATGAAAAAAAGGCAGTCAATGTCAGAAGTATCTTTTCTGACAGCAAATATTTGAGGAAGTTTATTTTCTTTAGCTATACACCAGACCATTATTTCAAAAAGAAAAAAAAAAACAACGAACCCCAAACCCTCACAAAAACAAAAAATGGGAAAAAGAAAAGAAAACTGGTTGTGAATTCAAAGATGATTGCAAAGTAAAAAAAAAAAGAAAAAATATGTTACGATAGTATCAATGTTCTAGAATTACGACAAGTCCAAGAGGTTTTCAGAGGCATGTGTCAGAAACGATGGAAAAGGCAGAAAAATATGCAGGCTGAAGTGTGAAAGAAGTCTAGGCAGAGGTGTGAAAATAGTTTACAGTTCATTAAAAAGAGGTAAGAGCGTAGACACTGCCCCGAGCTGCAGCTGCCCAACTCTGCGCTCACTTTGAGCAAAATCTTCTGCTGGGGTCATTATGGGAAGTTAATGCCCCTCAAGCACCATAGCCCCCGTTGGGGGACTCTTGGGCAGGAGGGATGGAGCTGTGTGGATCTATTAAAATGACCATGTTTGGAGGAGAAATGTGCAAGTCACTCCCTCTTCTGCAGTGGCAGACTAATTTCATTCTGCCTGTATACTCTAGAGGAATCAGATGCTTGATGGATGGAGCCTAAGAAAATCCCAGTTTGGGTAGAGAATTGTAACACAATAACCCATGAGTAATTTGTTATATAGTGACCGGGTGCCAGAAGGTGCTGGGAGGAGAGAACGAAGCCATAGTCAGCAATGGACTAAAAGACAAGCACTGAGGAGCAGTTTTGACCATGTCCATTCAATGGTGTCACGTTGACGGACCATTTTTTCCATTGTACCCACAAAAGAAGAGAGGCCTCTGAAGCCCTAGGCCTTGGGACATTCATCTTATTTTTCCAGTAAGCCACAACCATGAAATAAAACTTCAAACAAAGAAGAGGAGAACAGAGATGACAAAGGTGGATTTAAGTAAGAAAATATTTGGTGCTCATGTGACCTGAAAACTGATTTCTGAAGAGCATTCCTCCATCCTTTCTTCCCTTGCCCTCCTCCATGACACGATTATACACATAAATTAGAGTGAAACCAAAACCTTTTAATACCGATGTGGTAAGCTGAGACACGGCTTGACAGTGCCGAGTTTCAGCCTGGCTGGACACAAAGGATGAACATACCTCTGCGACTCAGCACCTGAAATCCAGAATTACATTTCTGCTGGATGACACTTCAGTGGTGACACACATTAATAGCCCCGTTAAGCATAGATAACACAATGCCACTTTGGTGTCTCGCTCCAAGCCCTTGCCAGTAATGAGCTTTAAAGAAACAATGACTCACGGTAACACAAACTGTCACAGGATCTCGCAGAAAAGGATATGAGATAGCTCAAGGACGGTGGCATACAGCCTGCCCCTTCGCTCTGCAGCACACCTCTTCCCACGGCCAGATGAAGGCACAGATAATACGAGCAGATGAATAGACAACTGTGTTTAAGTCCTATGAATCACAGGAATTTTTTCATCCCCCTTCCTAAACAACCCTGCTCCACTACCAATAAAGTTTCAACTGCTTTCTTCGGTCCTGCCTCTCCCTACAGCAACTGCCTCCCTGAATTTCTTCCCTGCTTCCTTCCTCCTGGCTGCTGTGGTGAGACCCAGCACATGCCATGTGCCTGCAAAACCCTCGCCATCAGCCCATGTGCCACTGGTGGGATCCAACTCTCCAAGGTGGGAACTAATAAGAGATAAAAGTCCTTCTAAGGATCAAACCACTGAAAAGCAGGTTTTAACACAGTCTATGAAAACAACACTTTGGAAGGGTCTTTTCCCACGCACTTCCAAGTATTTCTGCCCCAACTGGTGTATTTTTTAATTAAACACAGGCATTTTCTTACCTTCTGAACACCTCAGATCTGGAAACCCAACCTGGCGTTGTGCAATCAGGGCTTAAGCCACCGCATCCACGTGCGGAGAGGGAGAGCAGAGCAGGCTCCAGCTCTGGGCATCGGCTCCACCATGCAAACAGGCAACAAATCTCAAATCCTTACAAAGTAAGAAAACACCAGCAGCTTTTCTAAGGAATATTGTAAAAGACCTTGCTGGGTGAACAGCAGCTTGGGAGCAATGTTTATGGCAGAGCTATAAACTCATGAACAAATTAAAAGGATTTACAAGAGTAATTCAAGTCTCAAGCCAAACCTACCGACCGGCAGGAGATGATTCTCCCAGGGTCAGGAAGAAATAATTAGCACTGTACTTGTGGAAGGGGGTTTAGTATAGTTTCTTGTCCTACCTATTGGAAAAAAAAAAAAAAAAAAAGGTTATCCTTTCAGTTATGGTAGTAAGTGCACAGGAAGATCGTTCCTTATCTCTTCAGTCCTCACCTGGCTCAGTTTATAGATCCTTTGTTCTTGTTTCAACTCACCTGCTACAAGAGGGCATTTTTTTTTTCATTTTAATGACCCAACACTTCAGACTTCGGATTTTAACTCTGTCTCAGACATCTGAATTCAAAGGCTCCAGCCAAATTCTTTAAAGTGCAATGGACTTGCATACATATTTTAAGTTTGAGCTGGATTTTTTTTTTTTAAGTTTGAGCTGGATTTTTTTCTTTAAGTTTGAGCTGGATTTTTTTTTTTAATTTTTTTTTTTCTGATGTTCCCTGTCCATGTTACCCCACTTATTTCATCATTGGTGAAGAACGTGAATGCAAACCTCAACAGCTACCCTGGGATCTGCAATGATTTGAATATTTGCCTTTAATATGGATGCTCAAACGCCTGCTAATAACAGCAGAAGCAATTCCAAAAGGTTCTGACCACTGCATGTAACTTTAGTTGTGGAGATACTCAGTACTATGCTGTTAAATGGTGATCAGTGAGAGTTAAGAACTATGAAAAGTTTGTATTGGAATGTGTAAATTAAGAAAATATTAAGGGTAATACATAAGTGAGGAACAGAGAAGTGTCTGAATGTACTACTGAAGGTGGTGGCACCAGCATCCACTGGTCTAAGCCAAAGTGCCCTGAGGATGTTGTACTCCTTCCCCAGGGGCTGAGCCTGGAGAATGGAAAAGTTCTCTACAGTTCAGTAGCAATGAAATAAGGAAGAAGGAAGTATGTAGCAGAGGTCCATGAAAAATGTTTGGATCCCCAAACACTGTAAAAAATAATACAGAAGAATATAAAAGATAGCAAGTATCTTTTCTATTAATTTTTAAACTCTCCTGTAGATATTCTATTGGTCCCAATTAAACCCCAGAGGATCACTCAAAGCCCCTTTCAGAACCTGGAGTACCATGGCATTGCCATGGTATTGAAATCCCAGGGGCTTTCATCTGAATGTGTGCAGAAAGCCAAGGTACACACCAGAGCTACTCTGAGCACAGGAGCTTCGCAAGGTTCTACAACCTGGGAGGAAAGTTACCAATGCACACAGAGAACATCCAACTTTATATTTTTCACAGGCTTTCTTTACTGAAAAGCCCCTGCAGTTCCTTCCCACTAATCCAGGCTGGCTGGTACACGGAGAAGGATCTCTCCAGACACTTTCCCCTTAGATCACAAAAGGAAATATTAATCAAGCAAAAAATGGGAAATTATGACACCTAGCTGCTAAAGTTCAGCCTTAGTGGCCAAGTCAGAGTTGGTCACAGGGTACAGGTGACTATCCATCAAATGACCTATCATAACACACATTAAAATGTCTGGATTAATCAGGACAGCGGCCAAGAACAATATTTTTCTGCTGACTTTCATAACAGCAGGTACAAAAGCAATCCCCTTGAAACACTGGTCTGCAAGGATTCGAGACAAAATTTGATTAACTAAACAAAATTCCAAATATGATTTAAACCAAATTATGCCATCTCCTCACTGCATGCCAAACACAGGACCAAGGATGTTTTAGGCAAGGTAGGGAGGATATTAGATGAGATGAATTCTAGGCAAGAGCTGGAAAATGCATTGAAACCTGAGCTTAACTTCTATATTGCTACCTGTAATCATACACAAATACAGAGAGCGAGATTGAAGGCTACGATACCTCCACCTGATAGCGACGTGCGATTGATTGCAAGTATCATTATGATTACTCTGCAAAATACTTTAATGTGGATGAGGAAAAATATCTTTATGAGGTTCATTATAAATTGCACCACATAACCATTAGAAAAATACCGGCGTGACTTTGTGCTCTGCCTGTTTCAAACTTGGCATGAGGAAACGATAAAGGGGCTTTATTGTTACCAGTAAAGACACTTCATATCTGTGAGGTTACTTCCTCCTGAGGATGTCCCAGCCGTTTCTCCAAGCCGTGGTGATTAGGGGGCTGCTCAATGGGGCAGGTGTTTATCCTCAGCGGCACAAGCAAGGAGCCAAGGTATGGCAGAACTGCATGACTTGGGTACACACAGAATGTCATTAATCAGGGGCAGATTAATCAGGTCCCAGCCCTGGGTGTTAATCAAATCTCTGCACTTGCCCCTGTTTCTCTCCAGCCCTGGACCAGGGGCTCCTCCTTGCTGTCACACCCAGAAATATGAACTGGGACTGGGTTCCCATCATGACTCTGGTGGACCCATGTCTGTCGGTGGGTAGTTTCTAGGAGGAAGATGCAGAGTTTTTTTCCACAGAAGAGATCTTATTAATATTTATTTTTTCCGGACAGAAAACTAAGAACCTGGAGGGAAATTGTGCTTGTGGCAGTGCAAGTCAATGGGAATGTTGGGGGTGAGCCTGTTCTCAGCACCCAACTCAGTGACTGGAGCAGGTTGTTTAGGCACATGCTTAAAAATTTTACTGAAACAAGATACTTTGGGGCGTATAGTGAAGCATATTTATAAGCATCTGACTGGTAAATAGGGAATTTTTTTCGGCCAACATATGAACTAATTTATGACCTAGAAAAGTAGCAACTACAAATACAAGTAATTTATTCTCAATAGTCTCTTTATCCATTTTAACCATCCTTGCCACTGCTCTGTGTATTTCTACTGCTCTTCAGTTGTAGTGGTTCAGTGGAAAGCATCATTATACGATTAAATGGCTATAGACAAGGCTGAGATGTGCACTCAGTGCATCAGCAAGCTTTGGTGGAGAGACACTACATTTAGTTAAGTCAGTGCAAGCAAATTTCCCAGCTTTGCCCCAGGAAAGTAAAAAAAAAATAAAAAATAAAGAAAAATAAAATTCTTTGTCAGTCCAATGATGAATGCTTATAACATTATACAATGAAAGAAGAGCTCAGCATATGTATACAATGGCCTCAGTCCAAAAGAGTCTGCAGCAACAAGCTCAATAATGGAACTTTTAAGTTCTATATGTGTAAACCAAATGGAAAACTGAGAAACCTTCTGCCTTAGACGGATAAACGGTTTACCTAAACAGAAAGAGACACCATTAATTCTCATAAATGATAATGCAAAGATGCACAAACTGATAATCCAGGTCAGATCTGCTGGATGAAGTCAAAAGCAACACGCTTGCACGGCCCTTGTGCCCTAAACCCAGCTCACAAAAGCAAAGCAGCTCGGGCAGGCTGCTGCTCCTCCCGAGCCCAGCTATAGCTACCAAAACACAGACTAATTTCCATGTTTGCCATTTCCGTTTGCAGTAACAGGATCTAGGTATGATTCATAACGAGATGTCCAAAGCGATTTTAGAAGATGCTTCAGATGGCACACGTTGGGGCCAGGGCTGCGGGGAGAACCGCAGGAGGGAAACATGACACAGGCAAACCCCAGACATGTCCCCGTGCCAGCTCACCCCGTGGCGGGGCTGGATCCTGTCCCCCAGCCCCACATCCCTGACCCAGTGCTCCCCAGGGCACCCTAGCCCAGATGTGCAATTCTGCTCACACCAGGGGCTGGGGAGGGAAGAAACCATGTCCTGCGGTTAACTGGGAGGAGCGGAGGGCGGTGGTTTTTCTTTCCAGTTTCACTGGAAGTGTCTGTGCAGTGTTAAGTAAGATCGTTTCTGTAATTGCAGTTTCCCCATCTGGAAAATGGGAAGGGAGGATAAGACTTAATTTTACAAGTGTGTCAGAAAACCTAACACTTTAATGGGTATCCAGTAATTTGAGATCTCAGGATAATAATGGGGACAATTATCATTATGACAGACGGCATTTTTACTTCTAATGCACAAGCAAAACAAACAGCAAGAGAGTAAGGTTTGAAGATCTAACGTTTGTTTTGTTTTTATTTTTGAACTTTCTGATTTTTTAACAACTGAGACCACAGATGTTGAGTTCCATATGTGCAACAACTCAGCCCCAGCCCCTTCTGAAAACTGGTTGCCAGCTATGGAGGCGAGTAAGAGTATACTAAGCAAAAACAAAGAAACAAAATATTTAAATAAAAATAAAAAGATTGTTGATACTTCTGTAATTTGCAACGATTTTCTCAAACCAGCCAGAATCTGGAGAAGCTTTTGACAGTGTCTGGGCTTAAAGCCATGGACAGTATCCACTGCTTAGTATTGTATAATTTACAAACTCCTGTTCTTTCAACAACTGCGCAGTAAATGAAATTGTTAAGTAAATATATAGCAGAAAAACAACTCAGAAGAACAGAGCAATTCCTTTATATCATTCAAAAGTTGATGGCCTCTATGAAAAAAAACAACAATTTTGTGCAGTCTGCCAGAGCTAGAACATCAAACAAACCAAACAACGTGAAAGCTATGACAAAAATCCGCATGCCTTTTTTCACAGCAACCTCTTCTGCCGCGGTATGCGACACGGAGATAGGTCCTTACATGCATCTGCCATCCAGGGAAACAATTTTCATGTGACTCTGCTGGGCTCTGATAATATCAGATTACAAAAGTGACAGCAGTTGAGAAACACATTGGGGAAAAAGAACGTCTGCGTGGCTGAAGCTGCTCGTACTACTGGGCTAGGGCTCGTTTATTTTGGAGAATATTTATTCATCAGTCCCCAGAGAAAGCAAAGAACTCCCAAATTAGTGGTCAAGGGAAAAGATCTGAGCCAAAACCTGGCTCCCAAGGAACTTGGGCTGAGGGTGGTTGCATCCTGCCATGCCCAGGGGACACGATCAGTCTGGGGCAGAGCAACGGGATGAGTGTGTTACCTTTCCCACATTCAGGTCAGGAAACTTAAGAAATTGCTCCTTTATTAAACATATTAGAGACTCAGCCTTGTTTGCCTACTGATATCCTTGAAGGAGGGGAATACAAAGATGAGAGTGTGAATGCTATCTGCTATATCACCACTTTCAGTTGCTTGGACAGTTTTATTTGCTATATAGTAATTCATTGCCAGCTTCACACATAAAAGTTAAACACGCTTTTTAAATGATAACACTCAAAAGACACCTTTCAGAAGAAAAAAGAAAAAAAAAAGAAAAAAACACCAGAACACAAATCTCTACTTAAAAGGGGTTAGGTGGAGGTTACCTAAAAGTGTTCCCAGGTTTGTTTCTCCTCACTGTTCCAGTAAACGTGGTGACCCTGGCCATCCCAGGGACATAATGACCTGCATGGTTTCTCCTTAGCAGAGCCTAGGATGGAATAAGAGCCCAAAAGCACGTGCCCCATGTGGGATAGGACCATCCCTATGGGGCAATTGTGCCCCCTGTGCCCCGGGAGCTGTGTCTGTGCTCATCCCAACCTCCTTGTGCTCCTCCCCACTTCACCCTGCACAAGCACATGGTGAGACGCCTTAACATCAGTGGGCTTTGGACCAGCCATTAAATGCTCTGTTTTCTCTAGCAGTGGCAAGAACAGCTTAAGAAACCTTTGCTTAAATGGAGTTATGAAAATATCAGCCACTGATCCAGAAGTTCTCAACAATTCAGTGATGCGAGGTCACTCCTAATTGCCTCCATCTTTCCTATTCTCTCTCCAGAGAATAATTACTTCAAGAAACAAAGTCCTGGTTTATTTTACTAAGATCCAGAAATTCCCTGCTTTTATAACAACAAGCAACTCCCCTCTTCTTCCGCTTTGGACTAAGGAGAATATTACCAGTGTCAGTTATATGCTGGGGAACTGTTAACCCGTAACATCCGCATGGTGAAAAAATAAACTGTAGAAATAATCACCTTGTGTTTAGAGTTACTCAATGCTGTTAAAACGATCGTTTGTTTTGCTTGTTTGTAAACAGCAAGAACAAGATCATGCTTCAAAAGCATTTATTTTGTATATTAGCCAGAATAAAAATTTCCCCTGAATTGCTGTCTTAGAGCACGGCACAGCATTTCAAAACTTCCCTTTTGATTTTTCAAATTCCAAAGCAAAAGGGATTATGTTAAAGCAGCCTAAATGCTGAGGTTTAGACAGCAGAGCTGCACGATTCGATCACTGTGCTGGGCTCATAAAAGGAGCCCCGTCAGGGTGGTAATTGTAAGTGAAAAGTGGAATTTTAGAGTTTTATTCCTATAGTAACCGTTAACTGTCAGAGGAAAACTGAGTAGTGCACTCAACTGACTTCTCACTACTATTATTGTACCATCATTATTAGAGTACTATACTATTAATTATTCTATTAACTACTCAATTCAACTTTATATTGGGCAAAAACAACCCTCACATAAGCTTTTTTAGGTCCTCATCCCACACCCTCTTCTCTAAAGCCTTCTTGGTCCTATCTGTTGAGTATTTCCTCATAGCCACTTTCTGCAGCCACTCTGAGGTCCATTCATCTCTCTTGGAGACTTTGGTGAAATTATCTGACATTCTGAATTTAAATTGTTTACATTCTCTCTGGTTGGATGCTGGAACTGGTGTGGACACTCCAGAATCCATCCACTCAGAATCCAGCTTCATTCTGCAAAACTACAGAAAAAAAGTCATCCTGACCAGGCTGTGCTAGGTCCCAGAGAGGCTGTCTCAAGTGAGAAATGCTCTGCTGCAACCATGAACCTTCAGCAACTTTTTGATCTGTTGAACTGTGGTTCTGTGTCATTCCAGACATCGAATCAAGTGGTTTTGCACCTCCAGATCCATCCTGGACTTGGACAGGAAGTGCCAGAAAGCTACAAAAAAGAAGTTGTATCAGCATTTCTGACAGTCCCAGAAAAAGACTGTTGCTTGTCATTGTCTTTCACTTCAATATCACGGTGCTGGACTGGGACCTAACATACAGCTAACCAAGGAATCCTGAAATACTGGGAAAATTGAAGGCATGAGTTCAACTGAGGGAGAATTCTCTTGTTTCTTTGAATAGGTTCAATTGCAAATTAATTTGTTAAACTCTTTCTTTAAATTACTCAATTTACAAAGCAATTTTGCAAACTGGGCAAGTAATTTCAGAGTAGCCTATCATACCCTCAGTGGTCTGCCAGAAGAGAACCAAAAATGAATCTTCAATGCTTATTTATCACCCAGACAAGTTTCCCAGTCCTAAAAGTCTTGTGAGAGGTTTCAAAAAGGAGGATGTGCAGGAAACAGACTCTGGTCAAACCACAAGGAACTTGAAGAAATCTTATTTTTATAGGTAAAATGATAAAAAAAATCAAAGATTAATTTTCTCAAGTATAAATAAGAATAAAACCTGTTGTAGTCCAGTCTTAAGTTATATATTAACCAATAGGCTATCTGCTTCTCATCTTAATATGTGTTGAGATAAATTCTGTTTCGCAAGAGAAAAGGTAACGATTGCTTTAAGAAAAAAACATAAGGCAATGCAACCCCCCCCTTTCTGGTGTTAAGTGCTTTTTTGGTCAGTGTGTCTCCTTTCTTAAGTGGAATTAACAGACCAGGAAAAAATAGTTAAAAATATGGTTACCCTGACTCTTCAGTATTGTTTGGAAGATTTTGTATACCAAATACCAGTCCTGTTTCCACATGAAGCTCCCGTTCAATATCACATCCTTTCATCTGCTCAAGGCAGCTATCTGGTTTCTGGATTATGATGTTTTCTCACAGTCTTTTCTCAATGCATTTAGTATCATCTCACCTCTAAATCTACTTGGCAAGTCTGAAGCATTATCACCGTGGTATAAAAATACTTTTAAGGGTAAGTCCTCTACCACCTGTCCTCAGAACAGATGATATTCTGTTTAGTGCCTAAATGCTGCCTAACTACCTCAGCGCTGTGCCCCTCTCCAAAGCCATCACGGCTCCTGAGAGAATAGCAGTTCGACACAGCAGCACTGATATCACAAACTAGCTTTTCCTGGGGTGAGGAAGAAGAGAGGAGTTTATTATGTTGGTCATCAACTACCATAGCCAGCATTTCATGACAGCTTTTATTAACAGTAGCCTTCTATATTCTCTTGCTTAAGACTTTCTGACAATGCCTCTTTCCGGGATAACACCTTCCGTGTGTAGCCTGAAGCCAGAGAAATATTTTTCCAAATAAATTTGATAACAAATCTCATCAACTGATTTGCTGGTTGGACGAGTATTTTAAAAACCCTTTACATCATGTGTCTGGAAGAAATGATCTAAGCTTAAGGTTTGGAAGGTGAAGTTGTGTACGTTCCTAGACAATGGGGGAGTGGGAGATCAGACAAATCAAGGTTTTGCACAAGTGGGACAGCAAATATGAAAATTTCAGAGCTCTGTAGAAATCTTAATAATTTAAAAAATGCAGCACCTAGTAAGACAGGCAAGAATTATGATCCTTGTTTAGACTGGGAGACACTGGAGCACACAGGCACAGAAAACCAAATGAGTACAGGAACCTGCAGGAAGAAGTCCCTTGAGTCAAACTCTTTTCTTAGCCACAAAATCTCCTGCACGTCCACAATGACGAATCCCTCCAAAACGAGATCAAGCGGAGAGTCTGGAGAAACAGTAAGTTTTTTCAGCAATTCCTAAAATTTTACCTTGAACAAATGGGTATGTGTGGGGTCTCCATGGGACAATTCTCACAGTCACCTCTTCCCTTTGAGCTCCTACAAATTTGAAGCTGCAGACAGCTTAGCAGTCCAGACAAGGCCAATAACTGTTCTCATTCCTGTTGGCTCCTTACTAGTAAAGCCTCACCTAGAGCTCCATGTCAGCCAGTAAGATTTTTCCGAGGAAGAGACAGAATTTCTGCTACTGGGTTTTAGTTTCCAAAATTCCCCATCTGCTCCATCTCTCCCTTCACTTCACCGCCATGAAGCTGTCATTCAGCTCACACCTTAGGCCTCCTGATCCTCCAAAATCATGAGGAAAAAAGCAGTCAGGAGTACGTAAGACTGGCGTTCCACCACACACCCTCTCCACGTGCTCCAGGAACACCTGCAGTGTAAGGTCCAGCATGAGCAACCTTGCAAGGACCCTTCCAGATAAACCATATATACAGTCCAAAGAATCCATACAAAAAGGACCCCAAATGGGGAAGTGAGGGGTACTGGGTTTGATAGAATTTTAAGTGTATGTATGTTTTTATGCGTTATAATACACTATGTCTCTAGAAGCGTTCTTGATTCTCAGATCCCATACACCTCTCTATGCAAAATGATGCAATTCCATTATCAGTATTGAACTGGCTGCAGTATTTTCTATAGATAACATGCTCTTTTTTGATAATGAATGTTTTTTCTTCCCACAACTAGATGTACCTTTCTGTCTCTTTGATATAATTGAGAGTATTCCCACTGCCTGCACCAGGATCAAGACACCTTTGTTGGTAGAATGTGTCTAATCCACTTTAACCGCCTCTACCTTGATGTTCAAAAGCAGATTTTCAAGGACAAATATGGGTGGTGACAACCCAGTCGTTTTGCAAAGCAGGGTACCCATCTCTAAACAAGCTGTGAAATTACGATACACATAAAACATCACAAGGCTGGGAGGATCTCACATACATAGCAACATCATAAACCCTATTGCTTACAGACATTATATTTTTCTATGTTTTGAAGCAAGATTATGACCCAAAGTGAGTCAGCATATGGATGTCTGCAAAGAGACACTCCCAAGGACACCCTGGAGTCAAAGCAAAGGTTAATGGAACAGACCGAAATTGCCATTTCCACCCGAGACAAAGGCTTTATCTGTGTAAACAACATCTTATTGCTCCACATTAACAGCATCTCACCACTTTAGTTGGAAAACACTGTGTACTGTCTACAGATAAACCAAATAAAGACCTGCCTTTCCCAGGAACATCACCTTCCTGGAGGTGACTCTGCATTTCTGTGCCAGAAGAGTAAATCTGGTCTGCACGCTGCACAGCTGATTGCTGGCGCACAGATAATCCTGACCAAGTTTCGTCCAAACTACCTTTGAAAATTATTAATTTCTTATTAGCAAATATGCAGGTCGAAAAGTTCGTTTAGATAAGTTCACTTTTCTAGGTCAGTTGAGTCTTCCAGCCAAGAAACTCCATCACTGGTGTAATGTTCTTTTATAATTTCCTGGAAGACTGTCTTATCACAGCTATAGTTTGTGAAAGACAGTGGACTTTCTACCTTCTGATACAAAAAGGATAATATATGATCAGAGCAAACTTCTGTCTGTTTCAGCTGGGTAAAAGTAGCACATCATCTGTCCATCTACATTTTTCCCTGTCATTTGAATTTTGGAAGCAACGTATCAAGCTTTTCTCAGTGAATATAAGAAAGTTTCTGCACTTTGCTTGACCCTGCTGAACTTTGCGACACTGACTTCTCAACACCCCTGCTGAAAAAAAGCCACTAAATCTTACAAACTATCTCTTTGTTGTCTCTTGCTTTTTCCCAGCCCCTCCTTCCAATCTTACCGAGCCAGTTGAGCTGCACTTTTCACCTCCTCTGTTGACATGAAATGAAGTAATCACATTTATTTGAATATTCACTACAGATCTTGTCATCGTCCCAGTTTATTAGCCAAGAAGATAGTGTTTCAACAGCAAGTCTTAAAACTTTACAGCGTGGATCCACTCACTCGCTAAAAGCAAAATAAGTGAATTAAAGCCTCAATTCATAAACCAAATAAACGTCATGCAGACACACCACTGAAATCAAGCCATGAAAGCTAATGAGCCTGCAGAACATGAGTATGAAGCCTGAAAATGGTCCTAAAGTCATCTTTGTAAAAGAACCGCCAGGTAGGTCTGCTAGGATGCTGCCACAGTCTGTCCCTCTGCACAGCCCACTCTGATTCTCTAATTGACCACAGGGAAATCCACAGGCATGAATGAGAGCACTTCCAGCCACGCACAAACAGGTTTGTGAAATAGATACTACCCACGTATTTAGAACATGCGCACGAATAGATATAAACACAAAGAAATAACTGCAACCTTTGGGATGCAGTGGATGCTTGCATCCGTCGTGCGATGGATTACAACTTATTTGTTTCCCCTTTCGCACTACTGATCTTGGGATGTAAAAGTCACTATTCTTACCTAAACATGCAAAAAAGAGAGACAGATACAGAACATTAATGTTTCCCTTATTCTAAAGGCAAGATACGTAATATATGCATTATACATAGTATATTCTCAAACTGTGGACTTTAATTTCTGCAAATTTAATTTACACTCTATGAGGGAAATGATGGATATTATCTTTGCGTGAAACGTTACTAACTTTCCCTTACCAGTCCCATCTCAGTGGCACACCTGTGCTAAGTGAAGGCTACCCCTTCTTAGAGAAGATGCAATTTGAAGTATCAAGAGTAAACAAAATTTTAGCACCTTTGGGAGAGCAGAGGAGAAAGGGCACAACCTTGATTTGTATCCGTTCTGACGACAAAGAATTCAGTCTTTAAGTCCTTCATTAAAGCACTTTCTTCAATTTCTAAATTTACTGGGGAGTTGTTAAGATAAGGACTGGGAATATGATGAGAGGCAGGGCTCTTTCCCCTAATAAAAAAAGTGAGAGTGCCTTTCCAGCTGCTCCCTCCTTAATATTGTACAGAAGACCTAGGCAGAATTTGTATCTATGAGATAATTTCTGGAGTTCCTAAGGGGTTTTGAGGTCAAAACACCTCTTTTGAGTTAAGACCGGTAGAATTGAGCCTCCAGGATCCAGTCACCACTGGAGCTCAGGGACACTGTGCAACTTTCCAGAAAGCAAGAGACCGTCAAGGTCTACAATCGTGATGAAACTCCAATTCTCTCCTGCTGTTCTGAAAGTCTGCTCTAACAGGGCTGGTCTGAAAACGCACATGATGGACCACATAAATTGTTTGTCTCCTATAAAAACTCAAAAGGCTTTCCAGTTTCATCTTTGGGGATTTTAATCTTTTAAAAGCACGTTCTGATTATATCCATTTGATTTTAGTGAGATTGTGCTCTAAAATAAACGGCCTGTGTGCGCACACACTAACACATGTGGAATTCCTTTTCAGTAATCCTCAAAGAGGCTTTTGATTTTACTTCTGGTTCAAAAAAAAAACCAAAAAAACCCAGCAGTGAGCAAGTGAGATGCGCACAGGGATTTAGATGGCTCCAAGGTCACCACATACATTTACATAGGAAACATATGGCTGTGGGAAAACTCTCCACTTGGCTCTAAGTGGGTTCCTTGAGGTGTTTTCACAGAATCTGTTTGTCAAATGGATAAAAGTCCTGTGAATCAAAGGCTAATTAGAGGGAAATGGTATCTGAGTTAATAAGGCAGGCCATCAGCAGCTTAACTACACTATCCCAGAAGGAAATCTGAAGCCTGCATCTTTGGGGACTGAGCCCACCAGGGGCTTTGTGGCGCCCAAAGGAAAATCCTCATTCACCTTCCAGTACTGTGGTCATCCTTGAGGATGAAAAGGAGGCAAAATGTGTTGCACAGGCAGCAGTCACCAAGTTTTAGGGCAGGTCTGTGTCCTCTTACACCTTTAACAGATACAAAGGGCAGGCAGGTAGGGAAGGAGCTGGAGGAGGGCTTTCTGATTCTGCACAATTCTCAGTTTCACCCAGCGCCATGAAAACAACCATGGACTGAGCATGGAGCCAAGAATACCTCTCATCCCACAGGGCTGGAAAAGCAGGACATCTCGTTTTCCCCATCAGGGAGCTGTGCCTTGTCCAGTGCTACCATTCACCCCCTGAGAATAAGGGGAAAGCTCCGGCTATTGTCCAGGTCCTGAAAGTCTATTATTAGAGAAGAATAAGCCTGAAATGCAACAGCTTTTTGGTGAAGGAAGCTTCACGTGACTCATCCATCACAAGCTTTATTATTGCTTCAGACCCTACCGCCGGTTTACAACCAGATGTTTTAGGGACCTCGCATTTTCCCTGTGAAATATTCCCTCCACCGTGTTTAAAGTTGACAGGCAGGTAGTTGTAAAGTCAGCCATAGCAGTCAAAGCTGGCAAGTTTTGCCTCAACATGATAAAAAAAGTCTGTTATTAGTACTTTGTGATTAATGATTGTATATTACAAATGTACATTAATAAGTATAATATACTCTCGGTATTTTATTGCTGCTTTTATGATATGACAGGCAAACCTATGAAAGTATATTTAATGTATTTGTGCACCCATATTGTGTGTGTAATTTACACAAACTGTAGAGATGGCTTAAAATGCATCTAAAAAGGACACAATCAAGGTTGGTAGGACTCCAATTTAACCCATACTTTTATCATGGTTCTATCTCCCATAGGAAAATTTTTGCACACTTCATACTGTCTAAATTTCTACAATTTAGGACAAATGAGGAAGGGAGGATTAGAAAAAAAAAAAAATCAGTCTTTCAAGTTAGAAACTCCCCAAACGCAAAGAGGTTGCTGCATCTGATGCAGGGGAGAAAGGGCGAGGGAGATGGTGTAAGGGAGCAATATCGGTGTCTAATCTCCAAGAGCAGAACAAGCAGAATTAAAAATCCCTTCGAGTTCCCTTAATGGAACAGCTGCTTTGTGGGTCCCAGGCACAGACACAGCGTTTGGCTATCCAGCACTTACTTGACTGGTCACCACTTGCAGCCAAGGCTTGTAGAGAGAGCATCGTAAAAGGATATATCGCATCAACCAAAACCTTTACATTAATTATCATCTTTAATCTCACTAAGTCAGGCTTCCAGGCAGCTGCAGGAGGTCCAGCAGAAGGAAAGGGCTGTGGTGGTCTCCAGAAATGGCTGGTGCAGAGGCTCCAGCAGCCCCTAGGAGGAGCTGACTCCTGCTGCCTTCACAACACCTGCCTTCACAACACCTCTCCATTTTCCAAGAAAGGACCAGCTCCAAACTGGGCTCGTCTAACTATTCTTTTGCCAGTATTTATCTATTATGACTTTATCTGGATCCATGATCAGCTGTCAGCATTCTCAGCAGGTACTGGTCAGTTCTTTGTCATTTCTTTTCCTCTTTCTCACATGAAAACCAAAGTCCAAAAGAATCTGGGTTTTGTCCTCAGTTTCATGTCTAACTTCTTCCTGCCCCGTTCACATAGTCATCGGCTTTTCAGTGCGACATGGGCTGAGCTCTGCTGTTGAGAGATTATTTGCAGGATCTTCTGGGGACAGGAGTATCCCAGCAAAGGAGGGTCTGAATCTCGACCTGGGCTGCACTGGCAGCACATCCAGAAACGAAGAGCAAACGCACATATCCATTTCTGCTATGACTCCCGGGAAATCAGTGAAATTACCGCAAGCTCAAGTTTAGAAGTAGCCAGTTGATGGCAAAAATCCTGAAGGCAGCAGGTTTGGGGTATTTTTCCCCTCCCTGTTGTTTCACATATGAAACAATTCCCCTTTCCTGCTATGTCAAAACGCATCATAATAATTCATTGACACTTTTTTAAGAAAAGTAGGTGTTTCAAACATCTGGATAAATTCATACAAGTGTGCCAAGGGGGCACCTCAGGCAACTGCCTTTGTTAGCACCAATTTGCTGGGGCAAATTCCTGACTGTAGGAGCCACAGATATGAACAGACACATCCACAGATAATTAAGTTTCTGGGTCAAATACCTTGAGCTGCAGAAATCTTTGTTCTTAGTTTACCTGTGTCCTAATGGGGCTCCTCCTACTCAAAGATACATGCAGTTAAGAAAGCAAGAGGATAAAAGAAAACTGAATGGGGAAAAAAAAAAAAAAAAGAAAAAAA
>VXBW01001196.1:128832-186510 GCA_013400375.1 Thinocorus orbignyianus
AAAAAAAAGGCCATGTATAAAACTTTGGGATATTTTAGCAAACTCAACATAGTGTAACTTTGCTGACAGCTTGTCACATTTCACTGACTGTCTGTCTGGGATCCTGCGATAACATCTGCATTCACTCAGGGCGAGAGCTTACCCTAAGACAAAAAAGTGGGTCCTGCCACATAATGCTCCATCATTCTGTCAGTTCTGACATGGCATCTGAATTTTTTTGAATCACTAAACACTTTTGGGACTCTGGTCCTTATTATCTTTCCTTAGTTTCTATACTGGCTCGGCAATGCTGAAAAATGTAAAATGTGCAAACAAGGTAGTGGACGGCCCGGGCTTTTTGTCGTCTAATCCTCAGCCCCTCATTCATGCTCACTGTTAATCTCTTAAGACATTATAAAACTGTTAGACAAAGAAATGTGAATACCTCTGCTTCTCAGCAGAATGGGAGGAAACCAAGGAAAATCTGGATCATGCTAAGCTTTTCTTTTCACCACAGAAATGGTAACTTAAACCTGTTGCATCAAATTATTTATAATTCCCAACACTAAGGCTTTTTTTTTTTTCTTTTCCTCCCCCTTCTTCTTCTTCTTCAGCACCACAGAGCAAGTCTGGCAATATCACAGGAGGGGGAATGTTACCGCCAAATTTTCCAAACACATCAAATGTGTCTGTCGCATTAAAAGAAAAAGAAAAAAAAGAAAATAAATTATACAAAGCCCATAAGAATCAAGCAAATCGGGTTTTAATCCCTCTGCTGCTTAATGTTGGGCATGGCACATGGCTCGGGGTCCCATCTGAGACCCACTGGGGAATTTCTTTGCTGTGGAAGAACTCGGTGGTGGTGGGTTTGATGGGGAGGGCATGAGGGGAAAATTCAGAGGGGAGTATGGCACGGGTGCCCTCCAAGCTGGCTGGAGGTTTTCTGGCTGGATGGGACGAGGGCCCCATTTCACATTAATCCATCTCTGTTTGGAGCTGTCTGCTATTTCAGGTCATCATTTCACTCCTCCCAACTCCCACTGCTGCAGGGGCATTAGCATGGGGACAAAAGCCGCACAGGCACCTATTCTAAACTCATTCAAACTCAAACCCACTTAAAAAAAAAAAAAAAAATCACACCTGGAACGATACTGTTGCAACCGGTTAAATTTTATTCAGGGATGCTGGGGCTGAAAACTAGCATTTTCACCTTCTACTCATGCTTTGTTGTCACAGGTGGTGGGAGCAGATAGTCAAGTCTTAAAAATGCTCCAGAAGCGCAACAGTATTTAAATGCAAATGCCAAAGAAGTCACATGTACTAAGCTGAATCCCTACCACGAGGGTTTCTTTATACACACAGTAGCTTCTGTTAAAGTTGTAATTTTAAAATAATTATTTAAACTAGTGTGAAAACAGGGCATCATTATTTCTGCCTAAAACACATGTTTTATTCGGCTTCGCTTGCCTGAGTGGGAGGAAACAGGCTTTGAGGACAGAAGCCGAGATGTTTTTCACAGCAATGCTAGACATCAAATTTAGGAGATGATCTCAGAAAAAAAAAACCCAACTTTTGAAAGGGAACAGAAGAGCCTCACACTGGTAGGGGTTGGACTACTTTGCCCAGGGCAAAAGCAGTGACATTTCAAGCGGATAAAAGAGTACAGAGGAAGGTATGGCCAGATTGTGTGCTGGAGAACGGTGAAGCACCAAGCCTGGGTGGACTGAGGGACACTGAAATACTGACATGAAGAGACCAGAGATGGGAAGGGATGAAGCAGAAAATTAAAATGTATGCAAGCACTAAAAGGCACTAAAAGCCTGGCTGGCAGACTGTGTACATGGTCAATACTGGAGGTAAAGATGATCATCATAGCACTGACCTACTGAAAAATAAAGCAAGGAAGATGGGGCCAGATATAAGGGGCAGAGACAGACAGGACCAGCAACGCATGCAGAAGAGGCTGGACAGAAGGAAATTACAAGGTTTTTGATAGGGCTGAACAAGGATCCCAGCTGGCTTGCAAGGTTTTGGGATAATGGGGAGGACAGTAGCACTAGCTATGGCAGGAAGAGAAGAGCAATGAAGGAAGAAAAAAAGAGGTGTACTGCCTGGGGGCAGCTGGTGGAGGGAAATGCACCTTGAGACCACAGACCTTCAGACAAGTAAGAAATAAAGGCCTCTTATTCCTAACTGGGGGGGAAATTGTTAGCTGTTGTCCCCCATGCAAAAGAGGAGGTGTATTTCCAAGGCATATTGCGGCTCTCCTTTTCCATACTGGACCATCAATACCATCTTCCTCTACAGACGCAGAGGGTTTGGCAGGATCATTTTGGGGTTAACATTCAAGGAAGACAGAAAAACTGTTTTCTTTCTTTGTTAACTGTTCATTTAGGTGCCTTCTCATGTGAATATTCCAAATAGGTAGATGTTCAGTTAACACTAACAAGAAAAATTACTTTTTCCATGGTCATAGGCAAATTTTGGCTCGTGCACAGGTTATCACCAGAAGACTACTTAAAATTTGATTTTAAAGATGATTTTCTGCAAATGCAGTAATGCAGAAGATTTTTCCATACCAAACTTCCATTTTCCCATCCAGGAGATACTTATATTTTTGCACAAAATCAACATTACTGCCATGGTTTTGAAATACCTGCTGCTGCAAGCAACAGAAATATTGTGACTGCAAGTATCTTAGAAAATGAGAACATTCAGACTTAGTCTTGACTGAAATACATAGATAGTCATCGTTATGCTTTCAGAAAGCCCATTTACGACTCGAGACCATTTCAAGAAGATAGGAAGGCATTCAGAGTTCCTCTCAGATCCTCTGAACACACCAGGTCTCCAACACAGCGTGTGAAAACTCTGAGAGTGAACCAAGCCCAGCACACGTGCGTTGCCAATACACTTCATCAAGTTAAGACTTAGAACAACACTTTGGGAAACCCACTATACACAAGAGCCCCTTTACACTCTAGGCTTCACCTGATGAAATGTTATGTCTTTTGTGGGATCTTTTACATCTTTCCACGCTAACTGCTATGACTGCACTTTAAAAGGAAGGGCTCCTTAACATTCGTATTATTTTTTTTTTCCCCCAGATGAATGCTTATTGTATGTGCCAAAGTTAATGAAATCACACAAAAATCAGGCTGGATTATGAAACCAATGTCTTCACTCCTGTATGTGCCACCTACCGTTCAGCCAGGAAACACAAGGGCTGTCATGTCAATAAAATGCCATATTAATACTCTCTGGGGTGGAAATACCCCAGTAGCCAATTATTGGTTTTCTATTCTTTTCTTCCAAATAGGTATATTTTGGTACCATTCTGATGAACACATCGTAATCCGCAAGCTCTAGCAAGCAGAAGTTGGGCTTTTTGTTTTGCTTTTAAAGTTTAGTGAGGTCTTATGAGACCAAATGTCCAAATTTCAACTATACCATTAAGTCATGGGGTGGTTTAAATGCCAAACCTCGGTGCTGTATCCTCTAAAGTGCATGTGTTCATTTGGGTTAATAAGTGTTTTGCCTTACTCTAGCTCCTGTCTTCATTTGCTTCTGTTTAATGATGACCGTCCCCTCCTGCCCGCATGTACGCTCGTCTCTCCGCTGCTTGTTGAGCCATCAAGACACACCTTTGTTTCATTTAGTATGCAATTTTCACCTCTGACCCAAGAAACTAGTCTTAGGCTTCCTGAACTTTATTGCCTGTTAATAGACTGCTGGCTCTCTTTTCAGCAGTCATAGAAATGGTGGAGAGACATTTAATTGAAAAGAGGGACAAAGATAGAGCCTGAAAGGCAAAGTCAGTAGAGCTTTAAAAAAAAAAAAAAAAAAAAAAATATAAAAAAAAAAAATAAAAAAAAAAAAAAATCCAGAAATAATATGTTTGAGGAGCTTTGGATATTCTTTACAAGTTTGTGCCTCTTTACACAAATAAGAAAGACATCATTGATTTAATTATCTGCCCAGGGAACAATGGCATAATACTCTGAATGGTGCTAAATGATTGATCTGGTAATTCATCTTCTGCTAACAACTATCTATGCATTTTGTTTCTCTCCAGTCCTCAGCCCGATGACATTAGCAGCAATGTCACGGAGCGGTCCTGGGCTTTCATAAAACACCCACAGATGCTCTTTCCTGCCAGTATTTAGGGACACATGGTTATAATTTTGTCTGTATTTCTTTGTCATAGATTACTTTTAACTACATCTGTTCAATTAAAATAAAAAAGAAAAGACACAGCTAGAGCCCATCGGCTTTATATCAAAAGTAGCCTTTTAATGAAATAGGGAGATTTAATTTTGTAAGTGTTCTGATGAGTGAGAGATACCTTTCTGTTTTTTCAGAAGTTCTCTGTTTGGTGAATAGTTAGGAAAGGACATTATTACAGCATAAGGATATTATTGTACACGGAAAGGCATTATTAAAAGTGATTTATTGTTCTGTGTTAGGAAACTTATAGGAAAAGTCTGATAATATATTAAACTTCTTTATTATGGACTTCATATAATTTTTGAATAATGCAGCTTTTTCTCTTGACAAGAGCAATAAACTCTGCTGGTATAGACATACGTTGATTATCCCAAGTCAACTGTGTTGCTTAAAGAAACATGCCCAAACAATCAGCTTTTGACAGCTGCATCTCTTGTTATTTACAATAGCCATCACAGTAATAACTCACCATTTCTATATTAATAAGGCAGTGAAATTTATTATGATGGTATTGAAAAGTTATTAAGTACTGCATCCCAAGTGACAAAGTACCACAGCACTGTCACTATCCAAAAGCAGTTGCCCATCCATCACAAAGCTTTCCAGATGGTCCTGCATCTTTATCGCTCCCAGGTTGGTGACATCACCTGTTCACCCACTCAAAATTGATGATGAAAGCAAACAGATCTATCTTACTTACATTTACCAAATCAATTTAATTTTACAGGCCGTGGCTTAGTGACATATTGACTGTTTTCCTTAATGGCATCTACTGTACTTAATGCAAAGAACTCATCTTTGAATCCTGACTTGCATAATGTGGCATTTCACAATAAATTTTTTTATAACATATTTATTTAATGGGAAGAATTACGATTGTTTATCAGTTCTATTAAATGCAATTATTATTCACTGCTATCTTCTTTATTTTTCTTTCTGATGTTGTCTTTCTTAATGGCTAAATTCAATTTACAGTTTTTTTCTTTTAAAGGGACATTTGGCATATATCACAATTAATTTTCTTCACACTTTGATAATCTCACACTCCAGTGTCAGCTTTTCCCTCAGTTTATTCAGTGCTATTACCTGAACTCAAGTAAAACCTACCTAGGTCACATTTGAGTAAATAATAACCAC
This sequence comes from Thinocorus orbignyianus, assembly GCA_013400375.1. NCBI lineage: Eukaryota > Metazoa > Chordata > Aves > Ciconiiformes > Thinocoridae > Thinocorus > Thinocorus orbignyianus. The sequence continues at coordinate 134,176 of VXBW01001196.1, forward strand.
CTTATTTTGAAGGGGAATACAAATTCCCCGAAACATCCCCCCAGTTCTGCTCTGGAGAAGGTAACAAAACTTGCTTCTCTCTCTCCTACTTTTAAGTCCACTTGACCCTTATGGTTTCACTCTGCTACCCTCAGGAATTAATGCTCCTCCTGATTAAATTAAAACCTCAATGGCTTTGTAGGTAATACATATGCAGACCTACAGAGAGGTTTCTGTGGCTTTAGACAGTGCCCTGAAACAGGCGATTTCCTGCCCTCAAGGTCAAGAACAGGGTGGAGCATCCACCACAGGTAGAGAAACAGTCAATTCTAGAGAAACCATTTCAGGTTTGAGATAAAGTTGCTGCCTCACCTTTTCTATCTGAGATTTCACAGCGGTGCCACACCAGAACCTGCTCAGCCTCCTGCATGGGCTGATGCGGTTGCCACATTGGCTTTGGGTTCGCTCATCGACTTTATCAACCCTGTGAGCAGCAACCCTGGAGCCAGAGCTGGCTCAGGACAGGGGAGAGCAGCACCTCCCTTTTGGCAGTGGCTAAAGCCTCTCAGCTACCTTATCAATATGGTTTAGAAGGTTTTCTGGGAATAGCTCCAATGTAGAGGCAAAGAGAGAGCTCTGCAGATCTTGTTCCTGCTCCCTTTCCAGTGAGAGCCCAGAAGGGTTGTGCTCTTTGTCCAAAACACAGGGCATAACGTCCCACCAACTTCACAATGTGAGATTGATCAATCAGGGTGATCAGAGAATTAGGAGAACTGAAGCGTGGAAGTAAGGAACAGTGAAGAAAGTCAACAGTAGACTACTGTGTGCATTGCCTCCATGTCCTAACCCTCTTCCATCCACATGAAATAACCCAAAGGACTAAAGCTCCCTTTTGTTGTTGAATATATTGAATTCAGACTGAATGATAAGTCCATCTGCTCATACCCTGTTATTTGAGGACCTGATGTTTGCCCATTTGTAATTATAAACTGTCTGTCCTCTAAGCAGGGAGAAAGCTGGTGCTAACAGCCAGGTTACCAGCTGGTTGGGGTATACCACTGCCATTGCCTCTTAGAGCCACACTTTGCTGGTGAAGCATCTCCCTACCTTGCTACAGGACTCCTATTGCTGAGGTCCCATCTGACTTAGTCACAGCCTGACCACACGACACAGCTGCAAACAACAGAAGAATTCAGACTGGTACCCTTAGCAGCACCATAAGTAGTGCCTTTTTTGTCTGCAGCTTTCAAGGGTTTCTCTTAAGCACCCTCATGCATACTCACCCCAAGCAAGATATACAGTAAGAACTCCATCCTATGTGGCACTGAACACTCTGTCCCTAACGGAGAGCCCAGCACAGCAGCTAAGCACATGCTTAACTCAAACACCTGGGTAATCCTGTTGATGATAAGCCCGTGCCTAAGTGCTTTGCTGGATCTCAGCCAGAGAGCTCTATGCCTTGCAAAGCTGAGCTCCAAATGGGATAAAACATCACCTATGTCTTGAAGGAAAGGGAAGGATGTCATCCCCACCCGCAGCCGCCAGAAGCAGATGATCTGTTGACCTAGGGAAGAACATGCTATCTGCAAAACCAGGCATGGTCTTGAATTGATCAAAAAGCATCCCCATCCCTCCAACAAACTACTCCTTTATAATTCCAAAGAACAGAATAACCCACATTCCTATTCCTGGTTTTTCTTCAATAATAATTTTGTAAAGGTTCTGAGAGTCCTTATACTGCTGAAAGCCATACACAAGGAGAAAACGTAGGCAAGGAATCTCCCCAGTTTCCAACCACCTGGTTGAGTGTGGAGTTGCTTCACATGTTAATGCCCTCAAAGACAAATCAAAAAAAGTCAAGATTTTGTCTGTAAGTTAGTGCAGTGTGAAAAAGTGTCAGGCAACAGTAGAAAATAAGGGTTTTTTTTATTATTTAATGCTAGAAGAAACTCAATATCCCAAAGAAAAATATTCAGAAGTGATGAAGCCTTCATTCCTTTCTTTTTTCCTTTTTTCAAAGGACAGTCTGTTGCTCTCTCCCAGTGTGATTTCACTGACTTCAAGGAGTTATTTCCCTCAGCACCTGCGTTGTTTATGAAGAATGGCTTAACACAAGTCTTAAGATGTGTGGATCCCATGCCCAGTTATTTAGAAGATCCTACTGTTTGTTCTGTTTTTATAAAAAGAGACAGATCCTGCTTTAAACATTCTGACACAAGTTTTTAAAAGGAATATCCAGAAACATGGGATAATATCAATATGTAGATCAGAATCAGCCAGTAACTCCCATGGGTTACAGTGGAAGTTTTTGGATGCTAAGAGCAAGAAAACCAAACTATTGGCTGTATTTGGAAGCAGATGCATTAGATTCCAGCTCTAAAAGCCCATACCTTTACACATATTAACTTTTTATTTAATTTTCATAAAGATAGATCCTACACCTAAAACTCTGAATCTCAAATAAACTTAAATTTAAAAAACTGCAGAAGAAAGCCATGGGGTGCAGAGTTGAAATTTAAAATTGTGACTATTCCAGTCTCTATGGATTACATAGATTACTCTAAAACAATTATTAAGAAGTTGTCCAACTTTCCCCAAAGATACACATCGAAAAAAACGTTAGAGGAGAGTTAAACAAATAGGCAAAGAGCCTTCTGATTTCTATTTAGAAGTAAAATCAAGCATAACTCTACCAAAACCGAGATGTTTTTCAGCTTTACTGTCATGACAAGAAAATATACTCTGCCCTATAAACAGATTATATGCTGCTTTATATAGCGCTAAAATATGTTTTATTTCTGTGACAAGTTTGATGTATTAGAGGTTATTACTCCTGGTTTTACCTTCCTAGTAAAAGAATAAAAGTTTAGGATAAAAAAGTTGTGAAGAAATGACATTTATGAATGAAACTGATTTTGCTATAGCAGTAAAAGGCCTGAATTTGAATATTCAAGGTACTCTGGAAGAAGCTGGTCCAAGATAGGTGCATGTGCTTTGGTGACCTAGTCAAAGGCTTTCTTTGAAATACTCTCCCAGTTGTTTTTCATAGTAGGGCATGAACCACGATGAAGTCACTAAATTTGTGCTCCCTTGCTTTTGTTTTTTAGGAAAAAAAAAAAATTACTGCCATCCCTTAAAAGCTTGTTTTCTTTGTTGATTAAGCAGCAGTCAATTTTCCCTTTTCAAACAACCACTGAGCAACAGCCTCCCGACCCCCTCGGATATTCGGGCTGCCGGCAAATACTAAAACCTCGGTGACAAACTGCAAAAAAGCTCGACCTTTCCCCTTGTCCGGTGACCCCCTGTTCGATTTGTACTTTAGCTAACCAATACCTGATTAGATAATGCTCGGCTCTAGACCCACAAAATGAGATAAAATTCAAATTTATGGCTTTTCATTTATACTGGTCTACAGCACTCTAATCATGACCCAAGCACAACTATATCACAACAAATTCTCTTTGTCCCAGAGTGTGTTTTATGGCTGAGGTATATAAATGGACACAATAGACATTGTTTTGTTGTTCTTGCCCTGACAAAACTCTGCATCGATGCTATAGGGAGTTTTGCTGTAGGGGGACATAGGAACAGACCCCACGAAATTCTTTAGCCTTCTGCAACAAATTTTTCTTTATCCTTAACTGCCTGGCTGCAAAATTTAACAGCAGTGGTTCCTCCAGCTTCCACTCCTCTCCCAACCACTACAGGCTAAATCCCAGTATCAACTCAGATGGACATCAGTCACAAAAGCTGGAAGTCAGAAGTATCCCACAGCTGTAAATAGCTAAAACTATGACAATCTTTCGCGAGGGAATAAAAGTGTCCTTTCCAAAAATGTAGTTACAGTCCAAATTTGTGTGCAGCTATAAACTCTTCCCTGCAATGTGCATTGTAGGGAGGGGTTGTTTTTGTTTGGGTTTTGTTGTTTGGGGGTTTTAAGTTTTCTACTTTAAGGCTATCTAGCAATTCTATACAGTTGCAAAAAAGGAGCAAATTTTTCATAGCAAAAATCAGTGATACATCCAGCGTCAGAAAACAGCTGAGGAAGATACTCAGCTTTCTTTCAAAAAAAAATATTTTAATATGTTTATGTTAATTATTTTCTTGAAAAGAGATTCTTCTTTCATCATCTTTTAAAGTCAAACATGAGTGTACATTCAGTGTTTCACCTTAAACTCAGAAAAATGCAGATAAAAATGGGAAGACTGAATTTTACAATAACTTAATCACCTTCTCTGTAGCCACAAGGGAATATATTCAAGAGAATTAAATAAATACACAAGCATTAGCAATGCTAAAACCCCACTATGTGTCTCCCTGAGCGATGCACATGTGAGATGAAGACATGAGTAAGCCAGGACACAGCAAAATGCTTTCTTTGACCTGTGGAACCAGCAAGCAGTTTGAGAAGGTCAACACATCTCACCTTTTGAAGCCACCAGACACAACTGACCTCTTTAGCACCATGAACTATTCTAGGAATTACATATAATCATACATAAGAAAATATTATGATAATATCTACATCAGTGCAGTTCATTCAGCAAGCAAGTACCACTGTGGAAAGATAGATTTTAAAGTCTCTCATACTATAAAGTCACTTAAATCCACAGTACTGTATAGAAAATCTGGTACTATCGTTCCTCCATTTAAAAATATAATGATGAAATTTCACCTTGATATGAGCAACAGCAGACTGAATTCCTTGTTTGTTTCACAACAGTGTCCAGTCAGGCAGAAATACTGACACCAGAAAAGGTTAAATTACCAGGACTGTACTAAAACCTCAATAAATGACAGCTTTCCCTCACCTTCCCATGCTAACTGACACTAAGTCCCCACACCAGTAACTGCTTTTTTTCCCCTTTCTTTTTATCCCAAAGAGCAGGTTCAAGGTAGTGGTGGATTCCAGAGCACTGTGATAATGAAAGTCCATCTGGACTGGGCACTGGGAAGGTCTTCTTCAGCACTACCAGGTCCCTCACATCTGTTCTCTAGCCTTAATCTTCACTATATGCCATTCTACTCATTGTATAAACTCTGGTAACCAGCATTTCTTTGTCCCCCTTCGATTACAATAAACGTACTCAACCCACTTGTTGGAAAAATATTCTGTTTCAAGCTCCCCTGAGCACTGCAGAATAATTCTCTGGATGAGTGGCCAAACTGCAGAGGGACTGAACTGTTGATGTTGTGTGATTTTGCTCCAGCATTTTTCAATAGCTTCTCCCCAGCTGTCCCAAATACATAACACTAGTCAAATGGCATGAGTCCTGCAGCTTGAAAGGGGTTCAATCCACCAGCTGGGCTTCCAGCACTATCAAGATATGCATTTCTTGTCTGGATTTCGTACACTACAAAATCCTAAGTATCTGAACTAGGAAAACTAGTTTTATCATCACCTGAGGGTGTGAAAATCAAGATAGGTTTCCCTTAATTTTAGATGGTCTACCATGCACTACACCACCTGAGGATCTGGTCTATAATACACTGATTTTAGTATCTGTTAAGCTTGCAAGTACAGCCATATCTCAGCAATTTTGTTCCAATTTCTGTTACCAATATCTGAGTTTAATTGTGATGTGGTTAAAAGTCAGATTTTACGGCTTCCTGGTGCCTTTTTCAAATAATAATGATTTCTCACCACTAATTATATTGCATCGGGGTCTGTTAACCGGACAGAGGGCTGCCAAGCCTATAATTTCTCCTGACACTATTCTGTCATGTTGTCACAAGTCTCACCAAAGTTTAAACAACCGGACAGAAAGTTTGGAATGAATTCAGAGCATGTTTACGGTCAGTTAAGTGCAAATCAAACCTCTATTTTCCACCATATCCATGAGGAATATGGATGTTTTGCTCCACAGCAAAACTCCATTTTTCCTGGGAAAATGAACCTCCCAACTCTCTAGAGGTCAGTCATGCCCCTGCAGAGCTGTGCAAGCTCTGCACTTCTCCACTTATCAGAAACCAAAGGGAACATATGGATGGAAAGCTGAGATTGCACTCTGTTTCTACAGCACATTATTAGAACTATGAATAAAACCATGCAAGAATGTTTGTTGCACCAAACACAACTGGCAGTGTGCACAACTTGAGGTCTAGAACCCTGACCTGACCATGGACCTGCAACTCATCCATGAAAACACGGTCCCCCCCCTTGCCCTGGGAAATCAAGAGGCAACTGTGATGCTCATCAAAGGAGGCCTTCACCTCTCCTTCAAGGAAAGCAACATTTCTCAGAGTGTTTGCAGAAGTAACATGTGCCACGTCATCCCCATGTGTGCTAGGTTTGACACCAGCATCCAGACAGACTTTCACCAAACGAATGGCAAAATTTCCGCTGAGTTAAAAGGAAGAAGGAAGCCCCCAGCTTTCGACACCCCCATGTAGCACAAGGTTCTGCAATAATGCTTTAGCCACACAAGACTAAATTTTAGGGCTATTCTAACCATTGCTGACAGAAAGTGGTGATGCAAAACCCTGAAAGCAACACCCAGTTTCTTTTCCAATAGATAGTGAGACATTATTTGCAAATCCTTCACCCACAGACATACCACAGGACTGAAAAAGAACCAGATTAAAAACAGTACAGAAATGCTCCAACATTGCAACTTCTTCCTTTCTTTCCCTAAAAGAGGCATCACCTGCCAATATCCACTCAGACAGATTTCACGCACAAAAACCCAACAATAATTCCTGCCTCTTTTCTTTTATCTTTTTTAATTTCCACTTTTTCTTCTATTCAAATCCAGAAAGCCCCAAAAGGCCATGAAGCAGTCTCAGTGCACAAAAATATCCCCTGGCTGCTGCAGGATAGGACTCAAATTCTGCAAATATTTCTGTGTTTATAGACACACAAGAGAGTTCAACAGACCGAAAGAATGTAAAGTGCCTTACCTCCCAACCGTAACTGGGATCTTTAAGGTGTGGCCGCTGCTCTCCTACAAAAGGGCCAAACTTTTCCCCTGCTTCAATCTTCCTTTTAGTCCATATCCCTAATCCTGCTCCAGGAATGTTGGATTCTCGGAGCTCAAACTCTGAAGGAATGGGAATGTCATCGGGAATGTATATCGGAGCCTTGTAAGGAGGGCTCTCCTTTGGCGTGAAAGCTTCGTTGGAGGTTGCTGGAGAAGACGGCTCTTGAATGCTGATGGATGTTGGACACTGGACGTTTGCAGCCTCTCCATCAGCTTCTGGCACTTCCTCCAAAGGAAGTTCAGGAAAGCTTTCATACAAACATTCATCACCTGGAAAATAAAACCAAACAGTAGGATTTGAAATATTCTGACAGGTTTTGCATACGAAACACTTTCAGCCTGGACATGAAATGGAGAGGACGGTTTAGTAGGCGGGAAGCACCTTCATCAATCACTAGTCCTGCAGCAGAGCCTCACCCTAGAAGGAGCTGAGCCTTTTCCCCATCGTAGGCCTGGGGGTACACAGTGTTCCTTAATATTCCTAACATCAAAAGTAGTTTACATCATGGAACACAAGCGAGGGAATTACATACAGATGTATATGCAGGCACACCCTATTGTCCAATTTGGTCAGGATATAGCGCTTTGCATCACATACTCTTTGAAATTACAATTGAAAGCCAGCATTATACGTTACAACTGAAATCTAAGTGAAGTGAAAAGCAGGAAAGCTTTACTGGTCTTTCAGAGAGACAGATTGAACCTAAAGTAGCCAAAATTAAGTTTGATGGCCTCCAATTAGTCTTTGGAGGAAAGGATCCAGCCTACCACACAACTCTTGGCAAGAACTTCAGCTGATGTAAATCAGTGTCTTACCATTGACCTCCAAGAAATGCGACAGTCTAAAGTAAGTTCAGAATCCAAGCAGCACCTTATAGAGAATATGAACCTTCTCCTCTTACAGTTGCAAAAAAAACCTGGGGCAGATCCAAAACACATTAAAAAAAAAAAAACTAAAAAAAAAAAAACCAACCTTCATCTCTGGGGCTTAGCCAGCAAACAAAAAGGGGGAGGGCGGGGGGAAGAAAAAAGAAAAACTCACTATTTTTGACAGTTCAAAATGTAAGGCTGATTGTAGATTCCTTTTAGTCAGAAAACTTTAAATGACTTCAGCAGGGTCTTCAGCTGCACCAGCAATACAGTACTCAACCCAACAGTACACGCAAAAGGAGCAAAAAGACAAACTAACCAAAAAACCTCCTTAATTATTTACATTAATTTAACTTTATTAATGTTACCATACTTCTTCTACATGCTGGAACTCCTTCCACTTAATTCTAACCTAAATAAGTGGCAAGAATACTATTCTCCAAGGAAAGAAGCTGAGAGATGGGATATTAAAGATTGGAGCATTAGGACATTTGCATAATACGCTTGGCCCAGAAATTAAAGTGTTACGCTGGGCTTGGCGTTCAGAATGACTTCGTTTCAGTGAAGGAACAGGAAACTTTAAAATGTTCTTTCAATTTCTTGCTCATTTAAGAAACTATCCATGGTAGATTAGCACCGTATGCCTTTTCCACTGGAAACTGGTCATAGCCCATTATCTCTCACATCTTTGTTACATATTATCTCAGAGTTTTATATCTGTACTTTCATGCTTCTGGTCCTGCCTAAGACAAACACTGGGATATAACAAATCATTTGAATAGATTGCTCCCATCACATGACTGGCAAACTGGATTCTTCATCTGTGAGCAATTTATTCACAGCCATGAACTGTTTTTCTTTCTTTCATGTGGCACTGGCTATGACCTCATACATGTCACAAGAAAGTTCAGCTACCCATTTCCTCGGCCTCTGGTTTGGCAGGCTCTCCCTGCACTTTAGCGATTGATTAGTTTGTCACTTTTCTAATACCTGTCACTATGAGAAGTAGAGAATCTTGACTGACTTTACCATTTAGCCAAGAAGGACACACAGAAGGATTTTTCCATCGCAAGTGCTTCAGAAACCCTGCCTATGATAGCTCAGCAGGGCTGAGTTCAGCAAAGATGCTCAAGAGCCCATGAAAGCACCAGCGCAGAGACCTTGCTCTGTGCCTAGCACCATGCCTGTACTTTCCTGCCCACAGCAAAACTCAACCTGGACTCTGGGGAACAGGAAAGAAGATGAGAAAAGGGTGGAGACACAGCTCCACCTGGATGCCACCGTTCTCTGCTACACAGTGGCATTGCAGTTGTCCCCAAACACAGCTCTGCTCTTGTATGGTGGGACAGGCAAGTGAGGTTGGTCCACGTTTCCTGAGCATCCCCCAAGCTCTGATGCTGTGTCCACCCAGGGCAGGCTCACCCCCATTCAGATGTCTTCCTCCAGCTGTTTAGATTGCAGCCCTGCTTAAAAGACTTCAGCTGTTTTTGAAACAGGAAAAAAAATCCTAAAACCTAACCCATGTATACACATGGGGTGCAGGAAGAGAAATCACACAAGGAAAGTGATCTGGATGATGATAAGCACATGGCTCACTGGAAGGGTTCTTTAAAAAACTTCAGGCAGACATCTAAATCCTGCAGATTTACCATGACAGCTGGGTGACTGACACTCAAACTCCTTAAAAAGGCCATCTCCTGTGCTCACTGCTCTTGTCCCCACCCCACGAAGCACTGTCCCAGTAAAACCAAGGCTCTTCCTTGACTCTCCTGCAAACAACGAAGCAGCTCAGCCAAATTGTCTAAATCACAGTGAGCAGTGACCTGCTCTGTGTCTTTCCCAAAAGGGCCACCTTCCTCAGCCCCACTCGCCAGCACAAGCTGAGCCTCAAACACCGAGCAAGCCCAGCTTCGCAGATGTTTCTTCTCCCCCAGGGACAGTCCAGTTTAATTCCTCTCTCGCAGACTCAAAAGGTCTCGGTTATACTTATCTCACTCATTCTGGCTAAACTCATTTTTAGCCATATAGGGTCAAACCTGCAGCTGATAAATTGGCCTCTGGAAGGCTGGCAGGGAGACAAGTCCATTTGCTGGGTCTATTGTGCCTCCTTTGATTTCCAACAGCCACACCCGATGTCGTCGTTAAACACGGGCTTTCAGTTTGAAAGCTCTGGAAAATATAATATGCCTATATGCCCCAAAGCCCTAACAGTGCGGGTAAAACAGATTACTGAAATATTATTCTGCCTGAAATAGCAACGGATTCTAGCAAAAAATATATTTTTAAAACCTCAAAATAAACACAAAGTTGAATTACGACTGACCAAGAGACAGGAAGACCATTAAGACATATTTGTGAAATTAATGATAGAAGGAGCTATATTAAAAGCAACATATATGAACTGGGGTCTGGTCTTCATTTTCAAAGGGTGTGGGACTATTGCCCTTAAAATTTACACCCATATGGATCAGAGGGGCTTCTAGCAAAAGCGTGGGATATGGACTGATAGAAAATCTTCGCACGGCTAGAATTAGACCCAGGGACTGTGCTGTTAAGCATCGTTTTCCCAGTGATCTGCAAATCATTCACACAGATAGCACCGCAGGTTTGAAATTCAAGATGGCTTCTTTAAAGTCCAGTAATTATCCCCGCTAGAAACGGGATGAAACAAAAATCAAGGCCCCTGATAAGGGAACAGATGAGATTAGGTAATGTGGAAGCTTAGATATTAGCCTCCATGAAATTCTTCACCGCTATTTTACAATGAAAACACGAGCAAGCTTCAAAGGAAACCCAGGGGGAAAGGTTAATTGCTACTAAAAGACCAGGGTGGACACCTGCGTTTGCACTTTTGACACAACCTTGCATGCCAGCAGGAAAGACTCCACGTGGCTGCGTGCTGGGGATGTGCCTGATGAGGACGGGAGATGGACATGCCAAAGCTACCGCTCTGACTCCGGGGGCCTGGAGTCATTTCAAGACCGAGAGAGCTTCTGTGCAGGGCTGGGAGGAGAAGAGGACTTCCTTCCATTTGGATGTTTCTTAGTAGCTCAGTGCACTCTTCCTCTCCAAGAGCAATTAGGCAGGAGGCACTGATGACTGAGGGAGGCAGAGGTTGCTGAACGCAGCCCAAACCACGTTCCACTGCCTGCAATTGCTAGTGAGGGAGAGGCATGTTGTTTTCCAAAGCACTTTGGGCCACACAGTCAAGGAAACTGCACCTTTCTGCAGCCGAAACAGCACACAATGGCATCTCACATCGAGGGGACGTGTTAGCCTGTCACACAGAGTCTCAAGGTGTTCTTCAATTCAAAGTTCACACAAAGTCCTCCAAGGACCAAATCTGCATCCAGGTCTCCAGACCCAAAGCCACCCCTAAACCTGAGGATGTATATTCCCAAAGGGACTGATAAACACTCTAGTACACAAATCTGGTTCTCTGCACTTGCAGTCATGCACATGGACATCAGCGACTTAATCATAAGCTGGACAGCTGATAACTCTGGTTGAAAGAGGTAGGCTGGAAGCAAAAGCATCTAGAGAGCCTACTTCAGAATTGTTTCCAATGCCATCAGCTTCTGCAGAGGATAAAGAACTGAGATAAATGCAGAAGGGGCTCTTTGCAATGAGAGGATACACAACATGTTCATGCCTGCAGCTTCTCAAAGGTAAGAAAGATGACCCCTAGGCCCAAGGACTAGACATCAGAACAACGTGGTCGGGTTTGATGGGAGAAGCCCATCACGTGTCAGGAGCTTTGAGCTCCACTAGCTCTGTTGACCATGCCTGATACAAGCTTTTGGCAAGGATGCAATAATGAAGGCTTTGAGGAAACATGGTAGGATCAGGCAATTCAGCGTAAGGCAAGGGTGGACCTGAACATACCACAAAGCTCTGAATCGGATCTTTGAAAGAGCCCAGACAGCATTTATATTTGTTTGACCTCACATTTCTTTTCAGCACTGAGGAAATCAGCACAGAGTATTTGCAGGGATATCTAAAAAGGAGACAGGCATTTCCTGTTGCATACAAATGGGACACCTTTATCTGAATTTCTGTTTAAACAAGTATTAAAGAATAAAAAAAAAACAAAACGAAACATTACAGGCAGGGACTGATTGATTCCAAAATACATCCACATCAGTCTAGAACACAGGAGGTCAGAAAAGGCAGAAAATTAAGAGAAGAAAAGCCATTAGCTTCAAAAGGAGCATATAGCCAGTGGTGAACTAAATGGGAGCCACCTGACAGTCCCACACCAGGTAGTGGTGGCTCACAGGGAGTCACTTTAACGTCCTCTAGAGGAGAAGCAGAGAAGGATCCTTAGCTTTAGAAACACGCAGAGGTTGGGTTTCTATATCCAGGCTCAGACGGGACTCTAGCCAAGAGCTACATTTACTCTACTTGAACATTTTATCAGTTACCGTACCTGAAACTGGTTTGTGCCGCTCCCTATTCACAGAACTGTTCTGTGGAGCTGGACCTAATGACAATTATTTATTATTATTATTTATTATAAGTCCTGGGGCCCCAGGTGGGACCCCATTGTGAAAAGCATCAGACGGACCTAATCAAATGAGATAAGATTCTAAACAGAATAAAGCTATTAATTCCAGTTCGGTAAAAATCATAAAACTAACAGGGGAGAGAAAAACTAGTTTACAAGTAGAAAGATTGGTTGTACAACAAAAGAGGTTACAAGGCGGCATAAGAGATAAACACGGTGCGTGAAGCAATTCTGAATTATTGCTTCAATTAGCAGGGAAAAATGCTTTCACAAACGTTAGCCACCAGGATCATGGGTATTTTGTATATCATATTACTTGATCCTTACACAAATGTGGGAAACCAAAGCTGTCTTGAACACGCTCAGAAGGTCCAACCCTGAAAAACACACTCATGGGCCACGCAATGAGAGCAAGGGGGCCCAAAGCACTCACACAGTGGCCTCAAAGGCCAGATTAAGGAGGGAGACTTCATTAATGCTTATAAGTATCTGAAGAATGGGTTGACAGAGGATGGAGCCAAACTCTTTTCAGTGGTTCCCAGTGACAGGATGAGGGGCAATGTGCACAACCTGGAACATGGGAAGTTCCATTCAAATATGAGGAAAAACTTTCTGGTGAGGGTGGCAGAGCCCTGGCAGAAGCTGTGGAGTCCCCTTCCCTGGAGACCTTCAAGCCCCACCTGGATGCCGTCCTGAGTGCTGTGCTCTGGGCAATCCTGCTTTAGCAGGGGAGTTGGACGGGATGATCTCTAGAGGTCCCTTCCAACTCTGACAATTCCCTGACTCTACTTTCTCTTCTACAACTGTTAAATCCAAAGTTAACTACTTTAGACTTCCACCAAGAAATAAATGAGATCAGCGTCTGTCCTGGAGTTAGCCAAAGTCACTCGGATTTTTTCAAGCTGATGCTAATGTGAGGAAATGAGAGCGAAACGTGGTGCCCAGATTTCAGCTTTCCCTCCGTGCTCATGAGGCTGTGGATTGCAGAGGGCAAAGCCTCCCTGCACCGAGCAAACCCTTCTGCGGCGCCGGCAGAAGAGGGAGTTGTAGGAAAAGCTGCGCAGACAAAGGCAGGCGAAAAAGGCAGCCCAGGCGGAGCACACTTTGGGGCTGAAGTACAGAAATCACCAACTTTTCACAGTGTTGCACTGTCGGTGTGAAAAGGGAGGTCAGTTCGGGTAGTGCTGGAGGACCCCATGCACAGGGCTCAGTTCTGCCAGTAGATTCTGGTTGTGCCTCATCACAAGATGCACATCACTAACAACAGCGCACATAATTTACAATACAAATTAAAAACCTCCCTTGCATGGGAAGCAGCTTTTGCTTCTTGAATTATTGCGCCTGCAGAAAAAAAAATGACCCTGAAACCAGAGGCTCATACTGGGATGCCAAAGGGAAATCCTGAGGGTAGGGTGGGCATCAAGCATTCAGTGTCTGGAAGAAACCTGTCTGTAGGTGATCAAGAAGCAGTGGCACACACTTCAGAGCATCGAGGTCTTAATTTCAGCATTGCCAAGCCTTGGTGCTAGACCAGCAAAGCCATAATATAGTAACTGCGTAGGGACCTGCCTGTGGGCTCTGGCAATTCTCACCATCAGCCCCTACAATAACTAGTAGCGTTTGGTGCTCTGTCTAGTGTCATTCATGTCTAATTGAGTAACACAGTCAAAAGCATCTGATGTGGACCAGACGCTGGCTTTTAATTAGGGTCCAGCACTGAGAGACTACGGGTCAAACCCTACTTTCATTTGCACAGGAGCCACTCTCCTTGATGTCAGGGGAAGTTGCACCTGCGTAACTGAAAAGCAAAATCTGGCTGCCTGTGTTCCTGTGCACTTTCCATATAAATTACTGTATTACACGCAGCAACAAAGAATTATAAATGTTGGCTGGCACACACTGAATTTATTTACAAGTTAAGTCTAATTTTATTTATAGTTCCAGTACAATCATCTCTGGTAGAAATATTTATGTTATCTGTACTTCTGGTCTGTTAAGAGTCTACTGCAATCATAAACACTGCTGAAAAATTATTCGCAGTTAGCAGGGTTTAAACTACCCATTATATCACTAGCTAGTGCCAATAAACTTGGGTGCTGGTTGATAAAGTTTACTCAATGGAATAAATATATATTTGACTTTCAAAATCTTTTCTGGGTTACACACAGCAGGGGGTAAGAGAAGAGGGAGATGGCCAGCTGTAGGGTTTGATATACTAAGGGCCAGATTTGCAGCTAGTGAAGAGCTGGGAGAGATCCACACCAGCTGGGAAACGCCCTAAAGAATGCTGAAACTCTTAATGAATAACTTTAATTTGTATCTAAGTAAAATGCTTCAGCTGAGCAGAGCAGCAGCAGCTAACACATACTCACATCCTTCTTGACTCTCCACATGGAGTAGACCCAAGGGAAAAAAAATAATCTGCCTCAAAATTTTGAACCCCAAGTACCGGTCACTGATAAGGGAGGAAAATGGATTGGAAGAACCAGCTTTTGTTCATTGTTCAATAGCTGTTATGGTAAACACGACATATATTCTCACACTGACGTGTCACAAGAAGCCAACCTGCTTAGGAGAAAACTAAGGACAGGGAGGTTAAGTACAAATTAGTGAGATCAGCCACTTACATATAGAAAATACTAACCCGGAGCAAAATTTAACTACATCTCTATAAGGTGGAGTAAGGTAGAAAAGGTAACACACTTTAACAGTCCCTGACGTGATGAAAAAAACGTTGCTGCAAAATAACATTCTAAAATCAAAACATTTACTTAAACCTACAGTGTTATAATCAAGGCAAATGAAACTTTATCTTGATGTAATAAATCAGTGTAACCGAACTTCTTTTCACTCATTAGCAGACCTTTACTGTTTTAAACTGAGACGTGTCACAAAGTAGCACTGGAAATCACATGCCTCTTTCTAATAGAAAGCAGTAATAAAAGATGACTATTCTACCAAATTATAATGAAGACAGATAACAGAGTGAATTATAAAACAAAGGTTATAGATAGAGACTGAGCCTTGTAGAGGTAATGACTTTTAATTGGATTGAGTTTATCATATTTTCAGAGGTACAGCACAACCAGAAGAAAGGATTAGAATTATTTCCACATTTCATTATTTGGCATAATGAGAAAACAGAGGGAGGTCCACATCCCTGATGTGTTTGGTAAGCCACAGGAGACGTTGAACATGTCAGTATCTGGTAGAGTACGGTCTGGAGACACAAATGCCTTCACTCCCTTATAATGCAGCAAAGTGTAATCACTTGGGGAGGGGGAAAAAAAAAAAAGCAAAAAAAAAAAAGCAAAAGGAAAGCCAGGTCATGGAGTTTTGCTCCAAAAGTGCACTACGAATAAAAAGGAATTTAACCCTTTCCTGCCAGCAGCCACTTCAACACCAGCCCACAAACAGCTGTGCATCTCCTTTGGGAAGATGAGCAATTCTCACTCTAAGCACTAATAGATTTAAAAAAAAAAAATATTAAAAAACAAACAAACAAAAAGAACACAAACCAACAAACAACTTAGTGAAGGCTCAGCCACTCCATCCCCTCTCTCGTACCTGCACAGTAACACCATCACAACAATAAGGCCCTGGGGAAACCCTTGGAGACCTGCCCTGCCTGAATCCCAGAGGGATGCCTTGCCTGCATTCCACTTGGGAAGAGTATGGGACATAGACCAGTGGGGCAGCTAAGGATGAAAATGCAAGAGCCCAGGGATTATCAGAGAAGGCCCGGTGGAGATGGCAGGGTATCAGTGATGTACCCGTTCACAGACTATACCCAAGTATTTCAGAGTATAGCACCCAAGAGTTTCAGGGTGTTGCCTCTGGAAAACTGAGCTGCCATAGGGCAGAGACAGAAGGGTTTGTACCAGCAGCAAGACAGCTTTTTAATTATGCAATTACAGAAAGAGAGTCTTAATTACATTTAAGTGACACTGTGATACACTGTAGTTAAGTCCTTGAAACACTAGCAGAAGTCCTCATAACAAATATACTAATCAGGAAAAGTATCAAATAATTAATCCTACAATACTGTCCACTTCAAAAACTCAAGGTCTGGCAAGACTGGTTTCCAGCATTTGTTTCTGAGGAGATACAAGGCCACAATTTTTCCTGCAAGTGACTTCTCAGCAGCATGTGCTGTAGTTCTATCTCCACAAGGTCACCTAGTAACAAGCAGGATGTACTTAGCTGATTGGAAAATCATGAATTTTAAGAGCAACTATACTTTATCTTGCATGTGAGGGTGTATTCTGCAACATTCTGTAGGGCATCAGTATATGTTTCTATGCAACCCATTTGGATGAGTAAAGTCATATTTAATTTTTCCTTACAAAAAAAAAATCCTTTGGGAGAATTTTATTTGTTCATGTGGAGGAACACTTCTGTTCCTGCGTGACAGCATTGTTTTGGGTGGGATTATTCCAAGACACAGATGACAATTTGTACCCATGAAAACAAGGTCCTTGGCTCACACATATAGCTTGGACAAGGTCTCCTCATCAGCATCTTACTCAATACAACATACAAGATTTAAGAGTGCAAGAATCTTTTTTTTTGTTTGTTTGTTTCATTTTACCAGCAACAAAGCATTTTGATATATCTACATTATCTCCACTGATCCTACCCACCCTTTGCTCCAGACACTGCCTGTTCCTCCAACCATTTCTGCAGCTTGTTCTGACAAACCAAACTCTACCTGTCCCAGCTGGACTTTTTAAATAATCTCTTCTTCATTTTTAATATCAACAAAAATATTTATGATCAATAAAATACATCTGTGTTTCCCGGCACATTTCAGAAGGTGGGGCTGTCCCAGAAAAGTTGGGATTTATGGGGTAATCTTAAAGTCAGTGGGACTTTTGCCAGTGACTTTAATGAAATGATAATTTCAGTGGTGATGCGGGTAAATTTGTCAGTGAAACGGATAGTATTTATTGCAGGCAGCCAAGCACGGCCAGGAAAAAGCTACTTGCTGCCCTACAGCAAACCCCAGAGCCCCAAAGCCCGCGGCAGTTTGACTTCAAACAGGGAAGGAGGCAAAAGAAAACGCCACCCGTTGCACACTTACAGTTCTCCATTGCCTTTCTAAGATAGTTTATTTTTTCTAGAAAGTGCAGCAGACACGAACGCGTGATGAGCTACAACAATTTGTAGCAATTATTTTCCTTGGCCTTTATATAAGAGGATGGGGGTGAAGTGCTAGGATTTTGGCAACCAAACCACCCAAATGAGGGCCCGGCAGTTCCATCACCACGGTGCTTTGTGCACCCCTGAAGGATGCTGCGTTGTCTCACTGCCAGCAGCCACAGCTCCCTTGCCGTGCCCTGTCTGTGTTCTCTGCTGTGGGAAGGTGTTTGAAAAGCAGAGATTAGCTCTTCCCCTGAAAACCCTTCATTTTCTCCCCACTCATTTCTTTTTCTTCCCGCTTTTTCTCAGAACTGCTTCATTTTCTTTTCTACGTTGTTACCAAAAAAGAAAAAAAAAAATCACGGAAAAAGGAAAACATTCAGAGGACTTAAAATATACATATATATATAATCCAAACCCCAAATATTACAGCTTTGAGAGTTTTGCTGAGCAGTCAGGAGACTTGTTTGAAAAGGAAAAGTGTTTGCAGAAATTAGGCAAATCCAGGATGTTGTCACCTCTTTGCTATAAAATTGTTCCTCCTGCAATTTAGAAGCTTCTCTGGGTGTGTTTGTCTGGCTGTATTTTCAACCCAGCACGCCTCTGAAGGGTAAGCTCTCTGTGGGTTGACTGCTTTGAGGTTTTCAACACTATCTGAGAGTTTTCCACTGTTGCTTCTCTCCCCTGCTGCTGGTCCACAGCCGACACCGGGAGGTGCCTGCTCCCTCTTTAACAAGTATTTGCAACCTCAGCCAAAAAACACCCCTCACTTGGACGCAGAGTAACACCTTGCTCTGTTCACCCCCTTTTCCTCTTTCTTTGGAGGAAAATGAGCAAAATTGGTTTCATTCATCTGTATGGCCATTCTCACAGGGAAAACCTTTCCCCTGCAGCTCCTGGGGACCAGGAGCCCCACTCCAAATGGTGCCACTGTCCCGTGCATTTGGGGACCTCCACAAAAGCCACAGTTTTGATGACAGAGATATTACAGACACAGAAACCATTGGGGAGTTTTCAACCAGTGGAGACCAGAGTTTTTCAAGACTAGCTAGTTAAAAACATACCAAGAAGATATCTCAGCACACACAGGAATTAAAAGGAAAGACCTCCTGGGCTCTCATCTCCCTGGTCTATCAGACCCTAGAACCTTTGCTTATACTGGGAATGAGGAGCTCTGACACTGCACACACTCAGTTGTTTTCACAAAAATATCCAGTAACAAATTCTCCCATTCCCTCCAGAGTTTCCCATTTCTTACACGGGATCATATTATCTCATTTGCCTCAGATAAGCCCCATGGAGAATAGCTCATCTCTCCCCAGTGCTTTGAAAATGCAAAGCAGGACAGTATGGAAATGCTAAGTGTTCTCCTAGCACCAGTAGCCTGTTGTAAGGCAGGAGGAGTGACAGTCCTTATTCTGATCACATCCCCCCTCCAAAATCAACAGTGACACCAGTGTGAAACCAGAACGAGACCCCTGCTGTGAAACAGTTAACATCAGTTAGATCTATTTTGACTTTTAAAAAAAAAAAAGGAAAGAAAGAAAGAAGGAAAAAGAGTAGGACTACAGTTTATTTTACATGGCTTCCTGGTCAAAGCCTCAAACGTTTTGTAGATATTTATTGATATATATTAACTGTAAAGAAAGTTAACTGCTAATGTAATTTATTCCACCCTTTGTTCCATACACCTTGTATCGCTTTCTATGAAGCTGTTGATCTTGGAGAAGCAGAGGGGTCCTGGTGAGCCGCTAGCAGAGAGCAATAAATCAGCACTCTGAAAGCTTCTGGTTCATCCCAATAACTTGGAAGCAAATTTGAAAAAGAATCTTTTCTTTTTTTTTTTTTTTTTCCTTCCCCCAAACTGGCAATCTTCACGAGTTCTATTGTTTTCATGTGCAGGCTGATATATGACAGCTTAAATAAATACATAGCACTTAATGGAGCAAATTCAGCCTCAGTGTAATTGGATGCCATGCCATTAGAGACCTTGGCCCAGGCAGCATTCTCTGCCCCAAAGGATCACAGAGGACCCTGCAAGCTCGAACTAACATGCGGTTGTTATATACTTTAATTCTACTTACTATGTCACTATGGACTAATCTTCTTTTCGAGAGTACTTAACTCTATATCTATTTATGTTTACGGAAATAGATTTAAGTACTGTTTATAGTGACAAGAATGTATATATACAAAATGTATGTGTAATATATTTTATATATACACAGAGACACATCCTAAATCATGGAAGCAATTGGGTCCCGAGCAAAAATGGCTTGAGGAGTATTATTTTTTATATATATACAACGAAAACAATGTGGCTTTTCCCAACATTGTTCTGAGAATTACTTGAATTCCTTTTTTCCCAACTAAAGACAAAAATGCTCTGAAATTTTCAAGCTAGACATTACACTTCATGAGGCCAGAAGTGGTCATGAAAGAGCTCTTTTCTCAGATACCCTTCACCGTAGCAGCTGTGTCTGCACCACGAGAGCAGAACAAGACAGGACTAGTGTGAGCTGCACTTGCTGAAGCAGCAGCGATGGAATTGCTGCTCATGGAAAAGATTTTCCAAGCGAGAAAGTGGAAGCAACAAGTTGCGTTTTAAACTTTCCCTGGTAAACTCAATCGAAGCTGAAGTCAAATAAAAGCAACTCTTCCCAGAAAGTTTTTCAAAGTAGACATCAAACTGGTTTGTACCTGACCTTCTCCACACTCCTGTGAACCTTAATTCAGCAAGTTAGGTAAGGCCATCCACAACTCCAAGCACATCAGAGGAAAAAAATTAAGAAATATGTAAGTATTATCGTGAGGTGTTGAAAGAGGGGCTCAGTCCACAATCGTGCCTCCACCTCACCCATGGGCAGACCACAGCCACGTGGGTGAAGATGACTGATCCACAGTCACAGGCTAAATTGGTGGCAAGCTTAGAAAGAGGTCAACTCGTCTGGACTCAGAATCCCCCATTGCTTCCCCCCAGAGTCACAGTCCAGCTGCTCCACAGAGTTGTGTAGGGACCACAGTCCACATGGGAAGAGCTGGAGATCAGCGAGGTGAGCAATCTAAAGCACAGACTGAAATCTGGTGAGCCTTACACAAGAGCCCACATTGGGCACAGGGGAAAGCTGTCTTTTAGTCAGGGCTCTGGACCAGGGCGAAGGAAGTGTTAGCTGGAGGAAGAGGGGTTATGGGTCAAGCCTGGCTATGGGATTCCTCTCCCAGGTGCTGTGCTCAGGGCTGGCTGTGTCCCTCCTTGCACCACCCCATCCCACTTTCCCCACTGGAGCTGTCGCCACTCCTCTCCAAGATCAGCAGGATCTCAAACATACCAGCCTCAAGGGAGCACATCCAATATCCCAAAATTAGACCTATACTTCCCAAAAACACACAAAAAAAAGCCCTGAACCAAGTGCTGCTGGCTGAAAGGAGATTTGGTCTATTAAAAGCGCCTGCAAATAGCTCATCCCCAGGGCCAAGACCACCAGAGATGCTGCCCAGTTCCCAGACTGGGCAGACAGACTCCCCACCGTGCAGGAGAACCCGTTTCCACTCCCTGCTGCTCACCAGGGACTTCATCTCAGGGTTAACCTTGTCTTCTCTCACCAGAGGCCAAACCCACAGCACTTATACGCCCCACAGGGAATTTTGCAGGAGAAAAAGAGCTCGACATCATTTTTATCCAGGTATTTTAGTTGAACGGGATAGACCAAATAAATACCATTTGTTGTTTAAAGTGCAAATCCCAGCAACTGCTTTGAACGGGAGCATTTGGCAGTTGACACATCTACGGATGTTTTAAATCATAAGGGCATCCACTCCATTTTGGTTTTAATGTGTTTGTGTGTGAAGTTCTTTGTCATTCCAGCCCACCTGTCTCAGAGCACAGAAATCGAAAACAGGAGTAACTCTCGAATTTCACCTCAATTTAATCCATCACAGAAAGCGGACTGGGTTTGCACTGTATAAAAAACAAAAAAAAAGAGAAAAGCCCACACCAGGACATTTAAACAAAGTGACACAGATCATCAGCAGATCAACTGAAAATGACAGCTCAATCAAACAAATGTATGTTGAGAATTTCCACAGGGTAGCTCTAGCTGCAGCCAAACCAAATTTGTTTAGTATACATAAGTTAGCTGCTTAGAAACATTCAGTATGCTGCTAGCCAGATGATGACTTTCCCAGATAAACATCTATTCAACCAAATATCCCTCCATCCATGAAAGTGCTAGCAAAGTTCTGATGTATTCTCCTAGTCTCTTAAAAAATATGCTTTTCCTCCAGTGGCAGGCTGGTACCAACCCACCCAAGTAAAAATAACTAAACACTCCTTTAAAAGAGTGTTATAACCACCAAAAGGTAGGCAAAACTCTATAACCCTGATGGAGTGCTTCTGGCTGCCAATAAATTCACAAAGTGGCATTAAGGTGAAATACAAATTACGAACTTGGGAAGCGCCGGAGAAAACTGTGCATCCTGTGCCATATATCAAATATCCTGGAGAGGAGGGGATTTGCCTGATTCTTCTTTTAAAGCAAAGTATTCTTCCTGAAATCAATGACAAATCTCCTATTGATTCCAGAGGTGCCACATAAAGCTTTCACTGTGGAAACATATTGAGATAAGAGGTCCCCCTCTGCAACTCCTCCCTGCTTTAGAGCAGCTTTTCTACGGCGTTGTTTACTAAAAGTAGAAGTGGCAAAAATAGTTTTCAAGGTTAGAAAGTCGTTTGGCAAGTTTAGTTTAGAGTTCATTAAAATACACGTGAAGTTTCAGCTAAAAATCAGATGCCCAAGTAAAGGAGGCTTCAGTTCAGACATAGCAGTACTTCCTGCTCCCAGCAAAAATCAAAGGAACTCCATCAGACTTGAGCCAAACTAAAAGAACACGGTCCCTCCACTGAAATCAGTAGCCAAAAGCCCACCTGAGGTGAAAAAATCCAGGATTTTATTTGCGGTAACAACTCTACCGCTACAGGGAGCCCAGAAGCGGTGGCACACTTGCGGTTCACCAAGCATGTGTACATACATCTCTGCATGTACATGTAGTTGTTGGGAGGGTGGTTGCACATCTATATTACATTCTAAGCTGAAAAAGTGATTAGAAGCAACCACCTAATTTCTCTTGCAATATAAATTTGAATTTTGGGGTGAGGTTTTTTTCTTCTGTCTTCCAATTTGTTAAAATAAATAGATTCAAAAATTAAAAGCTACTAAGAAATACGTATCCTCTCTTCAAAGTTCTGTCAAACAAATGAGTGCCTATAAAGCATGTTTTCTGACGGACATCTGCTTACTATTTAACATCCGCATACAGAATACTTACACACAAAAAAAACCAACCCCAAATGCAACAAATTAGGAGGCCTGTGATGCTGGTGCATCCTGAGGAGCGGTGTTTACACAACAATCAGAGCAACGTGTGATAGAGATGGAAAGAACAGATGCTTATAAATTTCTCATAACTTACTTACTGGGGGAAAATACGCACCAAAAAAGCAGGTTGTAGGTGTTCTGACAACCCTGAACTTGTAACACCCAACCTGGAGGCTGCCTGAGAAAGCCAAAGGCATCTCTGCTGCACCAACAGTAAGAGATAAATGTCATTTTCTAGCCTCTCATTGCAGAAGCAGCAGCCAAGCTGCTCGTGTTTAAATGCAGAAACCCCAGTGTCCTGTTCTCATCTCCAGGGACGGGCCCCGTGACTTGAATAAAATGAAGAAGATGGGGCCTAAAAAGCAGGAGTGTCATGCGGCCAGGAGTAAAAAAAGAAAAGAAAAAAACTGCCTGGTACATGCAGTTTGCTGTACAAAAAAAAAAAAAAACAACCCACGTTGTTGAATACCATGAGATTTCCCTTAAAAAGTCTCCATTTGGGAGGATTTCAAGTCACGGTTTCCGAGTGCATAATGACACTTCTTCCAGAGTTTGCAAGTTGACAGATTTCTGGGGAAGAAAAGCATGAGAGAGGAGGGACAAGCCCCAGCAAAATTAAAAGTATTAACTCCATGAAGGGACAGTGGCTTTGCGAAGCCGCGTTTCTCCCAGCTCAAAAGAGCCACCTGATGATGCAGAGTGGACATCACAATGCTCAGAGCTCATATTATTTTCAACAACACGGGATTATTTTTTCCTCTTTTCCCCTTCCACTTCCCCTGAAAACAGCACGCAGAAAAACAAGCTAAAGGCGCGCAAACAATGGGGAAATTTAAACAAGATGTAATCTTGCAAATTAACACTTAGAAGAGAAGCAACCACAAAAATAAATAGGAAAAGGAGCTTAAACAAATTAACCTGGGCTACCCAGAACAACAACAACAACAGCTAAACACAGTGATAAACACCCATGAAACCCCTCAAAACAACAACACAAAAAAAAGAGGCTTTGGTAAGTTTGCTTTGATTTTAAAGTTTGGCTGTTTTGAAATCGTGTTTCTGGAGATGCAAACCAGCTCAGAAGATGTCCACACAACTCCTGAATATTCCTCTCCTAATTCCAACCTACAAGCTACACATAAAATATGATCCTGACTAGTTGAGCTGCAGCGTGAACTCTGCCGACAAACCTACCAAGGAGGGCGATGCAGATTATCTCTCGTAGAGCATTTCAGTTCCTACAGGGAAACCAAAGATCAGACTGTAAAATCTTTGTGCTTGTTGCTGAGTGATTTGTCACTTAAATCCAAATTTAGTTGTGTGAATGAAGCAATTTTATTATTAGTGGATGAAACACACCAGTGCAAAGGAACAAATATAGCATATAACTGGCAAAGATAACTCTTATCTTACTGAAGAAACTTACTGTTCACCAAAGAAACTATAGCAAGGGCTTATTATATATACATGGAATTTATTTTTTTTCTTTTCTTTTATTTTTTTTACCAGTGACCTGGCTCCCTAAGATGCTGAGCGTCTTTCCTGCCTGTGGCAGGAGTCCAGAAAGCCACACAGCTGCCTCAAAGCTCAACCACCAAACCAAAAAACTTTCAATTGTTTTCAAGTTTCACAATTTTTCTAATTTCGTTAGGAACTCTCAGTAATGTTGCTCATAATATTTACAGTCCAAATTTGGAGCTAATTTAACCCATTGCAGAATAGAACTGGATCAGCTCATAGTGGATATTGATAAGCTCAATATGAATTAAAAAAAACACCAGAATTGTAGAAGCTCACACTGGATAAGAGTAAGGAACGAGAAACTCTGCTTCATAACCAGGACCAACACACAGAGATCTGCAGAAATCAAAGCACAGGATGCACTATGGTTTCCACTGCATTCCTCAGACTCAGAGATCTGCCAATATTTTGCACGTAAGCACGCGGACCTTCAAAAGAGCCGATTTTGTCCCAAGAAAGTACAAAACAATCACTACAAAGGAAAGTAATGAAAAATCCTCCTCCTGAATAAACATGCCATAAAAATAAAGTGTAAATCATAGAACCCAAATGAAAACAACCACTCCTCCCCCAAAATTGCCCAAATAATGGGATGAGGAAGTTTTCACTGATTAGATTAAATACTGCGAAGCACTTTCAGACTCCAGTAACAAACTACATTAGTTTAAAAACAGTGACAGAAAGCAATTCACTACACACTGAGCAATTCAGGCATACCCAGAGGCAAAGCAAGGCCTGATGCAGAGCCCTTGGGCATGGAAAAGGCTTCTCAAAAGCGAGCCACCTTGGCTAACTTCGCTCTTGGGGTTTACTGCTCAGGTCAGTGGAAGAAAAATGAGGCTAACAAATGTTTTTGAAAACGCCAGGTCTTGAAGGCAAAATTATTACACCGAGGACTGAGCACCATCAAGCACAAAACTCTGGCATCGCAGCTTGAGACAAAATGCCAGACCCTCACACAAAGCACCTCTCTCAGATTATTTCCCCAACTCAGCAGAGAATATAGTGAAATAGGTCGTACATCATAGGAGTAAAACAACACGATGTTCAGGAATGAAATTCCTTGAGACAAAGGGTCTCCACATTTATTCTACCTCACTGGCTCTCAATGTCAAATATCTCAATCTTACAAGGACTCAGCTTCCTACCCCTCCGTTTGTCACATTCAGCCTGGGATCCAAAGAGTCTGACAGTGACAGAAGGGAGAGGAAAGATGCTGAAATGAGTTTCTTTACTATCTTTTGCCTCAAGATATTTTCATCCCTTTTAAACATATGAGAACTGAAACAGACCGATTCCTCTGATCCACAGCAAAAAGTTATAATCATGGAAGCAACACCAGGGAATCCATGCCTGCTCTTATACATCCACCAAGAGGATTGATCTCATGGTGGCCTGGTTCATCAGGATGCTGGAGCACCAACATGGTGCTTGGAAAGCACTTTTCATACAGCTTTGCCAGCAGATTGTCTTCAGTCCATCAGTCCTATGAAGGAGGTGGTCCTCTCTTTTAGCCCTCTTATTGCTAGAAAGCTCATTTCTGGTCTCAGAATATTCATGGGCACTTTATTGCTGATTTGTACTTGTTCCAGCATTGTCCTTTAGCTTAAATGGTTTGCTGGGTGCGTTTATCACCTTTGGAATCAGTCATGACCTCTTTCAGCCTTCATTTTCCTCAGCTAAACAAGCCAGGCTTTTTAGCCTATTCAATTATCAATCATCAGCTGTTCAATTAGAGGTGGTGCAACTCTAACACCAAACAGCCTCAGA
Source organism: Thinocorus orbignyianus (assembly GCA_013400375.1). Classification (NCBI taxonomy): domain Eukaryota; kingdom Metazoa; phylum Chordata; class Aves; order Ciconiiformes; family Thinocoridae; genus Thinocorus; species Thinocorus orbignyianus. The sequence continues at coordinate 160,320 of VXBW01001196.1, forward strand.
ACAGGAGATATCATCCCAGCCACCACGGCAGGGACAACGCAGAGTTGTGTTGAGAGCAAATATACCATTAATCCATAAATCAGGAGAGAAAGCAAGGGCAAGAGGAGAATTGAAAGCAGCATCTTCCCTTTCAGTGGGTTAAATGTGACTTCCTCGCACGTTGCTGCAGAAATCACATCCAGGACAAGTTGCTCTTCGGAAGCAATTACAGAGAAGCAGCAGTGCAGAAGATAGATCTGTTTCTCAGCTCTTCCACATGTCACTTCTAAGGAGGGAGCCGGTCATGTGGCTCAACTTCAAACCTGTGTCCAAAGGAAAACATCCCTGCATTTAAATATTATCTACTTGCCACACAGGATCTCAGATTACGCAAAACACTCTGAAGCATTTTATGGACCAATCCAAAATACATCAATTAAATTCTGATCTCTCCACTGTTAAAGGCAAACTACTGATTGATGGCACGGGGCAAGATGTCATCCGTGCTCTCTGTTGCGCTATTATCAGGCTCTGTCATGCAAGTTTCACATGTGCCATGGATGTGGGTGACAAGCAGTGTGGGGACAAGCTGCAGAAGAGCAATTGTATGAGCTTGTCCTAGCATTTGCATTCATTGCTATTTAAAAGATGCTCCCATTTAGGTTGAAATGCATTATTGCTGAAGAGATTATCATCAAAATTTTATTATATATTTTTTTAGTTCTGAATACAGTTGAACTTCATTATATAAATATGCATGTGCCTACGTAGGTGTTTGTGTGTCCCAGGGCAGAGAAGAACCTTTCTTTTCCAAAGACCTTTCTTTCAAAAAACTTGATCTTCCTGATCTAAAAAAATTGCTATTTTTTTGGTATGACTCCCTTTCATAAAACTTCCCAAATATTTACTTTCATTCCAGTGTGAAATAAGAATAAATTCTGAAACAGAACAGGCTTCTGTAGAAAATAAACCACATCTTAGAGGCAGCTGCAGTGATCATGCATTTGTTAAAGCCCTAAAGAGTTAAAAATTCCTTTTAATTACAACACTTCTCAGTATCATTGTACTTGTTGCAAGTATGGTGATTGTGTGAATCTGCAGCAGGTGCACACAGCTCTAACACTCACTAAAGAATAGTTAATTTTAATTTGTTGCTATTTTCCCACATCCCTTTGCTCCCCTTCGGAGAGGGAAGAAGTTTGTGTGTACCCACACCCCTCAGCAGGCAAATCCAAGCCTCGCCTGCTAATAGATCTTGAGGCTAACACCAAGCAATTCAAAGCTTCTCGTTAATTACTGCTAATTGTCACAGCAATCTCCTTTCTGCTGTTTTACATCCTGAGCAAATGATTTTTTCATTACAGAATAGGTAAGAAAAAGAGATGCTTGGGAAAACATAATAAGTTTCACTAATTAGCACGATCTGATTTTAATATTTCTATTTGCTTCTGTAATATAAGGAAAAAAATAACAAAAAAACCCAAAACACCTCAAAAAACCCAACCTGCCACACCATCACAAACCTCAATGAAGTCAATTCCACATTCTGAAAATCCAGTCCATAAATGAAGACAACCAGCACTGTCAACCTATTTGTCCACAAAGAAAAAATATCTCTGAATGGCTGAACATTCGCCAGGCAATGCTCTCCAGAAATCAAAAAGGGAAGAGTCCCCTCTCTCAGAGAGAGAGCTGAGAGGACACGGTCATATCAAACTTCCCACATCTCAAAGAAGTTACTTACTAGCACTAATAACCTCATCTTAGATATTTTAATGAAATAATTGTGTCTGCTCACTTTGCCTTTCATCATCAATTAGGTCAATTTGCATCTGGCATCTCTCTTTGCCCAAGTCACACCATCACATTTCCTTTCACATGCCCAGTGGTGGCTTCAGGATAAGGCCTCATTCAAAGCAGCACGTGGCAATTTTTAGGGAGGGTAGAGGACTCGTGCACAATCTGGCCTAGAGCTCTGTCAGAGCTGGTTTTAGTTATTCTAATTCTAAGCTGCCAAAGAACTCCTTCAAACCCCTACAACCTGCAAAATTTGGAGGTTTGAATAGGTTAACTTCCGGTTAATGGTTTTATCTTCTTGCACTGTTCTCCATGGAATCCTCCTGGGGTGAATGAGGAGTGTTCTTCCTGACGGGAAAAGTAAGTAACATATTCCTTTATCTATAGAGCATGCCATGGCAGTGATTTTCTTAAAACTTTAGCTGAAAAATACAGGCAGCAAAACACTTACTACAATTTCTTTGGCTATTAGGAACCAAACAAGATGCTCAGAGCTGTTGATGAAGTATAAATAAAAATGCATTCATTTATCCAGCATCCCAGCTACTACTGGGACTGATGTGCAACTAGAGGGGGCCAGGCAGATCACTTTACACCACCGAGGTGTCACAAGCCCATGGTGTTAGATAAGCAGGAGCTGGGTGAACAAATACAGGTAATGATTTATTCAATGTGTTTCTGTTTCCCATAATAGCCTGAGCAGATTATGATATTCTTTTACATGTCCCGTATTCAAATATGCTTCTGGATATTTTTAAAGTCACGACTGACTGGTAACATTGGAGATTTTAGCTGTTTTGTTTAGCAGTGAGCAGTCAAAGCTTGCTTCTACCCCCCAACCTGATGAGCCCCCAAACATTTCCAGCACAAGTTCATGCAGATGCGAAATTAATGTCCGCCTTCTGCTGTTAACTTTTACCAGCAAAATAATAAATTCAGTTAATAACGGAAAAGAGTATTCATGGTGCTTTCTTGACAGCGCTCATTCACCTCTGCACTTGTTATGGTAAAACAGAGTATTCGGTGCTGTTTGCTTTTGGCAAAACTCCACCATTCAGATACTGCTGCACGCCACAGGCTGGAACAGATCCGGGGCAGTAAAAAAAAAAAAAAGAAAAAACACCCCAGCATCTAATTGTAAAACACAAATGTTTTCCTGATGGAGCGGGGGCTTTCTAGGAGGCTGCAAGACCATCTCCAGGTAGGCTTTCAGGACGCGGAGGAGATGGCTTTTCCGTACAACGACCACAGCTATTGTATGGAAACGCCATTCCCCTCCGCGGTGTGAAAGCCTTTGGTTGTTCTTCCGAGCAGGACACAATATGAAGCGTGACTGGTACGTTTTCTCCATAAACAAACCAAACCTCTCTCTCCCTTACAGAGCTGCCTTTCTTCTCCCAAGACCTACTAAAAGCTTGGAGTCTCCTTGAATCTATTAGAAATCCTTCCCGGAGAGAGGAACCAGACATTGTAAATGAACCATGGCTTAGAAGCCCCCTTGTACCTGCAAATATCCCACAGATTCCAGAGGCATTTTATGTCTTGCCTATTTACCTGTCATGCTAGTTCTCACCCTATGATTCATTTAATTTTAAAGCTTTCAGCAGTTTTTACTGATACTTTTCAAGGTGTTAGGGTGTCCCCTCTGTAGCACTTTTTGGATTTGCTTGCAGAGCTAATACACCGTGGCAACATACAGAGAATATTGTTCAGATGCTTTGAGAAAAATATAAAATTAAAAAAAAAAAAAAAGCAAGCTTTCCCGATTACCGACACACACATGCTCACACGTAAAGGACTAATAACTCAGAGCAGCCGTTAAGCTCTCCAAGAAACCTAGCAAGCACAGCGGAAGGGCAAACCCAGAATCAGATCCACCCAAGGAGACCTTGGTCACCAGCCTCCGGCCAGGCTGCTCACAGCATGGTCTGGACAGTCTTCAAAGCAAGGAAGGATGGAGATGCCTCACCTTGCTGGGTCCCAGTGCTTATTTATCCCATGGGATTTTTTTTTTCCTTATAACTGCAGCTTTTTAAAAAAAAAATAAAAAAAAATAAAAAAATCTTGCTTGTACCAGGGGTGCAAAACTGGTATTTTGGGTGTAGATGGCAAGAAAAGAGGATAATAACTCACTACTGGCCAAACTCTGGTTGATGCAGCCCTGGCACCCCTCTGGTACCAAGGCACCCACCAGGTCCTTGTAAAAGAGCTGCTGCCCAGCTGATACTTTTTCTGCTTGTATCTCCAGAAAACCCCTATTCCTTCACTGTAGCACAGCTTGTTATTGAGCTATTTTATGAGGGTTTCATGTCTTAGAAAACCGAATCTTTTTGAAGACTATAAAGATCTATCAATAGAGAACACCAAACGAGAAGTTGCTGGAATTTTTCCTCATCTGAATTCAGATCTGGCAATATCATAGCCACTCCGCAGGGTTCAGTCTGGCACAAAGTTGCCAGAATATTTCCCCAGCCCCTGGGCAATTCTGGAGTTGCCCCTGAACTGTAGGACGGTTGGGCTGGCTCAATCAGTGCTCTCCCTGTGGAACTTACCTGTCCCCACAAAAGCTACTATCACACCTTCTGGTTCCCCTTTTGATACTGATAATCAAGTAGGGCAAAAACCTCTTCTAAAGGTGGCATCAAAACCACGATTTGATACTGAAACATTTGCACATTCTTAATTGTCTGAACTGCACCCTCCATCGAAAATACTCATTATTTGCTGCGTTTCCTAAATAACAGGGAGAAGTCGCCACTGCGTTTCCTAATAATGTATGCCCACAACTCTATTTTCCCCATCTGCTATGCTCGCCTAAGACTGGTCATTTGTTACCTGCTAGTTCCAATTGATTTCCTTTTGCTTCTGCTTTCCTTCGCCATGAGTGCAGAGAACAAACACCACGATTTATACCAGCCATCTTGTACCAATCATTAGATAACAAGGCCCTTTACTGAAAGCATTTAGAGTAAAACAATACTTTAACTTTACCTTTGCTTTCATTTCCTTCTTTATTACTTCAGGTTCAAAATGAGGCCAAAGAAGTTCCACTTACACGGAAGATTAGACAGTCATCCAATGTAAATCCTTCACATCTTATACAACACATACTGCTTGGTTTCTAATGCAATTGTTTAAATTACTGTTTTAAAATCAGTTTATTTAAATTCTCAGCTCTCCTTCTTTTGTACCCATTTGCTGCCTATTCATCCCAATGTGGAGAGACAACAGCTCCATTTGAGGTAGGGTGGATTTTATCCCATAGAAGTCCAGGCATGGAGGCCCTTTGGGCTTCAGCTCACCAACCCCAAAGGAGAAACGGAGAGAGAGAGGGACTGAGAAAGTCCTACTGATATCTCCTCCTCAGCTTTTCCCACCTCAAACTGATTGGAACACGAGTGAGGTTACTTCGCACTGAGCCTGGGTTAGTTTTTGCTATAATTTTCTGCACAGTATGGAAACATTTCTTCTCCAGGCAGAAGAGTGCTGGTCTAAAAGAAGCTGAACAGGACAAAGAAAGCCCAAGGATGTGAAAATTAGCAAGGAACTCAAAAAACATAAACCTGCAAGGTGTGCTATGACGGTCTTCTGGGTAGCTTGGTTCTTCTCAGGGAAATAACACTCCATGGCTGGACAAAGTGCTGTCCTAATGCCATGCTCTTCCCTTACTAATAATTAGTGTTTGCATATATACTCATGTATTAATATCCAACTTTTGACAGAGTTACAACTTCCCACCAGAACAATATCAAGATTTTTCTAAAGACAGATTATGCTACAGTGAAACTTTAGCAATGCTATTCTAGTAATAGCTCTACTTCCGTGTAATTTGGTGTCAGAGAAAGCTGTTGACATTCAACAACCTGAAGTGATAGGAGAGGTTCGGATATTTTAAAAGAGTGCAGCTTTCTGGAGGGACATTGTCCACCCTCACTCCAACCACTGCCAGAAGCTCGAGCTCTGCAGCAAGAGGCAATAACTACGCTACTCTGTAGAGACACCTGAAACTGCAGAAGCAGCAACACCCAGAAAATTGAAACCTTTTAGGGTCAAGGCTGCCAAACGCACTGGTTCCCGCTGTGACACCAAACGGCCAGTCTCCGTTACCTAATTCTTCTGGAAGTTCAGGAAAAAGTCTCCCAGTGGAAACTCTTGACTCCTGAGCACTTTGGCAAATCTGGATCTTATTTAGATGCCTAACTGGGGGCTGAGCAGTAGAGGACTAGCAGGGTGATAATAAAAGAAAACATTGCAGCAATTTATCATTGGGGAGCAGTAACAAATCCATCCCAATTTTTTGTGTGCATTTAACAAACTTTAATCAATATAACCTGTTTTTCTGAAGTTAGACACGAGCTGTGAAATCTAGATTTTCATTTCCCCAAATACGTCATGGTTACATCTCTCCAGAAACACATTGGGGAATCATCCTTAATTTTCCAGTTATTCTGCTAGAACAAAACTGGCTTTGTCTCTATCTACAAGGGCAATACATTTTTGAATGCTGCTTTAAACACTTTACTAAGAACATGTATTGTTCAGTATAGTGGTTCTTTTAATATTTTAATATAGTAATTATATATAAGGGAATGTAATTTATTACAGCATTTTGACAGAAGGGTCAAACATTTCTTCTGACAGAAAAATTAAAAACCCTTTTCATTGAGTACTTGTATGTTCTACAATGAATAAAAGAGTGGCTTCCACATAAAAATCTATTAATTTCAAATCCAAGTAGTTTGGGCTTTATGCAAGTGCAAAACCATTGTAAGGGACACATCCAAAGCCCAGTGAATCACTTGAAAATGCCCTTCAACCCCAAGGGGCTGAGCTCAGGCCCTGTGGCCTTTAGCTGTCAAAAGGAGGACCTGGGTGCGTACACTCATGTGCTAATAATTCAAAGGTCAGCTCCATCTACCTTTCATTTTGCAAGGGGCTGTACAGGCTGGGGATTTTGTCTCCAGTTACCCACAACTCAAGCTGATGTCCCAGCCTGGCTCAGCTCATCACAAAATGGAGAAAACTGGAGCAATTCAAAGAACTGCCATCCTCCTCAGGTTTAAAATAATGTTCAAATTCCAAATGAATTTGACTTTTAGGTTTTTGTCCAGACTTCTGTGAAGTAATACTAAAAGGTTATTGTTGAGCTATAGCAAAGAAAAAAAAATCCCCTCTGATTGTAGCCAACTGTCCATCCTCCTTCCAGCAGGGGGGCTGCATGTAATTTTCTGCCTTCGATTAAGATTCACCACTAAATTCGTCTTCTTTTAAAACCATTTTATTGCACCCTATGGTATCACATGAAATGCACAGCAAAGGTTTGGGAATTCTTTTGGAGGATGATGGGGAGTGGAAGCCCATGTTAGAGGCACAATGGAAATAAATGCATAATTCAGTCCTTGCTTTTTTATTTGTCCTTGGCATTAATGAAGAACAAATTAGCTACTCTCCTTGGGTGTCTACCAGAAATAATAGTAACAACTACAGCTCTTTCCCCCCCTCAGTAATATGTTCCTTTGTAGATAAGCACTGTGAAGAGGTAAAATTATGTCTTTTAAAAGTTTACTGTTTTCTTGTTCTGAGATGTAAATGATAGGGTTGGGACTGGGAAGTAATTCAGAAATATTTATTCCACTGAGACAATAGCTTTTTGTCATCAGAAGAAAGAATTGGTGACTATCAAAATGAAACAAACAAAAAAAAAGACAACAGCATTAACCATGGCATGTGCTCCATCAGCAAATGCACCTTCCTAGTGACTCCACGCACCGATGCCTGAATCCCAACAGAGGGAAGGGATCTGATCAGGAACAACCACCCCATGAGGTGACCTGGCTGAGGGACGGAGCATTTTTATTGTTATTCATATGTGTGCAATAAATAGAAGTAAGATACTCGAAGCATTTCCTCCTCTTCCAGACGATTAATTTACAGCCTGTTTCATCAACCTTTTATGATGTGCAACAGGGACTTGGAAAAAAAATGTAAACATCTTTGCATCATTTTACAGTTACGATCTCCTGACCCAGGCTAGGTCCTGGTTGGAAGTTAAGCATTCAGCCTGGAACTGGAATTTACTCATCCAGAGACTGCAAAGCATCAAAGCCCATGGTATAAGCACAGCAAAGGAAATAACAGCTCTCAAGTGAAGACCAACGCACGGGCATAACTGAAAGACAGACCTACCTGCAACACAATGCATTTGTATAATTAAATCAACCTGCCACTGTCTCATCTATTATGTAGATGCAGAAATGCTAATAATAATCCTCACATATCTAGAAAGACTAAATCGATGGTTCCAAGCAGCAAGAACTTGTTTATGTTTGGATCCCTCCCTCACCAGAGCTTCTTTAACTAGCTCCTGGGTAGAATTCATTAATTTTTATTAACAGGGAAAACATTTGTCCCCGTGACAATATTTGCATTGCCTGAATGATTTTCACCTCTGCCACAAGGTGTACTATCGGCTCATACATCACGCGATTACTTGGAGAGCAGAAAGACCCTCAGTCATTAGTGAGTGAATTAAAGATGATCTAAAGAGCTATTAATCACAGTGACAAAAGCCTTAATGTTGCTGTGACCCTAGTGGAGCCTGGGGACTAAAAGGGAAGCCGAGGCAGAGAAAATGGAAACATATGTTTTCTCCAAAATAACCTACCTTAGGAGAACTGTCAAAGATAGAGTCACATCAAACTGAGAAATTCTGCCACACCAATGCTCCTAGATTTTACTAGGGGAGGGTTTCTGTAATCAGTCTTCTGTTTAAATATTATTATTTACAATCAGTGCAAACAATTAAGCAATAAAAGATACATGGTATATTTAGACCTTCCCTTTCGTTGTCAGGAATTATTTAAAAGCAATATATTTAGAGCAAACTGATACGCTCAACATACTCTAGTATAAACAGAGATCACTTAGTGCACAACATAGCCCAGGTTAAAGATTTAGCACCCACATCCCATGTGGAGAATATACCAGGCAGTGAACCCTATTTCTGTCTTTTCAATTTGATACTGTACCATTAAATAAATTCAAGGCAAAGTGAAGCCTTCAATTTGCTGATGCTAAGTGAGATGCATCAGACGTCTAGACACAAAGCTTAAATCACAAAATTCAAGTATATCAATATAACAGATATTTCCAGTATTGCCAGTAATCACTTTAGGTATCTCAGTGGCAAACTATTTGTATTGAGATACATCTATAACAACATCATCTCTTATCTTAATGGGTAGTAAGATACTTATACAAAAACTAGACATATAGATGTAGCCAAGAGTCTCATTAGACATGCTACTTAATATTATATTTTTAATTGTTGTTTTTTTTTTTTAATATTAGAGTCTATTGATAGCAGACACATATGGATCAGGACATTGGAAAAAAATATATATAAATGTTGCCTGGCTTAATAAGCATCAGACGTTAGAGCATTAGAACTTGATTACACAAGAGATTTTAAGCTCATGTTCATGATTCACAGGCTACCATTTTGAAACTAAACAAAGAGTAAACCCAAAATATATTGTGAAGTTTTAGAGTTAGACACAGGTCGGCACTTGAGCTTGTATCATATCTCTCCTCTGGGGAAGGAGGCCACCCCTGTGTCATAGTCCCAGAGGAGGTCACTCAGCTCTCCTGGGGATCCCTCTCCATCCGATCTAGCAAATGTCACAACCCTTGACTCCTCCATCCCTAAGGCAAAGGGACAATAATGGCAAGTAACACTGCTCAAGATGACAGCAGGCACTGGCAGCCAGGTCCCTCACACCACCATTTCAAGTAGGCTTCACACCGATAGACTAAAGGTCAGTTAAGGAGGGATCTGGCTCATTCCTGACTGCTGAGCTCAACCTCACCAAAGCCAAGTCAGACAAACAGGGTTGAGGCCATGTAGGTGCTTGCAGCTGTCCTGGACATGGCTGCTCACTCTGTACCTTCCCATTCCCCCAAAGTCTTCCTACTACTCCTGTGGTGGGAGGAGAGCTCAAACCATCCTGTGCTCAGCCTGTTTAACTCACTGATCCAGAGGAGCACTTCATCCCACTTCAATTTCTTTTTTCAGCTGTATGCATTAAAGAGATGTCTTGGAGCAGCTGAGGTCCTAGTACCCTCTGCCGTTCTCATCTGTGCTTCAGGGACAGCCTGGAGAGACTTCCTTCCTGCTCAGTGTCTTCTGGTGCTGCTTCCAAGTCATACTCCTCAAGGATTTGATCCACAGCTTTTGGAGGGTTCCCATTTCCTCCAACAACTTTGAGAAGATATAGAAATACAGGGAAACAACTGTAATGAGCACAGCAGCCAGATATTGAAAATAAGCTTAAATTATAAGGACGGACATCAGGAACATTCAACCTCCCTCTGCCCTCCTTTCCCTCAGTTCTCTGGGCCTTTGGTCAGTTGAGATCTGGATTCAGTCTCCCAAAAATCGTTTAAGAGGGTTTGAAATCACTCTCTCCAATCTCAGGCTCCAACCCTATGCAGATCTCTGGGATTAATGGGGTCCACAAAGATGAACTTGTTTTTAGACGTGATTGTTGCCTTACTTTTATAAAACTCTCAGTATTTAGTGATGTGATATCTGATCGGTCTAAAGTAAAACTTTTCATCTCAATGAGAAAGGTCACTACATATTCATCTGATGTCAGACCTATACATAAACAAGCTCCTTTAAATGACAGATCAGAAGCAAGAAGTGGTCTCTTTTTTCTAATAGCATCAGCCCAGCTGCAGTTCTCAGTGGCGCTTATTCTCAGCTGGTCTGCTTTCAACTTTCACTTCCTATTTAGAAAGCTAAATTGGGAGTGCTTTAATCTTCTGAGTTCGTTTCCTTAATGAGAAGTGAAAGGTATAAGTGGCAGCAGGTAAAGAGATATTGAAAGCTGTGGCAGACTAGCATTTAAATTTTCAGAAAGGCTAGATCAGAGCATTTTCTAACATTCTTTTCTTCTATGATAGTAAAAAAAAAAAAAGAAAAAAAAAAGAAAAGAAAAAAACAGAACCATACAACAAAACCACTAAAATCCAAAGTTTTGGTTGCTGGGAAGATTGCACATAGGCAGAAGGGCAAATTTTGAGTGGGGAAGAGAGCAGACTTTGCAGGCTTCATCCTGGAATATGCCAAGTAGTTCTGCCCTGATTCAGCAAACCACTCAAACCCGGTCATCCAATCTTACATTTGAAAAACAACAGAGTACCCGGCTCAAGAGTAAGCAAAGACAGTCTTGTTGCTGGTCACAGCCTCAGCACCTCGCAGAATGAGGCCTTAGGAGCAGAAACCAGAAAGTTGTGGATAAGAACTTCCCTAAAAGCTTCATCTTCACAGTCTTTGCTGTCAGTGGAAAGCATCGTGACTTGGCTTGTACAGTTTTGCTTTCCAGCTATTAAAAAAAATAAATAAATAAAATTATTCATGTCTCTACATCACTTCTTCCTCCAAAAACCTGAAGAAAATTAAGAGAAAAGCAATCTGATCTAACATGCATCCCATGAAGACGTAGGGGAAATGCCAGCACAAGCTTTGTTTCACAAGCTTCAGCCTAGTAAAAGAGCACATTTCATTGCTTGTTCCTTCGCCTCACTGCTTTTCCTGCTAATCTGTGTTTGTTTAGGGAGAGAGAAATTCCTATCCATTTTGGTCACAACTGAGAAGTCTCACTGAAATCCAGGCCCTGGATTTCAACATCTGTGCCCACTTGAGGATATCACTTATGTCAACATTTCCAGAAGTGGCCCCTGCATGGGACTCCCCTTCCACGTGCGCAGTCTCAGCACCGCCGGTCCACTCCTCCCAGTGCCTCGGCACATCTGGGTCCCCCCAGTTCTGCTCCATCATTTGATGCCTTCTTATATTTCCATTAAATGATTATGCAGGAGATACAGGAGTTTCACTGCTTTTGTGTCTTCCCTTCCACTAAGTTACACCTGAAACGGCCTGGAGAAGAGTAAAGCACTTCGCTTCAGATACAGCACTAAGTTTCAGCCGCAGAAAGGAGTGATTTGGGCAGTTTCTGAGCAGAACAGTTGAATATCACCACAAGCCCATCAGCCATCATGCACTGCATCACGTAACACACCACTGGTGCTGCGCTCCCATGGGAAGCAGTCTGGAAAAATAGGTTTATACCACTCCAAGACACCTGCTAACACCCTCAGCTGTGGTCCCCACTCTGTACCCGAATGTTTCATGGCTAATTAAGAGGTAACAGCGCCTAATTTCCCACTACACTTCAGGTGTTTGGAGGAACACTTTATCGTGTTTCCTTGCATTTCCCCTGGGTTTTGTTCTTACACATCCTATCCGTGTGTTACTGACTTAGCTCATTAAATGCAAATTGACATCTCTACCATACTGGGCAGAGTATCCTCCAAATCCCTTGAATATCATGGTGCCTTAGACCAAACATGGAGCAGGCTTGGAATATCCTGTACGAGTGAAAGTAAGTCTGGGAAACAACACTAACAGAGGCTCCTTCCCCTAATACATGGAAAAAACTGGGATCTAGTGCAAATGAAGCATAGGATGGTAAATAAGAACTGTGTTCACTTGCAGTCATGCACTATAGCCATTAAGCCTTAGGGTCTTAAAGGTACCAAGCAATGCATATGATAAATTTCTCAAAAACATCCCAGCCATAACATAGTTCTTGCTGATTGCTCATTTACCCATAATGCATGCTGTCATAGCAAAGCCTGACAAATGACAGAGAAAGCTCAGGTTATTTTTTACACTGACTGCCAAGCCCCTCACCTCAGATTATTCATTTATTAGGGCAATCACTGAGGTCTGGGTACTTAATATTGTTTTCACCAAATATGAAAATGATCTACTTGCCTATTCTTTAGTTCCTCCTAGGGCAAGCCATTTATCATCAGCCCTGGATAAATGACTGCTTCATTATAGCCATAATTTATGAGATGTTAGAACTAAAGAGCCACACCTAAAGACTTAAAGCTTTAATATGGATTAAAATAAGATAATCAATCAAGCATATACAAATTTTCTTCAGAATTATTTCTTACTTTGAAATAGCTTCGCATTTTTAGAACAGAGGTAGCCTTAAATTTCTTGTTACCCAACTCCAGCCAAGCCTGTTTAGAAGTCCAGAAGGAAATCTGGGTTACAACTTCATTGGTCAGTCTTAGATACCAGTTGGTAATCATTACCCTGTTCAATAAAATTGCCTTTTGGGCTAAGGGCCTTTTCTGTGTTTTTGATGGTGTAGGTGTAACCCAGACCAAGAATGGCTCCAAGCCTTTGGTCCAGAACAGGTGGGGAAAATGCAAGTTGTGCCAGACTCCCACATTCTCCATAGACATCGCTGCGCTTTTCATCTCTTTCTTTGGAATTTTGCTCATCTGTGGTTACAGAGGAGGGAGAGCTCAGTGTTATAATATTTTAAAATATTTCCATGATTTTGAGGGTGTTTCTCTGTTTGAAACAGTGTTTCATAGCTCAGAGCTTGGATGAGGGAAGCTCCTTCCTCTATCTGGGGAATGAAATATCCCTTCCTCCTAAAACAGCATCACAGCCTGAAAGAACAAGTTTCTGGTTTGTATCTTGATTGTATATTTGCTAGCACGGAGCCAATACAAATATTATTTTTCAAGTATGTGCCTTGCTTGAAACACTACCCTAAACCTACTTAGCCACTTAATCCTGCATCTCTTGAAGCCTGTGTTTGAAATACACAGTTTGTTAGAATTTTTTTATTTTTTTTTTTAACACAAACTACTAAGACAATGATGCAGCTATTGCTCCAATACATCTGGTAGACTTTTTCCAGACAGACATGGTGTGGACACAAAGATCTTGGGCAGTGCTGGAGTCCTAGGATCTATAGGCAAGATGAATGGGCTACCCTGGGAACTCAAATGCAAGCCCACAGCAGTAGGTAATGTGTGATGAACGGGCTGCTAGGAGAGGGTGATTTATTTTCTCATGCACCAAGAGCACAGAACCCAAGGTGTCCAATAGCCCTGATAGGTGACATGGACAACCTGCTCAGGTTAAAATTCAGGCCTGGATAAACGCACCCAAAAGGGATGGGAGTGGGATGCACCCAGAGACCCTGTGCTTGGAGCCATGGTTACAAAGGAAAAACCAAACTTCTCCAAAAGCAACAGCTTCATGCTCTCAGGATAAGTGCCTGTGACATATGTTTAATAGAAGCATATTGCTGGGCTTACGATGAGAGAACATACTGCAACTTCATACAACACTTAAGGTTTTAACCAATGAGGCTTCTTCAGTAATGCTAACACTGATTGAAGTTTAATCCCAGCACCAGGCTTTGTTAGTTACAGGACATTTTTCACTTTGGACTGTGCTCCCCCCTTTCATATGATTTAGTGTCAGGATTTCGGCAGGACTGAAACAATCCAAGATCTGCAGTTCCCTTGCATGAGAGATATTTAGATACATCTGTGCAAGGAAGTACTCAATACACACACACTGTAAGTGCAAGTCAGAAATATCTACCTATATATATGTGTGTGATTATGAACATCTACATGTGTAGGAATGTATTTGTTGGCACAGGTACATGACCGACTGACTTTTTTGGATGTCTCTCCAAAATAAATGGCTAAAATGCAAAGTTATAAGCACAGTCTCAAAAGTGCTCAGGAACTGTATTTGCATCCAGGACCTGAAAAAGTCAATTTTCATAATTATTTGGGATATTTTCAACTGGAAGCTCAACAGAATTGAACCGTGAAGCAATTCTCAACCTCAAACATGAAGACCTGAGTAACAAAGCAGTTTTAGGTTTCACTTGCTCACTGACTCATAAGCAGCCTCAGGCCACATGCAACAGAACCTGGCCTGCTCTTCCTGCGTGGAAAGACCTGCAGATCCCACTGGAAGTAGGAGGCAGTAGGACACACACCCAAGACTCACAGAGCCACAAGATGCTAAGAAAAGCCCAGTTCCCTTACACGAGCAATTTCCCACCAACCAGACCTTCAGACTCAACAGGGAGTTGATGTCCCACAGTAGGTGGAGAAGCACATGGACCACCTTTGCCAGACCTTGACATCTCTTTCCTCCTGGGCTGCAGGAAAACACTCCCAGCCAGAGGCAGCCAGCCCCTCCCAGCCCAGGAGGGCTGCATTTTCCTCCAGGACTCCAGCCTCTATCCAAGTCAAAACCCATCATCATCATCATCATCTCTTAAAACAAATTCTCTCTCAGAGTAAGAAGTTGTGTTCCACATTCTTGGCCAAAATAAATGTAAGATCAAGTTAGAAACCCTCCAAAATAGGGTTGGTAATGTAAATATTGACACAGCAAAGAGGAGAGAGTGCAAAAGCATGGCTGGACAGACAGTCTGAAAATGAAATATTTCACAAAAAATGTCATCTTTATTTAGTGGGTGATGAAATAAGTGACTATTTTAAAAGATTCATAATTTTTGTAGCCCAGACACTTATGCCCCCAAGTTATATAATGGGAACGTGAAGGAATGGCAGTTTTTGTAAGTTATGTTCGGGATTAGTGCAGCGAGGTCTCTATAGGCAGGACTCCTGCTGATCTCCACGGAAATTTGCAGAAGCAAAAAATTTCTAGGAACAGGTACTTAAGCAATGCCACCCACCCCCATTTCTCCAGAATGGTTTTATATGGCTATGCAAGCTAATTCTTATGTGCGCACTTAGTCACCACATGCTTACTTGGCACAACCAGCCGTTACAGCATCCAAGGCACACTCAGAGTGTAGACTAAAACAAGCATGTCAAGGAAAAAAAAAAAGTTTTAAAGAAAATGATACTCATTTGCAGTGTTATCAAGAGGCACATACCTCCTGGTGGTACTTTTGGGCCAAATCATAAGCCCATGGCCCTTCTGTTGGGTTCATCGGGAATTCTGCGGCCAAAGCAATTGCTCAAGTGTTGTGTTGCCTTGTTGGCTTTCACACAGATTGCTGATCCAAGCTATGTTAGCAGGTCCTGCCTCTCTTCTCTTTTCCCAAAAATGAACAGCGTTTAGAAGGACATCTCTAAGCAGAAAGGGTCTGCTTCTCAATAGCTCCTTTCGTCAGGCAAACACATCAAGAAAAAAGGATGCAAACCAGGCTCGGTGGAATTTTATTAGTAAGTGGCACTCATTCTCCACTGCTCAATAACAAGGCAAAGTGTAGGGCCAAGGACAACTAGGACCAAACCATAAAGGCAACACAATTTTCAAATATATCTCTCTAATTAGTTCTCCTCAGAAGCTTATCTTTTTGCCCTGGTAGCTCAAGAAGGCTGCTGTGGTGTCTCCAGGTGGTCAGCATCTGCCAGCAGCATCACTTGGGCTGTGGGGGTATGATACAGCATCATCTGTATCCCATTAATTGGCATTCAACCCTCCGAGAGCTTTGTATCCACACACCTGCCCTAACTCAGCAAAGCCAACAGTAAAGCTGGGTCCGAATCAAATCACTACCCCTTCCCTAAAAAGTTCAGATGTGGGCTTATTTCAATATTGATTTACACTGCTAAAAATATCCCCTTTTATTTGTATTTAATGAACACGGTTATTCTATTAAGTTGAAAAAGTTGATGTGAACCGAACAAGAAACAACTTCCATGCAAACTGCTAAGTTACCAATTAGCTCCTTAAAACAATTGAAAGTCACAGAGAGCCCTCAATGCACAGAGGCGGTTAATTAATTAACATTAGATGTGATTAATAATGAGTCTTGTTTAATAGTAAATATCTGCCTGCAATGCCTGCATGTCAGAACAAAAAGCCTTCAGAGAGCAGGCAACTATATTTATCCTGATTGTGTTTGGGATTTTAACATGTTTTGTGCAGGCTGACAAATGGCCTATTAATTATCTAATGTTGTCTGACAACAACAGCTTGATAAAGATGTATGTTTTTGAATTGCTGGATGAAAACTGCTGGAGAAGAGCCCCACAGGGGCCTTGCTGTCCTAAAACTGGGCTCCAAGCCATGACAACAGGCAAGACAAAGCCCTATCGCCTGCCACAGCCTTCGGAGATAAAATATGTCTTGGCATTAGGAACATTTTCAGAAAACTGCTTCTGCAATATCTGATTAGGAAAAGGAGGAGTATGTCTTTACTAAATTGGGGTTAAGGCATAATCAATATCATATATGGAGTGTCTGGCCTATTCTGCATAAACACAGGCACTTCATATTATTAAGGAGTCTATAATGCAGAGGAAGCATATGGCAGGACATTGCAGCTCTCTCTATTCTTTTTATTTAGAACTTTATCTTCCAACCTGTTTGACAGCTGCTCCTAAGTGGTTTCACAGTGCCAAATTATTTTTATGATTGTTTGATGTTTTATTCTCCCATTTCAGTTAATGAGATAGGATCCCACAATGGTCATAATTCAGAGCTGTCAGAACTAAAAAGCATGCTTGTGGCAAGATAGCCTGATGGTAAATAAGGCTAAAAGCTGTGGATAATAAAAACTCTCTTATCCAAGTCTCCTCGGCAATCAAAACTTGTTTTGGATCCTTCTTTCCTTTGTGCTTACTTGTACCATGTCTTTTCCCTTTTGGACAGGTGAACTATCAATCTTCGGGTAACGTCACCCTTTTAATTCTGTTCAACCTTTCCTTGTAATGAAATGTGTAGGATACATAGGAAACGTTGAAATGTCTCAAGATATTGAGTGCTATATTATAATTAAAGGGCTTGCATCCTGCTTATTGTGCCAAGGGAATAATTTGTCATATATGCTCAGAAGTAACTGTTCAACAAATGACCTTTAAGAGTCCCAGGAAATGCCTTATATCTGGCATTCCCGGGGATTTTCATGAAAACTTTCAGAAGAGTCCCCATTTCAAATCCTAACTTTTGGGAAGACAACTGCTGTCTCCCCTTTACTCTTACACATTTTAGATGGGGAGGATGTAAAAAGAAGGAGGTAAAAATAAATAGTCTTGGGAGTCACACCACAAGACTGAGATTTGGGGCTTCCTTATTCTTATCTGTGCCCAAGAGTTTCTGCATGACCTCGCCATCTCATTGCTGATACCTCAGTTTCTCTAGTTAGAAAATATCTGTGAAATACAGTATTTTCCATCTTAGACAAGCCTTCTTCAGATTTGTTCGAGAATGTGCCAGGCAATTCCGTTCCACAGCTCAGATGCTCTACTTGTAGAGAAAGCATGTCTACTTGTGACCCATCAGTTAATCAAAGCAAGAGCTTGTTTGCCTTTGGAATCCCAAAAATTATGTAATGTGGCTTAGGAAAACATCTCAAGCATAAAATATTTGAAGAATTAAGTCGCAGCAATTGCATTAGCCCATTTATACACATTTATACAAGATTCCATTATTTGAAAACAGTAACAGCAGAGACACATCAGGAAGGAGGGGGAAGATGCAGGCACCTTCCCCAGGCAATGGAAATGGGGGAGGGCAGGATAGGATAAGGAGGAACAAGGCACAAAATCCTCTGGAAATCTGCACTCACAGGTTAGCTACTGGGGTGAATTTGAGCCAACAACTGGAAGTCATAGGAAACTCCAGCATCCACAAAAACAAATACTAATCCCCATACTGACAGCCAGGCACCTCCAATGAGCTCTCTTCAGAATGAGTAACTTAAACCATCTGGATGCGTGCATTTCTTATTTCCTTAGCACACTTTTTTTCTTTTAAAAACAAGAAGTCATGGAAATGACTGAAGCAACCAAAATATAAGCTACAGCTATAGTCGGTTAAACCCCAAAACAAACTAAACAAAAGCAGGAGAACTTTCTTCCATAGAAAGAATGGCCCAGAGACATTGAATGAGCCCTGGAGATGCCCATCAGCAGTTTTTATAACTATGCCTTCGGAGCTGGGTTCAGCAGCCAACATGAGATGAGATGTGAGACATCTAGATGAGAGCACTGGATGACCCCGTACTATCTCTGGAAGTGGCCGGCACCAATGCCTTCAAAGGAAGGTGCGATGGTTTTAGGGGCAATTTGCAGGTATGGAATAACATATTTCACAGGAGTTAACACTCAAAGCCCTAAGATAGAAGTCCGTGTCTGAACATATCTTTTTTTTTTTTTAAACACATTTTAAATCAATTATTTAGGCCTTTTTAATACAGATCCCATATAAGCGAGACAGCTGGATAAACCTAACCTCAGGTGTTCCTCTGCATCATTCTCAGCACAGGTCTCACACACAGTCAGTTGTGGTTGGAGTGCAGCAAGTCAACACTGCTTAAGTTTTAGCATCTCCCATTTTGAAGGCTTAATGTGGAAAAAGAGTATAATACCAGAGGGGCTGCATACATCAAAATCTGAGCACGAGAAAGCTGACTCAGCAAATGCCCTGGTAGGTTTTATGCGAAGGGTGTAAGAAATGTTTCCCTTTGCATCGTGTGCCCAGACTACAGCTAATAAATGTTGTTGTAACTGTCAGATCAAATCCTGATTGGGGATTTGCCAAAAAGTTGTGGGAGCAAGTCCGGAGGAGGAACAGATGAAATCCAGTTGCACTCCTGCTGTCCACATCAGTTCTGGATCACATCTGTGCCAAAGCACCACTTAGGGCAGAGACACCTCCACCACACTATTGTATCAGCCTTGGGGAAGGAGGAGGGACAGGACCATAGGTTCTTCCACTGCTCCAGGATGGTTGCACAGCAGGGAAGCACTGGAGATAGCAGCACAGGCAGCTCTGGGGCAGCATGGGGCTAGCAGATCCCTCCCAGCACTGGAAGGGCTAGAATACCACATTATCTTCACATTCCTGAGGTCACAGGCTTCTTGTGCTTGATGATCATCACCATCCAGGTTGATGTTTATCAGGTTGACCCACAAGTCCCTTGGCTACGGGGTTCTCACCTGCTGCTTGATCCAGAGCATCCCAAGTCAACAAGACTCTTTTTCCATAGACTTTCCATCTGGGTCCACAGCAGTTTTCCCAACTGCTTTCACCTCCAGTTCAGTACAAAGTATATTGATATTGATTTGGGATGTCAGGAACAGGAGGGGAAGAGGGAAATCTCAGTGCGGACAGCGTAAGGAAATTTGATCCAGCTTCGTAAAGTTCAGGTACTCCTTTTTTCAGTCACAAGGAAAGAAAATTGATGACGCCACAAGTTTAATGCTAATTGATTTATTACCTGCCTAAGCAAATCCTGGGCAATGCAATGGCAGGCTTAGACTTAAAGCAAATGATTTACAAGATAATGTTTGACTCTGGGAAAGGGTAATCAGATCCAGATACAATGGATGATAGGATAATTGAGAAGAAATAAAAGAGGATAAATTGCCATGTGCTAATGAGCTCACAGGCCCTAATGGGGAGGACATCAGTTTTAACACTCAGGTTATGAGCTAGGAGCAAGGTTTTTTTGTGTTTTTTTTCTTTTTTTCCTTCAACAGCTAAAGATGTAGTGCTGAAACAAACCAAGATTAATGGTGTCCCACTCACTTACTTAGCCATTCTTTACACCTTCGACAGCTTCCTGCATTAAAACTACGGTTGTTTTTTAACCAGGTTTATCCAAAGCAGCTCACCTCTCGGAAGCCATGTTACCTATTTCTAGGTTAAGGCACATCTGTTGTTTGGAGATGAATGACTCAAAACAGCATTTCTCCTCCTCCTTGCAGCACTGGCCGCCTGATGAGTTTGCAATGTCTTTGCGGGTCTCTTTAGGATCATAGGAATATTCTCAAGCCTTTATACGGTCTCACTGCACTCAGGTTTTGAAGCAGTTGCCAGAGCAATGCTGTCTCACATCATGATTCATTTTTATATCTTTCTCTCCCTCCATCCCACATCACCACCTAGAACCAGGGACACTTTATTGGTATTTCTGATTACTGCTGTAGCCATCTAAATTTTTCAGCAGGATGGGGGTCTCTCCAGCCCTGATGTAGAAATGCACTATATGAATGGTGCTAGCCACAGAGTAATAAAAAGACAGTGCCGTGTGCTGTTATTGGTAAGGAATACAGAAATGAAGCACTTCCTCAGAGACCAAGCCCATATTCCAGTGCAAGGCTTCCAACAAATGAAGTTTAATATGATGAATTGTGGTACAGTTCCAGAATGAATACAACTCTCAAAAATGCAGCTCCGCTGAAGCTTTTAAGTTATAATACACACAACATGTCCAATACCTGTTTTTAAAGAGAAAGATTCCTATTCAATAGGCACAAAAGGCTATGACCCTTCTGAGTTAAGATACAGGAAGCCTTTTCCTAAAGGCAGCATACACCTTAGGCATGCAGACACTAATTAATTATCAATCAGATGCAATCTCAGTGCAGGTAGCAGCTCAGAGGTGCATCTTTCCTACAGAAGGTTAAGAACAACATCAGGGACACAGAGTCCCCACCAGGTCCCAACCCACCAGCCACACCAGGAAAAAACACCCCAAAGAGCAGGTTGTAGGGAGGGGGAGCAAAGAAGGACAGGCTGCCCACACCAGGAAAATATGTGCTCCAAAAAGTGCTCCAAAGAGCAGCTCCAAGCTCTTTAAATCAACTCATGAGTTTTTATTGTCCTGACCCAGATCTTAATGTTCACTTTACAATTAGAAACACACATCATAAAAGCACGAGTTTGGTAAACACAATCATTGGATCCTGCTACTGCTCATGGAGGCAGGGAAGCAAAAACACCTGCCCCTCCTCCTCCCTCAAGGGAACTGAGAAAAATTGAAAACCTGGACCATAAAACTTTTGAAGTTTAGGTGCATCTGGCAGTGGATGCAAGTGTAATGGTGCCCGTCACTCTGAGGAGGGATGCAGTAGCAAACTGGTTCAAGCACTTCTGCCAGAAACTGGGAACGGGCTTGTATCAGAGATCATCCCTTTCTCCCTCGTCTTATCAAGTATCCCCTGGAGCTAAGCTATTGCCACGTTGAATACAGAATGATTTAATGTCAAAGTAAACAAGACTTTCCTAGTTTCTTTCACCGAAAAGTCTCCGGTCTAGTTGTAAAACAAAAAAGAGAAACTAAAAAGAAATATTTATTAAATGTATTAAATGTCTTAACAATATTACAAGTCTTAACAGTGTGTTCATTCGGGGAAACCAGCCTGGAGTGGCAAACTTGAAATGGTTGCAATTAGTACAAGAATTGTTCTACTTGAAGCAACTTGCCTTTTCTGTTTGAAAGGAACACACAATGCGAGCTCTCTGTTCTGGTCTCGGGCACTTACTGTACAAGCAAACAGGATATGATAGGTGTGACTCAAGTAATTGTCTCTATTCATTCTTACAGATAAAATATGGGTTTAATATGCTGGGAAAAAATGTTGACTGAATACTGAAGATACTGCTTGTTTGTTCATAGCCACTGATCACGCTTTTAGCTTTATCTAAAGACTTTGCAGGTCTGAGACAGACCCACAGCAGATCCAGCCCCCACTTTCACAGCTCTGGGAGGTGGTTGTTTTTTTTTTTCCATTGACGTCAGTGGAAGTTGCACTAAATCCCAGTGACCTGTGTGTGCAAACTCTCTTCTCTCTTCTAAGCCTTCCAACTCTGATCCACCAAATTAATTTTGGGGGGAAAAACTCTTAAAATCTTTGTTCTTTCAGTCTTAAACCTTCTGGTTGCCCATCACACTGGTGTTTGACTTATGCTGATGCTCCGCATCCCACTCCAGCCCCTGCACCCAAAACCATGTCCTGCATTAAATCCATTTCCTTCCTCAGCAGTTGGAGCATCCCATACCATGGCTCACGTCCAGCAGACCTGATGTACATCACAAGGAGACTGAACTTTGCTGCATGCACACCTCACTTGAGAAATTCAGTGATGCTCCATGCTATCAGTCCCACTCCCTCCCAAGAACACATTGCTTCTCCCTTCACTGCTGTCCACTGCCACTCTTAATACCGGTCCTGGCATCATGCCCCATATGGGAGAGCACCAGCTGGTGGGCTTAGCACAGCACAAAGCTGAACACCAAAAACAGACATGCAGCATTTGTGCCTTCCATCACTTGACTACACTTATACTCCATATGAAGAAACAGGGACCTTTCAGATCTTCAAATCCAACCATCAACCTAAAACTGACAAAAACCATCACTAAATCACGTCTCTCAGCACTACATCTACTCATCTTTTAAATACCTCCAGGTATGACAGTTTCACCACTTACCTGGGCAGGCTGTTCCAATACTTGATAATTCTTTCAGTGTAAGAATTAATTTAGAATAAAATATTCCCTTTTTAAAACATTTTTTATTGTATGGAGATATTTTGTTGGGTGCTTTGTTCTGGTTTTTAAATTTGAACTCCATTACCCATCGCAACCAGTTCCTCAGCCTGCAACCACCAGGATGGTGTTAAGGACTCACATGATCACTAGGAAATCTGCATCATCTTTCTTGTCTGGAACAGCATTTTTCGATGAGGCAAAGCCTTCTATTTACTCACAACCTTTCTTCCAAATCCTTCAAAACCTCTGTCTGCCTCCCTGGCACATGCAACACATCCTTACATCCACCAAGTAGTGAGGAGGTATTTTGGAAGACTCTACCTCCCATGGCAATCAATGGAAGTGTAGCTGTACAGCTTCCCCTCCTGCAAACCAGGGCAGCATCCCCATGCACAACGACCAAAAATATCTGGAGAAAACCTCTCTGCTATAAAAGAGCATTAAAATACCTCACTGCCTGCAGCGGGGCAGGGTAGCTGCCGTCCTTCCCACAGCGCTGTGGCAGGAAATATTTTACTCTCCCTCAGCTGTGCCAACATTTTCGGAGTGCCTTGGCTCCATAAAGGCAGACTTTTTGACCTTGTGTTTGGCACATACATGAGAAGAGGACACAAACAGGCTCATGCATGGGGTCAGCACAGCCCTGTCTGCACACTAGTCTCAGTCCCAACTTGACCAGCACCTGCCCTGACCACATATGGGGGTGGGTACAAAAAAAAAATCCAGGGGTATCCCCAGCAAACAGACAGACCAGTTACAGAAAAAACACATCAAAATGCTCTCCCAGCCACAGCACAAGACAGGTGTAGGCACCTGGGAGGGTACCAACTCAAGTCCCCTCTGACAGCACACCAGTAACCCAGAGGGATCCCTGGTCACACTAGAAGATGGGTTGGGAAACCTGGAATTCACATCTTGACTTCATTAGCTTTCCCACGGAAACAGGCAGTTTCTAACTCAGGTGCTTTTGAAAACTGCCTCTTACCTTCTGGGTGCCTCAGTTTCCCCCATATGCAAGCGGATAACATTTATTGCTCCATTTTATCTTGATTTTTCCCTTCAGACCATGCATATTTCAAGGCAATGACTATGTGTGTGGAGCAACCAGCACAACTCATCCTGATCTCACTGCCATCACACAACAACAATAACTAGCATAGCAGCAATGACTAAAAGGTCATCTTAGCACTTTACCCAGATATTATTTTCTTTGACTGCTCTTGCTAGCCCTCCAGATTTAGGACTAGCTACCCCAAAAAAAAAAAGTTGTTTATAGTACATAGACTTTAAATTCAGCTGAATCTTCTTCGGACTTCTGAAAGTAAGCATCTAAAAGCCAGATGTTAAATATGATTCTAAAACTCTGAGGGTGGAGAGCAGAGAACAACTTTCATTAGAGGTGTTAGCTCCTATGTCAGTGATTTCAGCTTGATACAACTAGAAATAACCAAAACACAGCACTGAGAATCCCAACGGATAATAGAAACATCAGCTCAGCCTTGGAGCACAGAGCCACTGCTGCTGGGCTACAGCCCCACTGTTTTTGTTTTGCCAGCAGGTAAAGCTCAGAAAGGGGAAATGCACATGGGGGGGGGAATAAAAAATAGGAGCGTAGAGCATGGATAAGCCATACACAGATATTGGTAATTTCAAATAGGTACTTCTCAGAGGAGCTGTACTGCACACCTTTGACCTTTAACTGGAGTGCTCAAACATTGCATGTAATGATGACTACCAATGAAAGTCCTATGCTGTGCTTGGCTGCACTTTCTATATGAGTGCCAGCAGTAAGATAAATGATAAACTGGTTCACTGGAGTACTAGTGGTTTGGGGGCTATTGATTTTTGGTCCATTCTCTTTAAAAGTGAGATCTAAAAAGTTGACAGAGGGTCATTAATTTCATCATATACTTGTCGTCTCATCCATAACCAATCCAGGGGCTGAGTGCGCTTGTCACTCTCTGTTTGCACTTTATTTGTTTAGGTTTTCTTTGTGATTCTACATTTTTCCCCTTTATTTCAAGCTTTGTGTGTTTTTGCCGCTGTTATTTTTTTTTTTCTTCCAAATGAGCTCCTTGCTTTGGACTTCTATTGCAAAAGACTCTCTGGATAAATATATATTCATATTATAAGTAAATTCAGTTGCTTCATTATCAAGTCCATGCTAGGAGAGGAAGTCACCTCTGTTTAGTGCTATTAATTTAAAAAGAAAAAGACTCCTATAAAATTCATCAATCTTAATTGTGCAATCTGAAGGATTTTGATTGAATAAACACTTGTCTGAAGACTTCAGGGTCTTGTTTGAAGCAGACATTAAGGAAAGAGTTGAGGAATTTTTCCCCTATGAAGTTCCATAGGTCCATGACAGTGTTCTCAGGTGATAAGAAAAAGACTGAATTCAAACAAATGCATGATCATAATTAGTAGAGTTCCCTTTCTTGTGGTTCTCATTAAGCCCTTGGTGACTCTTCACAATGAATTAAGAAAATCTTTTACCAGTTTTTACTAAAAACTTATTTCAAGTCGTATCTTAGCTTTCCATAGAGTGAAACAAATATAAAGAATTCTCTATAAATATCAACCCCAACCATATACTGGTATTTAAGACCAGATGAATATATTCTACACCTAGTGGATAAATATCCAAAGGGGGAAGTTATTCTCATACAAGAGCTGCGTACAGTTGGCAGTTGTTACCAACCCAAGTTGGTAAAATATTTTTCTAGGTTATAGTGTCATCCACCTCCCTACACCAAGTTCATCCACACTGTCTTTCCTTGGGAACCCAACAGAAAAGCGTGTGTAGAAAGTAAAAAGAAAGCATGATTAAGTACTACAGACGATGGCAGAAATATCCAGTATTAATAATACCACAACCTGCCAGTAAATCTCTTTTTTATAGGTGAAGAAATACATTTCTACTTTAAAGTGTGTTTTTATATACCCTTGAGTGCCCAACTAGCTAAACTACCAGGGGAGCTCTACATGATTTAGAAGTTAATCCTTCAAATGGCTAACAATTGAATGCCTCAGCTGTTTGTAGTTTCCTACCACTGGCTAATTTCATTTTTGTTTCATGTGTTCGGTGGCAAGCTTTCATTGTTCAGAGCTTTGACACCGAGGGTGTAAGTGTAGTTAATTTAGTTAAAATGAGGCTGGGAACATTCATACCGTGTTCAGCTTGTTATGACTAGACCTGGTAGAAGTTAGAAAAATACACCTGGAGAACAAACTGGAATTTAAAAAAAA
>VXBW01001196.1:186530-194030 GCA_013400375.1 Thinocorus orbignyianus
AAAAAAAAAAGGAAGGAGAGAAAGAGAAAAAGCAGGCAAAGGAGACCATCCAAATTTGCCAAGATCACGAGCATCAGGCAGCTTTTTAAACAGCGGGAAAAAAAAAGATCCAGAGGGGAAAAATAGCTAACCATTTAAGCTTACTGCTTTGAGGGCCAAAAAACCTGGATGTGTTAAAATATTGAATCATCAACTTTTTTTAAAGTGGGTTTAGAAAGCCAAATCCACTGTTATCAATCTCTTCCCCCTTCCAAAAGCTATTTTGTTTGTATGGCACTTACAGAGGTCAGAAGGCTTGCAAGGGCTCAAAAAATATTATCTATAGCAATTGGTGCATAGTTCCTTACCACCCGTGCTGGGAAACACAAGACTGACCTAAGATGTTTTTCAGCCAAGTATTTTAAGCAAGAACCCAGCTCAGAACCCAGAACCCCGAATCAGGCTCACCTAAGTGTCATGAAAGCTTCCCCACCCCAAAAAAAAACCCAAGACTTTTTGCTGACTTGGCATTAATGGCTGCATCTGTTCAGCTGGTATCCACTTTTCCCATTGACATCTCCAAACATACAATGCAATAGAGGTTGAACCTCATCTTGTCTGCAGTCATCTCCCATCAGCAGAACCTGCTCTCCATAGGACAATGGGCACCAGCAGCCATAAGGCTTGTGCCCTGGCTGCAAACAGTGCCACACGCTGAAGGCTCAGTAGCTCCGGCACTTCCTCGCTGCAGTTCCCAACTCGAGCAAGCAGCTTCTTAAAATCCTAATTATAATCTTGATTAATAGATATTATAACACGGCTCCTGTTTGCCTGTAATTATATTTGACACAGAGATACAAATCAGCAGTTTAACATGCTGGAGTAGGATTCATAGGATTATGGACATATACATTTTTATTAAAGCTCTATTGGTTTCTCTTTAACATTCATCAAATCTCTCCCTTTGCACAGAGATAAATATTTTTTTTTTTTTCAGAAAGTCATTAATTTTGGAGTTTGAGAAAAATGAAGTAGACGAAGTGGGTAATTTTTCACACTTAGAATAATTTCCCTATGATATTATGACTCTTTTTCTTGCACTGCTCTGGGAGATTAATATGGCTGTTATTTTCTCCACTAATTGGCTTTACAGATAGCCATGGGAGATAGCACCTCATAAAGCCAAACAAGAGAAAAATGTTAACAGCACTAAGCTGTCCCATAACAAGGGGGTCTATTCATTAAGAAGCAATATTCTATTAGGGAAGATTTTTTATTATTTTTTTTTAAAAACAGATTGTTTAAATAAGTGGAGCATGCACTAAAAACCAAAAGTAGATTACACCTGGTTGTGCTGTTCCCTCAAGCAGTCCAGCTCTTCCCTTTAATGGTCCCCCTGTGCTGCCCACATGAACACTAGAACCAGCACACTAGAAATCACTATTTCCTTTCCAAGCCAACAAGTCCTCCTCCAGCACACGGGCCTCCGTGCAAGAGTTTCACACATGTAGGCATAAGTCCGGGTTAATAACTTCTGATTACCCCCTGTTCATATTTCAGCAGAAGAGTGAAGGCCATCTCAACACTTGGGTTTGAAAACACATAACACAATTGCTATTAAGCATCCCAGAGACGAGGTATTTCCCAGCTTGGTACCATGCAGATATGGATCCCACACTTGGATCCAGGGCCCTTTAGGAGCTGTGATAGTAGGAAGGCAGGATTAGCCTTTAATAAGTGACTACAACATCCACTAAAGAATAGCCTTGCCCAGAAAGGAGCAATAGGAACAACTTGTTCCCCATCCATGCCGGGATGCAGAAGTATTCTCCATGTGATACCCAGAGCCCAGGTCACTCTCTGACCTCCACATTGAGGGCACAAAGCAGTATCTGAACTTTTCAGGCATTTTAGAGCGTCATTTTATGGTGCTGCTCAACCAGACTGAACAAATAATTTTTATTCTAAAGCAAACAAGACTTTTGTCTTATAACCGATTCCTGAGACAAGTCGTGACACACAGTAAAGGCTGGCTTTCCCACATCTTTTACTAATTATCAGACTACGTAGGTATATGTAAAAAGCTACCCAAAAGTCTCATAGCCACCTTCCAACATTGGTATTTTATCCTTCTCACCAGAATTAGACTTGCCAAACAGCAAAAGCTACCCAGGACCTTGCAGAGAGCCTCCCACTGGAGGTGAAGTCATCTATCCAGACACCGTCTACAATTTGGCTCTTGCCCAGGCAGACCAGCCCCACAACACTGACAGTAATCAGCAGCTTCCCAGCAATTCATTTTCACAGACATTTCACATGAGTACCTGGTTCCCAGGAAACTATTTTGTCCACCTTTAATCTGTAATGCTCCTAAGAAAAAAAATGTTTTAAAAAAATAGTCCAATTAGCATATATAATATGTAGGTATGCCACTCACTCCTCTCAACAGAATTAATTTATTGCTAATTTTTGAAGTTTTGGCTGTTTTACAATGCAATCTGCATTAGGAACAGAGAATTGATGAATAACACATCCATTTAAACCCACAGAGGTATCTAGTTAGCATGAACACAGACACCTAAAGTGCAGGTGGGACACAACCACAACGTCCAAAAACCTCTGCTATCAGATTAGAGAGAGACTCATAAACCACAAGCAGTTTTACATCTAAAATTAAAAAAAAAAAAAAAAAAAAGCAGCAGCATCACTATTATCACAAGCCTTTTCCTTGAATCCAGTACTTTATTTAAAGCTGCAAAGCATGGAGAAAACAGACTATGCCTGAACTCTTACTGAACCACAACTCAGCAGCGTGTATTTGCAGTTACAAATCAACACTTAGAAACATGACCCAGTCGTACCCTAATGGCAACA
Source organism: Thinocorus orbignyianus (assembly GCA_013400375.1). Taxonomy (NCBI): domain Eukaryota; kingdom Metazoa; phylum Chordata; class Aves; order Ciconiiformes; family Thinocoridae; genus Thinocorus; species Thinocorus orbignyianus. The sequence goes on from VXBW01001196.1 coordinate 189,384, forward strand.
GCCAGGTGTCATATTGGAACATTGCTTCATTAGCAGCTTGGAGAAAGAAACATCTCCTACTAAGCCCCTGCTGTCAATCATTCTCACAGCACAAAGCCACAATCCTTCCCACTCCTCCATGCACCAACCAAGCTAACGCATGGCTTGAGGAAATATCAGAATGAAGGTTGTGGGACTCCACCTTGATTCACCAGCAGCTTTCTTCAGGGAGCAGATGACCTCTCAGCTCCCCAGGGTGTAATTTTCTCCCCACCAAGTCAGCCAATAATCTCATTTTGCTGATTTTTTTTTGATACAGGCACAAATCTTATTGCACACCAAAGCTTACTCTGTGTGATACCAGGCACCCACAAATGTCTTAACACAGGATATTCCATTTTGGAGCAGTACAGTTGGGACTCTTTCTAAATATTTTTCCAACCTATAATCATTGTGCTCGGTAGCCAAAATGTTAAATCAGCACTTTGAAAAGAAAGCAATTCTTGATTACTACCTAGGAGTGACTGTTTGCAGTACCCTTCACATCAAGGCAGGGCAGTCAAACCAACATGTGAGCTTTGAGCTGAAAATCCTACACAAAGTCCTTCAGCACGGTATTTGAGGGGGACATTAAAGGAGCATTTCATTCCAGGTGAGTTTTAGGTTGATGGAAGGCAAGAGCCTAATCACAGGAACTCTGAGCAGCTGGTATTTCATTGCACTCCAGCTCCTGCCTGGCCCTCAGGTTCCCCACCATAAAGCGCATCTTTGCAAATGCTGCTTTTGGGACAAGCCATCATTTCTCCATTAGGACAAACAATGCCTGAAGTATCCCCCAGGTACATTTTTGTATTTAAGTATTATTGATACTTCAGAGGTTAAGATGGAGCAATTTAGGTTCTGCAGTAACCTCCGAAGAAGTTTAAGAACTTTCTAAACCAAGGGATTAAGTTTCATAGGAACAGAGTTGTGTCTCTGTCCTTCACTCCATCACTATTGTCTTACCAATCAAGTTTTCTGCCATTTAAACGCATAAACACATTACTGAAGAGAAAAAAGTGAAAATAACTAAAAACATACATTAAGCAATGAACCTGTAGCCTAATATTGTTCACTTCTATCAAACAAGAAAGGCTCAGATGCTTGTGGAGGACAGGAGAAGTCCAAGTATTCAGAACAGATGAAAGAATTCATTATTTAAGCACACAATTTTTGATCTAATGGTTCGTTCTGTAGGTTCTTTGGTACAATGAAATATTGAAAGTCACCTTAAGAAAACACTGTTCACAGTTACACAGGCACAATTTCCACTCATCCCATTTAACATATTAAGTGTGCCACTCCAATAAGGATGAAAAACATCAGGATTTTTTTAACCAAACCTGGAGACGCAGCAGGGGAGGCACAGTAGTGCCCATAGAGCTTTCTATGAGTTTTTCCCCTCCTGCTCTATCCTTTTTGAGTACTTGCCCCTCTTGAAGATTCACCAGGCATGACCTCAAGACACCAAATTCAAACACAGACTTTCCTCTGCAGGCAGAGCCACTCAGATAAAGTGAACTGAAGAAGGAGTTCTTAAAGAGTCATACTTTTCTTTAAACTTAAAGAAAAAAGTTGAAAGAAAATAAATCTGAAGAAAATTTAAAGAAAAATTCAAAGAAATTAAAGAAAACTCAAGAAGTTCTTCATCAAAATTCCTACATGCCTATTTTGCTAAGAACACTGGTTTCAGAGCAGCATCACACAGCCAGCAACCAGCATAAGGCTCAGGCCATAAAAGGGCAGTTATCATTTTAACTATAAGGAAAAAAAGGAAAGTCGGATTGGTTGGTCATTTTTTTTCACTGGATTGTTGGGTTGTTTGTTTTGGTTTTTTACAGATACATAAAATATAGAGGGAAAAGTTAAAAAGATTGTTACTTTACTAAAGTTACAGAATTACATAAACCAGACTTGGAGGAAGTTTAAAAGTTTTGTACAAGAATTTAGCTTAAGCATTTAGACTAAATAAAATTAGCAGAATGATCTACCTGCCCAAGAGAGAGAAGGAGCTGTAACCTCCATCCAGCACCACAGACACTGAGCAAGAGCACTAGAACACCCACAGGTGATTTTGCAGCTGCTTTTCACAGCTGAACCTGCTGAACTGTGTAACGTGAACACCTGAAAACTCCAATTGTAACGAGCAGGTTGAACCTTCATGAACCAGGCAGGGGATACAAAACTTAGTGGCTGCACCAAAACTTAATGCCCAGGTATTTAAGCCCTATATATATACATTTATACGTGCATAATATATATAAAAATTGTATGTTAACAACATCAGCACTTAAAAGAAAAAAGACTCAGAGCTCAGAGAAAGACCAAAAGAACCACACACATGCAGCCCAGACCATGCTCAAGTACTATCTTTACAAAAAGCCCATTTCTGCAATTTAACCAACCTGTGTCCCTGTGCAGGTGGCTGTGAGCAGGTTAATCAGTATTGCTCAGGGAAAACCTCCGGCATGACCCATCCCATCGTGGGATGATCGCAGCTACCTGGTGCCTGCCCAGGGAAATGTCCCCTCCATTACAGTATTGGCCAACAATCAGGGAATTGAAGGTTCCTCTTATCCAAATTAGAGTGGTGCCAGCCCCTCTGCCGGTCACTCCTTCAGCTGTCAGAACTGCTAATGCTAACGCTTCGGATGTCACTGGAAGTGACACTTCTGGCTACTTCAAAGGAGCAGATAATTAACTTAATTTTTTAAGCTTACGGTGGAAAGCCATTCCCATGAAGTTGGGAATTGTTTTTTTAATATCGGGCACTTCTCTCCTTGAAACAAGCACCTGTTGTTTTCAGTGGGACCCATCATTTTTCTCCTGGAAATAACAGGGATGGTTTTGATCTCTCACAGCATTTACACCTCCGCTCTACCATGAGCTTCAGCAAGGGTTTTTTCCTGCTGACACCAGTGGAACTGAGAAAAGCAGCAGCTCCCACATTTCTTTTTGGGATTTCAGCCATAACACAAACCAGTGGTAGCTGCTTTTCCAGCCGGTAGGGAGCAATGATCTCCTAATTAGAAAAAATCCTACGCTTTTTATTGCAAATGTGTATCTAGGAAGTCAAAATGTACAAATTAATATCACAGATATCAAAATACTGGACACAGAGGCATTGTTATTCTACTTAAGGCTGTACCAATGTTTCTCTTTCAGTGGTTTATAACTTGGCTTAAAATTTTATTCCTGGCTGAAAACTGGCACAAAATTTGAAAATTTGAGAAAAAACAGTAGGCAACTATAAAACTATAAAAAGTAGGGAAATATTAAACATCCCTTTTACCGTAAAGATAATATTTTTATTTGGAAGATGAAAGGAATTTTTAAAAGATGTGGTATTCCAGCCAATGCTCTTTTGTGGGGAAAAAATGTTGTTCTTTGCCCTGTCTTCCCACAAGGTTGCTAAAGAACTCAACACATTTTTAGCAGAAGGTTTTGAAGACAGAAGAGAAGACTGGGCCCAGTTTGCAAAATGGTGTGCCTTTCTTGCTTACAGAAAAACCTGCAGAATAAATATATATGTGCCCAAATAATTATTTTTATCTGTTATTTATGCAACTACACTTTGATCAACACTACACAATGCTACAGAAAAGCTGTCACAGTGATACTAACTAAAGTTACAGAAGCAAACAGAAAAAGGATTAAAAGGCAGCCTGAAACTAAAAGAAGTTAAATCATATAAGAGCAATGTCATTTATTTTTCTTTATCTAGATAAGGCAAGGCAAAAATTAGGTCTACTCTACCTCGATTTCAATAAAACACTTGATGCAATGATACACTGAAATTATTAGCTAAGGTAATAAAGATGGACATTTGTGCAAAAAGACTTTTTGGGTAGGTAGAGCACTGGCTAGGAGGAGATGGCTATGCAAGGAGAAATATCCCACTGCAGGTGGTAGTAGAGAATTCAGCAGGAAGATCTGGAATCAGGCTAACGAGAGGTAAGGAAAAGGAGAGCATCATCACTGTTTGAGAAGAAGATGAGAATATCATTTGTGAAGAATTGGGTGACTTTGTGGAGTAGAGTAGTGGGACTGGGATGAAATGACATGTGCTTGGGGATGAAACAAAAAAAACCTGCCCAAAAGTTGAAGCTCCAGAACTGGAAGTATGAGAGGAGGCAGGCTTCCTCCTTTGCTTGATCATACTAATCCTAAGCAATTAATGGAAAAATTTTATGATCAACTTGGGTGACATGGGAGTGATGTTTCCTGACACGGAGAATCTGCTTCACTGCAGGTGGCATTGGTAAGAAACGTGGCAAATAAAGCTTGACACATTATGGTTCCAAAAGCATGGGTTGAAGCCGGAGCATGAAGAAGGACTGCCAAAGTTACAGGTGAAGTGAGAACCAAGGAAAGGAGACTAAAACACCCTTTCTGATGCAGCTCAGCAAAACTAAGTTTAAGAGTAGATACATGCACCTCCCACAAACAGCTCAGGAGGATAAGCACCAGACAAGGAAGCTTTTTGATCTAAACAACAAGAATGACACCAAAACAATCCAGTAAGGACCAGTCATAGAGTACCGCAGGCTGGAAATCAAGCAGCTTCTAACCATCAAGGCAATCGTGTTCTGGTTGGGTTGCTGAAGTTTTATAATGCTGATTCTATTC
>VXBW01001196.1:199030-268088 GCA_013400375.1 Thinocorus orbignyianus
ATGGATGATTAAGATAAAAGCATCCCTGCTATTGATCACAAGCCGCTCTCATCTATTAAAATAATAAAACTACATAATGCTGCGGCACTTAGAACTCAGCGCTTGAAGAAGGTGACCGAATGCAAACGCTGGTGGTCGTGTCATCCTCCGTGGCAGAGCACTCTGGCTGCGACCCACCACTTGGTACCAAAACCTGTCAGAGAGCACGGCTACCAGCATTCAGCATGGACCTGGTTTAGCCCAAATCACAACTTGGCTGTCCTCACTACTGCTGACTGAAACTCGGTGATGGGTTCAGGGTCACTCAGCAGGTTTTCACCACACCAAACCCTGCATATAGCTGCTGTGTTGGCACGGCTCAACACCATAATCATTTAAATTTCCTTAGGGATGGATTTTTGGTTTGGCAAAGTATGTTCTGGAAGACATTTCCTGCACCAGGATGCCCCACAGGGATATTTAGGACCATGATCTTCCTTGGTACTAAGGACACCCATGCTCCCTACATATATCTCAGGGTCGGCCATTTCTTCTTAGGAGGTACTTGCCACTCAGCAGTACTGGCTTCATAAATTTTCTGAGCCTCTCTTGCCCTCTTTTGAAACATCACTGAGGGGCCAGCACCACAGTTCCACAGCACCAAGAGCTCCCACTGATGTATTCCAGCACTGGGCTCAGACACGGCCAGTGGATTCACACACAGAGCTGTTAGTACCACCAAAACCTACCCGTGACCAGAAGCTGGTCTAGCAGAGCACCATTCACAAACTATCAAAATATAGCCCTGTATAAAATATTTTTATTACATATATTATTCTGGTTTTCTTCAGAGAAAAAAAAAAAAAAAGGCATTTTTTTCCAAGTGAAAATCATGGGGGTATTAAGGCAAAATTGTGTCTTTTTGCTTAGCAGAGGGTAGAATATCCCAGACACGCTGGAAAACCACTGCGTGCTGGCCTGATATTAGCCTGGATCCAATTAGAAACACTTTTCAGCTTTAACCCAGGTGGAATTGCAGGATTATAACGGCAGAAGCCTGTGCTTGAGAGGAAATGGAGAAAGTTGTTCTTGCTGAAGAAAGGACTAAAGGTCTGTTCAGTGCTCCACAAAAATCTCACACAAAACCAGCAAACCGAGCACAGATCTCCAACTGAAGATCAAAACCAATTTTGTGCTCAATGGCTAGTACCAGGTACTGAGGACTCATTTGTCCCTCCAGGATGGGAGGAAGTACACTTTCTCCACCAGGGAGAAAGCCATCTTCTCCAGACCATGAGGGACACCATCCATGAAAAACTGCTCCATCTAAGCACTTCTCCTTCTCAATGCTTGCCCATACCCAAACCAACCTTGTAAGAGACGCCACCAGCTCAACATGGTTCCTTCCAAGAATTTGGTCAGTTTGAATAAGGGAAATGATTTCAACAAAGATGCTTTCACCCACTGGGGTAAAAAGACTACAAGTCCGTAATTTCTTCTGAATAAAAACAAATATGCTCACATAAGCCTAATTACACTGAAAAAATCCCTTTCAATTACTTTGAAAACTGTGAGACAAATAAATGGCATGCATCCCCATGTGTATACAAAACACCTAAAAAAGAACAGGTGCATTGCTCTAAAACCTCTGTCTTTTTCTTCCATGACAGAAAGATGCTTTCAAGAACATTCACAAAAGTAAGCATCCTTTATTTAAGGAAAATTATGGTTCTCACAACCATGAAACACAGGAAGCAGCAGCACTGACAGAGGTACCAAGTGAGGTGACATTTGTGATAAAAATTAAAGGAGTTGGCAATATGATACATGCTCTATTCCACCCTCTGGTTTCTAGTTCCTATTTCTCCCCTGTGGTATCAAAGAACAACAATATCTGGATTTTTCTGCATCAGAATCCTACCACATCCATTGACCAAGACTGTGATGTAGTTACAGGATTTGATTTGCAGAATCTGAATTAACAGATAGCCATAGCATAAACTACAAACTGAACCAGGTTTTCAAGGGTTAACAACTAAGGGGGACAGATATCTTCTTTCTAATTACTTGCTGCAAACTTTTTGAACTCTTTTCCTGGCTGCCTTTTCCAGATCACATTCAGGAGCAGATATACCAAAATACTCTGACCCAACCATGAGGAGGACAGGAACCTTCACAAAAACAAAGAAAAGATAAAAAGAAAAATAAAAGATATGCAGGCCCATATTAGAAATGCTGGAGGATGAGATAGTTTGGATAAATGCCTAAACTTCTGAGAGTTTAATCAAAACTAAACCAACCAATCCTCTTCCCCTTTTGAGATTTGCCCAGCAACAATTATGATCAGTTTTAAAAACCACAAGTACTTAATAAAAACTAGAATATTATAAATCTTCTGCCACATGAAGCTAATAAAAATAAATAATAATAATAAATTTTAATGTTTAAGGCACCCAGGCCCAAAGGCACTAACCTGTATTTGTGCCTCAAGTCAATTATATTAATAGTTCTAGAAATACTTGAATAAATATTCTTTTAGCAAAAACTTGCCAGGTTTTAGACTGATTATATTGACTGCACTAGGACTTGTAATGAGATTGTTTAAGACATTATTCCATTTACATGTTCATCTGACATTATTAAATCTCTATTTGTTTCTATCACAGAGAATTTAGAAATATGTTCCAGAGAGCGTATTCTTGGCCATATGGGCCATCAGCAACCTCATTCTTTCCAGTTCTGTATTGAAGTTAACAGCATCAATGCTGGTTTGCACCAACCCTTCAGCCTGGGATGCCTACAGCCAAACAGCCCCAGGCATCTCTTTCAGACCACAAGAACTCATTTATTTCGCCACCCCTGGATGTGATGCTTTTTGTTTCTCACTGCCTCATCCCATTTGCTTTACACCTCCATTTAAATGCAGACTATCCCAGAACACTGTGGTTGCTACCATCCCAAACCCAACGGGGTGTATAACATTTCTACATCACCCATGCACTACAGAAAACATTAATTTTTAAGGGAAAGTGTTTGGTTTAGCTGGCCTGGTTCTAGTGGGAAGAGCAGAGGTAAAACATCAGTCATTGCTTTGAAAAGTTTGGAGATGATGGGTAAGTGCAGTGTGATTTCAGGGCCATGATCCATCCCAAAGGCAGTGCCTTGTCTCTGAGCTCTTTTCCTACTTCTATCCAAGAAAAAATTCCCATATAAATCTTCCAGTGGCTTTTGCCAGCAGTAGGAATAAGTAAAAGCTAAGCAAAGATATTTTAATTGCTCCAGTTAGTAAAAATAATGCACTATTGAGTGAGCAGTGCGTATTAATGTTCAGGAAATGCACTATTGTGCGTTTCATCCTCAGGGGTCAGGTCACAGCACCCCAGTGAAAGTGGCAGATAGCATCTTTTCACTTAGCATCAGTCATTTGTGAAAACAAAAATCGAAAGCAAACACACATGCAAAAAAAAAAAAAAAACCAACTATTTTGGGAATACGTTGTAGCACTTCTAGAAATCGCCAAAGCTGTTTTCATACTCCTTCCACTTGTAAGGCCAAATGCCTTAGTTACCACGAGACCAACTACCTACAGAGAGCTCAGAAAGAGCGATAAAAACATTTTCGAGCAGCTTAAAATAGCTTTTTCTCCTCCTAAAAATAGAACAATGCACAGAGGAAAACACTTTAACGCCTTTTCGTGGCGACTGAGCGGTGTGAAGGCAGCCCCAGGGGGGAGGCAGGGATCCCCCAGCCCCGTCACCACAGCGTTCTTCGCCGCTGCTCTCCCAAGCCACGATGCTCTGCCAAAAGCATGATGCTGTCCTGTGTCAAACCCCATTTCTAGCTTGTACTAAGTCTGACCAGCCTTGGGTTCTGAGCCAGAATGATTTTTTTGGGAGGAAATTCCACATTTGGGAGGGAAAGGATGAAGCATTTAAAAAGGTCAGCTTGCCAGCAAAAAAAAGGCAGTTATAGGAATAAAGGGGAGGAAAACATTTCCTGGGTCACTGAGTTTTGTCCAGCGCTACCAGAAGAAACTAATTCATATATCGGCTTTCACAAACTGACCCAGGTCTTGCAACAGGCGGAAACGTTGGGATCCACCTCAAAAACAGAGCACGAGCCCCTGTGACAGCTGGCGGTGCCTCTGAGTCTCCTGTCCCCCTCTTTACAGAGCTGCAAAGGGCACTAGAACATGGCCAAAATGTGTGCTTAACCCAGAAGTCACGCTCTTTCTATTTTTTTTTCTTTCTTTCTTTTTTTTTTTTTTTCCAAGGCACCTGCTGCTGAAGATGTCCCTCTACAGCACCGTGTCATTAGTTCAAAAAGCAGAGGGAAGAGCTAGGAGAAAAAACAAACTCCTCTGCCCGATGGGGATGGGCCTTGAGGTCAAGGAACCCAGAGATCAAAAGGAGATCTGGATCCCCTTCTGCAAAAAGATGGGCATCAGTGCAGCCTCAATGCTGACATCTTACTGAAATCCAGCAAGTCCTTCAACTTCCTCGCCTCCGTTTTCCAGTCTGTAGCATGAACATTATTTCTTACTCATCCTTGTAAAGGGCTTCATCATCTGTAGATGTACAGACCCACTGGGACAGTCCTGACACTAATTTCTGCTTCATATCAGATTATGCGATCATTATTAACCTTCCAGCTTTCAGTACTGAAGAGTCAAATCCATCTCAGCTTAGCAGACAAAACTCCACTGACTACACTTAAGTCGCAACCGCTTACTCCAGCACTGGATTTAGTCCTGGGTATTTTTCAATTTAAAATACACTGGCAAGGCAAAGCCACCACTGTTCCTTCCAGGGGTGGTCTGATTTCATTTACAAGCATTCGCGCTGGCAAGTCCTACATAATGTTCAGATGCAATTGTGCCTGAGTATTAAATATAATGGGTTCGATGTTATGAATAGGAAAATGAGATAACTTGGTAAAGGAGGTTTGACAACAAGAGTGAAAGAATGAAGATTCAACTTAAGCTGCTGAAAGCCTAACAAGATAAAGACAGGCAGGGGAGAGTTCCCTTAAATGTGATGAAAATAAGGCCTGAAGGGGTGGAATGATAGAGAGGCTGAGGAGTACATGCTTCAAGACAGAAGATGAATGTGCCCAACATGACAGTAACATGTAGCTAAATTAATCAAAGTACCCACAGCACTAAACAGAACCAAAACATACAGATTTATGCAGAAATCCCAGAGCAGCAGATGCGAGACATGCAGAAGGATGCATCCTTTTTTATCTAAATTAATTTTCCGTATTTTTGGTCCTTGGCTTTTATCATTCTGCGTCACCAGAAAATTATAAGTCTCCCTTTCACACTTTAAATGTGTGCCGCCTGCTTCAGCGTCGGATCCACAGTTCCCCCAGCACACACTATTACGTCTCCCCACTAAAGACATCACAGCATACGCCGTATATCCTAAAGCTAAATTACCAGGAAAAGTTTCCTAAAAATCACAGCAGCTTGCGACCGTGTGACAAAAACCACACTGCTACAACCACTAATATTTCACCTTGAAAGTATAATTTTCAGTTGATTCCATTTCCATGATTCACACTGGATTTACAGCCTTTGTCAAACCCTATGTTTTTAGCCAGGCAGACCCTCTGCTCGCCCTCCACTGCCCCCCCACACCGCTGCTGGTGCCCCTGACTTCTCTGGGGACTTCTCCGGAGGCTCCTCCTCTCCCATAGCCTTGACAGAGGCTGGAAGTTTGACTTCTAGGCCCCCTTGACTGCCAAAGGGCAGGCAGTAAATTCAGGGTCGTTGCCCCCCCTGACTTGGGTTTTAATCAGTGGCTGCCTGTCTTGCTCAGAAGGTAAAGCCCCAATCAAGGCAGCTGCTAGAGATTAAGTTCAGATCGGATCAGCCCCCGGTCTTGCTTGCATCCAAATTGTGGTGTAATTTGAGTTTGGAGCAGAATTTGGCCCCAGTGAGGCAAACAAGCACCCCAAGCCTGCAATGCAGTGAAAGGAAAGCAAAGTCACCCCCTTAGGATGAAAGACTCCCCTCCACAACCACAAACTCCCATTTATCATCACATCCCACATACACGCTGGATGCCAACTTGTTACCCACTCATCCTGCCTTTAAGCATCCCCTTCCCTTTCAAATGCCAAGGAGCAGGGGAGCTGTGATTTATCCAGGGAATGCCAGGGGCTGGGGAGGGTGATGTCCTGGTGCATCCCATCTCCCCAGAGAGCAGCTGGGCAGTGACAAGGCTCAGAGCAGAGGGGCTCGGAGCAGAAGGGATCCCGCAGTCCACAGCCCAGCAGCGCTTTCCCAGGCTTTGTCTGACGTGCAAGGGGCTTAGACTGGTTTTGTTCTGGGAGCCGGGGCTGCTCTCCTCCTCCCCACCCCTCACCAACCTCAGCCCTCTCAATGGAAGGTGACAAGGATTAGGGGTTGGAATTCCTTGCTTTATTTTTTACTTTTTTTTTCTTTTTTTTTTTTTTTTCATTTAAAAGAACTTCTGGATGCCAACACGAGTTTTTTGTCTGCGAGAGATTAGGCAAACAAATGCAAAGGGTGACAGAGAGGAGGACTCAGCCCTACTATCCAGAGGCAAGTTTAAGGGGGGACCAACTTTCACCTCCCTCTGCTCTCATGAAGAGATTGATCTTTTCTCTGTGTGTCTTGGCTCAGAGAAGTCAGTTGGAAACGCAAAGCTGGGAGCAAACTCAGTCCAAGTAGCACCAGCGCACTTGATTTGCTTACAGGTAGGTTTACAAGATGCAAAGTGAGTGAGAAAGAAGGGCATTGCCTGGCACTAACACTCCCTCTATTGGAAAAAGAGTATTTTCCTAGGAATGCGCATTATTATTCCCTAGAACAATGCAAAATAAAAGTGATCAGCGGGCAAACAAAAAGTCTCCTAATTTACTGGAAAAGTGCCCGGGCAACCAAGACGTTATTTTCCGTGTCACAGAGAGCAAGGAAAATCAGTGCACTGCAAAAGCAAACCGTGCTTTAAAAGCCCCCATGCTAGATAAAATTTAGACTTGCAAAATCCAGAGGCAATTCCACAAAAATTCAGTTTATTTACAGTTCACTGCATGATATCCATTCTCCTCTGCTTATTCCCTGGCATGGCACCCAGCAGCTCCCCTGACAATTAGCACAGGTAGCTCCTGTTGCTACCAAACACACAGTTTTCTAAACAGGAGGGCTCCTTTAGCCTTCTGCTGCCCCTAACAGAAACCAAGGCTATGGTGACACAGCACAGACATGTTCTCCATCTGACATCATTTCTATGTAATACATTAAATGAGACAGAAAGAGCTGTCAAAGATTAAAATTCCACAGGAAGGAGCAAAAGGGAGAATGAGATTTCAATGCCTCTTCCCTTCCTCTACCCTTTTTTCCTATAAGTAAATGGGAAACAGGGTTTTCCCCAGCAGGACTTTGTGACAGGACCATACAGAGAAGCTCCTGTGTATGGTTGAGAGAGGGACCAAGGACTGATGTCCAACCTCAGCTCCAGCCTCCCTCAAAACCAAGGATTTTACCTCTAAAATGTACAGAAGATGTAATAATAGGATCACAGAATCATAGAATTTGGAAGGGAGCTTAAAGACCATCTAGTTTCAACTTCCCTACCGTGGGCTGGGACACCTTCCACTAAACCAGGTTTCTCAAAGTCTCATCTAGCCTGGTCAATATTGTTCCATCTATACAAAACAGATAATTTGGAAACAAACATACCGCACGTGTAAATCAAGGGTGTTCCCCAGAATTCAGCAGAAATGTGGATTTATGCCAGTTGAAGATTTATTGTCTGTAGGAAGATGACGAGGGCAAGACAGCCAGGACCTCAGTTTACTCCCAAAATAGAGTAGTATCAGGTTTTTTTTTCATCAGCCATCTCCAAAGACAAATCGTTGAGGATACAGCGTCTGACCCCACTAAAAGTGAAAAGTCCCAAAGCTGTGAACTGATTTGTCTCAGACATTTATCCCACAGATAGAGAAAAAGAACTTTTCAAGCAGCCTGGAGCTAGCCAAGGAGGCCACGCTCCCTTTCATCTTGCTCTCCTCCACATTTTGGGACACATTTAAAGCAATGGCATTAGCAGGTAACTTCAAGACCTGGAGGGAAAATCTCAAAACTTGCATCTAAATGCAAAATGCTTCAAGTCTGGTCCCACTCTGCATCGCTAGCAGCGTTGGGAAGGCTTCAGGATGCACTCCCACCTCTGGATGTGGACAGCTGTAAAAGCCAACTCTGAGCATTTAACATGAGTTTAAGAGGTTTAAGCCTGTTTCCTCACATTAAGTATGGGTGCATACACTGGAAGAACAAGAGATTAGCACATGATGCTCACTGGAGGAGAGACATCCTCAAAGCGGGAGTATTAAGCGGGGATTTAGTAATTATTAGCTCCATCCAAAAAAACAATCCATTACAGCTTTTTCAGTAGGGACCGTGAAGGTTTCAGCCCCTCAGCTCCCTCTTTGTATGGCATCCGTAACAGACAGAGGGGTGGAGGACCCTCATTATGGGGAGAATGTTTAAAATCTGGAGGAAATTTAGGTAAAAAGGCAATGAAAAAAAGATTTGTAATATAGGATTGGATTTGCAAATCAAGATTTTACAAGAACTATGTCAAAGGTAGAACTCCAAACACACTGGAGGATCTTTTTATATATATATTTTTACACATCTATTAAAAATCAAAGTGTATCACAAAACATGTGAAGGACACTACAGCTTCTTAAAGATATTTTTTCATTGTCCTCTGGAAGACTGAACTTTTCAAAAACATTTGAAGAAAATCCCTTTTGTTTCTACCAAGAAAAAAAACACCTGCCCCTGAAGGAATGTTGCCACAACATTGCATTTTTCCATTATTTCTGCAGACAATTTTCAAATACATCTGGGCTGAGAAGCACCATGATTAACCCAGATATCACCATATCCAAGCAGGAGAGGGCCATGAGAAGGAGACCTGCCTGCCTCTTGCAAACAGGACCAGACAAAATCCTAGAGAAAATCAGGGCAAACCTTTGCAGAGAAGAACAGACGAGCTGAACTCAAATAGAACTCTTCTCACTAAAATCTACAGATTGCAATTTATAATTTAAAACTGCATTACCACCTTCCATAGCAATACAGTGATTTGTACCTCAATTCCCTTCAAGCCCCTCATGGAGCCTTGCACTGCTCAGCCTATGAGACAAGGCAGAAAAGATGAAAGTTAAATTGATCGCACTTATTTTTCTTTTTGGTGAATATATATATATATATACACTATTTCATAGCAGGCTCACATAAAGCAGCACTGCTACTACTGGGTTTTTCTGAGACTCCAAAATAACTACACATCCAGAAGACTTATTCTCATGTTCCCAACTACAGCAGAGGCATTCAGGGTTTTGCTGCTTCTACCTTGGATGTACTCGCCTGTCTTGATTCAGAAGCAGGCCAACGTAGAGGACCTTAAATTCTGTATGACTCTGTGTAATGTAATGAACACCAACAGACTTTAAATTTCCTGTATCTCATGGGTGCATTTTATTGCATCGTATGGCAAAAATCCAAGAAAAAAATTGCCGGGAGGAAAAAAAATTTTTTAAAAATGAAAAATACATTGCTACTGAATTTTCCAACAATATCACAGGACTGTGATCTCCAGTTAATATACATACTGATGATCTATTTGGAATTTTTATCCGCAGTTATGAAGAAAAAGAAAATGTTATTCCCTCAGAGGCCAATTTTCATCTTCCTCTGGAATTCTCATTTAAACATCTCAGAGAACACTTTGCCTTCTCTAGATATTAACTACTATTTGTCTCTGGCTCGAGGCTTATGTCTGTTACTGTATGAGCCACATGGAAACAAATTCCTAATCATAATTCTGACAAGAGTCCTCGCAATCTAGTTGGCTGCCGTCATCCCATTTCCAGTATTTCACTAGTAAAAATGTAGGAAAGGTTTAGTCTCCTCTCACCCGGCATGTGTAACTCCCATTAAAGGGAGTTGCCATGTGTGTGCAGATCAAGAGAATATATTGTTTAAGGAGCTGAAATGCACAGCCAGAGCTGCTGCCACGGCTTGCTTTTACCTTCCAAGATGTAGATATATGGTGAAGAGTTTGCAATAATCGAAGCAAATGTCTGGATCCTCCTCTCACGCTGATATCCACCAGGAGAAGCTGGGCTGAAGTCAGGCTGAGGACCCAGGGGCACTGCGCCAGTGAAGCAAAGGGCTGGAGTTTTACAAAACACATGGCTTTGATGGTTAAAAACACAATTCAGAAACCCTCAGAGCCTTTCGTTGCTGTGAAGAGCAGTACTGCCAGTGATGAGAGCTTTATCCCGTTTGTTCCTACTTAACACAGCACCTAAGCACACCTGTCTTTCAGGTTTGGTTTTCTATCATGTAATACCCTGCGTAGGCAATTATATCTGTGTCATCTGGATCTGGCAGCCTCCAATGCTCGCCTCTCCACCCTTATGCGCAAATGGCCACAGTCAAGTTTGTATTTAAACTGAGTTAGATATTACAAATGTCCCAAGATCAAGCCACAGAAGTTATCTCAATGATTTTGCCAATTCCCTTTACCTACATTTTTGTGAAACCACTCAGGATGTCATTAGATACAGAACTATATCAGATCAGTGGCAGATAATAGGCAAAGTTACCAGGAAACGGTAACTTGGTCATGGGTGCAGAAACGATCACCACCAGCAATAATCATTGAAAATTACTAATTACCCATCTATACGTATACAGAACACAACCACTCTCCCAATTAGGAAATAAGAGGAGGTAACCCTCTCCATGGAAGTATTTATCTGTTAAGGGTGTTCCTGGAGCTGCACACACCTCACCTCTCCTAGGTATGCTGGGATCTGAGGAACAGGTCAGCTTGCTGAAATCAAAGCAAAATGTAGAAGGCTTTTGGCTTGTGTCTCCAGAAAGTCCACCTCAGGGATGTTCTCCTCTCTATCCTTCTTCTAATAAAACCTTCCTAAATTTTCAGGGTTTGAATCTTTATTTCCTTCTATCCATTTCCCCAGCTCATTTCAAGGGCTCAGACGTAGTGGTCATCTTAGCCTTCCCCACACAAAAGAAATGCCAGCACGTTGTGTGTTAAGAAACAAAGGAGATTTACAACAAAATATTTGAATATTTATAATGAATACTTGAATGAGAGATAGTGGAAAATACAACCCTCACTCTTTCTCCACATTCCTTCAATACAGATGAACATCATAACGATGACATATCAACCTGTGGAAAGTATGACTGCGATGGGATGGATACTGCTCAGGACAAAGAGCACACATTTATCTTCAAACCTGGAACCACTTGGGAGGAATACTCTAGAACCAAAACAGTCCATGATCCTTGACAAACCTGTAACCGAAAAGTCAACATTTGTCCTATACAGCAAAACAGTTTCCTCTAAAGAGACTTAAATTTTCAAGTACCTGAAGTATGTTATTTCAAATTGTATGTATGTATATTGCCCCTGTTCCTGCTTGATATATTTTTATTCAGACTATTTCCCTATTCTCCACCTCCCAAGCATTGTGTATGGGTTCAGTCCTGATTTCTTCAGAAGCCACAATTTTTTCAGTGGAAGCCTTGTCCAAGTCAGGACATGGGAAGCGTTCTCAATGTGCGTTTTCAAGAGCTCAGCTTGCGCTTGTCCGCCAGACCAGAAGCCATGTAACTAGACTGGCACGTTGGGTACAGAGCCTTTTTTCAAAATCATAATTAAAATATCATACTCCAGCTCAGGGTTTAGGCAGATACTTGAAAATGTGATCCAAACACTTTTAAGAACCTGTTTTTTTCTGCTGTTTTTTCAGCATTTGTTGAGCAATACAAACCTGGTTCTGCCTCCAAGGAAATCAACAGGACATTTCTCTCCTACAGGAAAAACTGTGGGACTAAAGCTTTAAAAGCCCAAAAGAAAAGTCTGTCTGTGTTCTGTCATGCCTACAGTTATTTGTGTAATTAATGATTGTGTTTAGCGAAGGAAGAGCTAGATCAATGGATGTGAAGAAATTTAAACACAGATCTTGTTTCAGCTATGCAGAGAATGAGTTTTATGTTTTATTCATTACACTGACGATACCTACTTTTTTCCCATCTATAATTTTTCTGTTAAATGGGGTCTGTGCTTTTGTTAAATTGTGCAGATATGTGTAATCCAGACATGCACAGCAAAAGTAAAGTGCCACATTCTTCATCTACACGGGAGGCATCAGAGTGCTGCAGCTGTTGACTTCTTCCAAAAAATCAGAGTAGCTGAGACTAGAGCAAACCTTATCTGTATTCATACACCCAAAAATAAAAGTAATACTAGAGTAACAGCTTAAAAAATCAAATGCGAAGTCTGCGAGTGGTGTAAGTCAGCAGAGCACCACTTAGCCGATTGCAGCAGCTCCAATCAACGGAGCAAGACCTGCCCTAATAACAGCATTATTGATCCTTTCTTTAAAACACACACTTCTATATACACAACACATTCAACATGCCTATCCTCCAGGATTATTATAGAGCCATAAGCGAGAGCAACAATTATAGTTTCTATTTAAGAGATGCAAATCAATATTAATTAAAATTAGACAACAGTTTGTGATGTAAGGGGTCCTTGTACTCAAAGGGCACAGTAGCCATTAAATATATTAAGACTTATTACTTAAAAGATTTTAGACAAAGTCAATGCATCGCGTGTCCTAAGGGACAGTTCAATGCCTCAGCACTGTTGTATAACATTTAACTATAGGTGCCACAATCAAAGGCAAACACAATTAAGTATCAAACGGTTAAATGTTATGTGTCACTCTCTAAAGAATCTATATTGAAATGCTTAATTAAACTTTTTTATTATTATTAAAAAAAAAAAAAAAGAAAAAAGAATTCCATAGCACGGGCTAGCACCAAAATGAGTGCTTATTTGGTTCGTATTAAATAACCTGCATATTAAGTTGCCCGTGTTTCTCCTGTTCATTATCATGAAGGCAGCATTTGCATTTCTTGATAGACTATTCCTGTTTCCTTCCCTTTTTTTTCTTGTCTTACATCAGTCAGTGGAAAGAGTGCCACCACAGGCCATCATTAACCTTCCAAATCTGCCTCAAAACAAATAGTACAAGAGCTCACTAATTTGAAGATCAAAAAGCCACTTGTCCATTATATAATTGGAATGAAAGGCAAAATGTTGCAGTTCTGAAGAGCACAGTAATTACTAGCTGTTAATTGCTCTCTCGTGGTGGCTCACTTTTAATTAAAAAGAACAGCTCGTCGCAGGCCGATAAGCAATGGTGGAGACCACTGGTTTAATCAACAAAGCAGAAAAATTTGTTTCTGCCGCAGCCAACAACAGCTTGAGAAATCTTCAGATGTCCAATTGAGATTAAAAACTGTCTATTTAGTGCAGTCAGATTTTATTTTAACCAAGGAAATGACTATTTGAAGTCTTCCAATGTGAGTGTCCCCACCACATCCCCACTGGTGCTGCAGGGACTAATCACTGGCTTGTGGTTGTGATCATTCAAGTAAAGAAATTTAGCTACTTTCCTCTTGACTCCATCATTCTTGGGTAATTGGCCTGTCTGAGGTGAGCAGTTGTGTTGGGTGGTTTTTTTTTTAAGAAAGAGCTTTAAAGTATGGAAGGCCCACAGACTGTGCATTTAATTACTGTTCATATTTCATGCAGTCAAACAGAATTTCATTTAAAAAGAAAATTATTTACCTACCTACCCAAGAAAAAAAAAAAAAGAATCCACCCAACCCACCTCCTCCTAAAAAAAAAAGCCCCCTTATATTCACCACGTTGGGCATTTTGTTCCTTTTCCTTTAGCGGTTGTATTTAGATGGCAAAAAAAAATACTCAAACATCAAAGTTAATTCTGCCAGATCTTTCTGTCTTTAACTCTTTCATCTAATGACAGTTGTCTTTAAGGGAAAAGCTGTATGTTGCAGTAGTGGTTTATTTAGTTAAGCAGGTTAGGTAGGTTAAGTGGAACCGTTTATGCCCCTGGTTTGCCTCATCCCTCTCTAGCCGTGAGCCAGTTTACATCTCTCAGCGGGTTTCGTCCGTCCTCCCCTTCTCTCCTGCCCTACCCCTCTCCCAAAGGCGCTGTACTTCATCCTTTGCTTTCCTCTATTTATTTGCTCCTGTTGAGTGAAGGGCTCTGCTTCATATTGCGCTCTGCAGACGAGACACACATGTACATAAAACCAAACCTGGCAAACCTTCTAACACCGCTGCGCTCCCCGCCCGTCTTACTAGCGCTGGGATATGGATGTCTGACAACTATGTACGATCTAATATAGGGGGAAGAAAAAAAAGGCATTTCCATTCAACAGGCTCCAGGCATTATTGTTCTTTTCTACCTTCTTCCCATTAACATCTGGAAGCAAACGTCGCGATCTACAGCTCTAAGCAGCTGTGGAGGATTGGTCAACTTTGGTTTGAACTTTCAGACATATTTCTGAGCTGAATAAACTATGACTCTCAAGGCTGCCAAAGAATATTTTTCTATTTTCCTTCTCATATTGGGGAAAGAAATATTCATTTGCTTGTCTTCTTACATACACCCAGAGAAATATATATATATACTTTTTTTTTTTTTTAATTTTTTTTTAGTCTCTTTGTAGGCTGCTGGGAATCACTTCTCTTCCCTGCAAACAGGTGGATTTTGGGGTTAGTGTTTCTTGTCTTTTCAAAGCTTCCTTCTTGGACAGACACAAAAATGAGGGGAAAAAATTACTGGAGCCCTTTTATCTCCTAGTTCCCTTAAAAGCTGCTGTCATTTGGACATGCAGCCATTCCCAGCACAGTGGCCACCTTCTCATCTTCCTTCTGACACAGCAGAGCTCTCGGAAGGGGGACGTTGCGAATCCTCCCCCTGTTGCTCACCTCTCCTTGGAGCAAAGGAGAACAAGAATTTGGCTAGTGATTTCAATAGCAGTAGAATCTGGCTCCTCCAGCACCAAATTACAGGGTTTAAAATGTTCAATGAATGGTTTGTGCTTGGATGCTGTGAAGGATATTATCCTAGGAAACTGCCATAGTGTTACTTGAATTTCCAAAGCATCTGCTCTATATATTTAAGGCAGACATTGTCACACGTCTTTTTAGATATTCATTGATTCACGTTCCTCTCTATTTCTCATATTAAAATGATGATTTTGAAATACCTAATGAATATGGAATCCAGTGTTGCATTAAAATCTAAACATATAAACCTGAAGTATTAGTATGATCAGTACAGTCCTTAAGCTGAGGATACAATTTAAAAGCTACAAGAAAAAAATACCATAACATTTTTAGGCACATGCGTGCCAAAAAAAAAGTTATAATACTATACATTTTGTTGAATCAGTGTGTACTTATGAATATATATCTAGCTTTAAAGCTCACATGGATAGACACCTGTCAGTCTACAAAAATTAAAAAGAAAAGGCATATACTTTGAAACATACTTGTTCGGTTTAGGTAACAGAAAGTCAAAAAGTTATAAAGTCAAACTTTTTCGTCATCTGTGGGCAAGCAGTGGACAAACAGAATGGGATACTCAGTTTCAGTCTTACTTTCAGTCAACCCTACTCTCAATTAGTTCTGCACCAGTTTAGGGCTACAAAATGAGTTATTAAATCTGATCAGGATAGTAAAAAGTACCAAAACCAAACAAAAATATTTTTGCTTGAATTATGAGTTTTAGTTTCCATACATATGTGTGTGTGTGTACATGTATGCGCATCTGTATGCACTTTAAGCTTCTGAATATAAATGTATATGTATGTATAGATATTTACATGTATTTTAAACTTTGTCCAGGGCCAAATCTGGGACTAAACTGTTGTTCCAGCCCTGCCGTGGGTGCCTGCTCCCGCAGCCCCCAGCCATCCCTGATCTGTGGAGTGTTTATCTCCAGCCCTTCTGGACACTCATCCTCCTCGTTATCTCTCCGGCCGCCCCGAAGCACAATAAGCCCTCAACTTCTCCCGCTCGCCCAGCCGATAAGCCAAGCCACGAAGACTTCTTGCCTTTACCAGTTTTTCTCCCCCCACACCTTTCCTGTTCCCAGTTTTTTTCAGTGGGCACCTGTCACCGCAGTCTGGATTTTCACAGCTTTTTTTCCTTCCCCCCTTGGGCTCCCTCCGCCCCGTTCCGAGGGGGCCGGAGGGGTTTATCGGAGGAAACACTCGCGCTCGCGGGGATGGCCTCCGCACTGCGGCAGATTAATCCGAGTTGAGTGCACTTCCTTCGGCCAGAGGACACCAATTACCGCGACGGCACCGGGAGCACAATACGGGCGGACATCTGACAACCCGGGTCCCGCCAGCTCCGCATTGTCCTCCCATCAGGCGCTGTCAGTTCCCAGCCTTAATTACATCCTGTTTACAAACACTCGGCCGGACTTCAGATGGAACCTTAACAAAGGTTGACAAAGGTCAGGGCCACGTCACGAGGATGTTATCTGTCTGTGTGCTCTGGCTGATAAAAGAGGAGGAGGAGGAGGAGGAGAAGGCAGCACGGGGTTGATTTTGGAGATAGCACAGAAAAATGCACGCTGGGGCCATACCAAAATACCTAAACTTCATCCCCCTTGACCCAAGAAGAGCTCGTCGGCTCTGGGGGATGCACTTGTACCCAGGACCATGCAGGACTTGTGTGTACCTATACGAAGGGAGGGCAGAGAACAGTCATCATCAACCTGAAACGCAGCAGCTGGGGCCGACCAATAAGTTGACCTTATAAGTAAAAAAGTCCCTTCTAAATCTACTTTACTGTCTCAAACTTTGTGTTCTAAGAGTAGAAACTGCTCAGAAAATAATTCCTGCCATTTTGCCCACAGAGATCATGAAGACCCTCCATCCTGATTCCTGGAGCTCGTGGCAGAGGTGGGGGGAGGGGGGCATCCTTCCCATCTCCTCCCATCTCCCATCCTCCCATCTTCCGCAGGGAACCAAGGGCTGAACATGGCCAAGACAGGCTTGTCCCAAATCCATATGTCCCCCTGCTCTATCCTCTCATATTTGCCTTGTGTTATGGATATGGGTTCTCATGCTCTTTTCAGTGTCAGCAGGAAAGATTTTTTTTTGTAGGAAGCTTAATAGCTTTCTAGGTACACAATTAAATTAACCAGGGGTAGGCTCCTACCTTAGATTTTCAGTTTGCCCAAATACTTTGATCCCTCCAGCTTCTTGATGTTAAGTGCGGATAAGACCCAAAGGGTCAAACACTGGGAGAATTTGATATTTACAGCTGGGTTTATGTGTACAGGAGCAAGGAAATCAGGCATCTCTGTAAGCTAAGGCTGCTCAATTTGCCATCCTGACCCTCCTCCAGTACATTCTTTCTCTGTCTTGAGAAAGATGAGGACAGGCATGAATTCAATCTCATCTACAACTCGAGGTGGAAGAGTGTATACAGGAGACCAGCAGTTAGACATATATAAATACTTAATATGACAAAGTTATTAATACAGGAGCTGTCAGCCTGACCCATCCCTTGATCTGTTTTCAGTTATTCCCACATCCTAATTAATGCAGCCCAAAGCACCCAGGACCACACAATAATAGCCAGTAAAATTAAAACCTCAGCCTGTTGTCGTATCACTCCTCTCAGAGGAAATACTGGAATACCAATCCATGGTAAAAATTTGGTATCTCACCTGGAACAGTTTACAGCCAAGGACTGAATACTACAAAAATGCAGTCCAACCCAAAGTCAGCACAATCATGCTTCGCTACCGCAAACAATTAGATGCAGTGAAAGGAAATGCAAAATTAAATTCTACCAAATCAAAAAGGAGCGGAAGAGGTAGCTTTTTTGGAAAGGCCTTAAAATATTTGCAAATCTAAATGCAGCAAAGTTGAAGGTTTAAATAAAGTCTGCGAGCTCACCGCTGATTACATGCACTCAGAAATATTCCTGGCCAGTCCTGTGCATTTCTGCTTTGCATGGCCTGAGCCGTTCCTGCAGAGCAGCAGAGCATCACCACTTCTTGGGTGCCGAAATAAACCTCAGTCACCCTGTGCAGGGACACAGCTAACGTCCTCAGTGAAAGAACAGTAGATAATAGGATTAAAAATGGCACTGTATGAGATTAATTATTTACCTATTTGCTAAAGAGGCAAAGCAGAAAGGGAAAAGATCCCAAAAGCTGGGGCTAGCATTTCCGAACTATTTCTAAATGGGTGACTGAAGACATTTTCCTGCCCCTTATCTCGGCGCCAGGAGAAGCGGTCTGATTTTCAGCAGTGCAGAACAGGACAGCAAGTCACTTGGCGTGATGTTTAGTACTTCTAAAACCAAGTCCTTGTTCCAAGCCCACCTGTAGGTGCTTAGGAGACCGAAAAATACTACTCATTTCTGACAACGTAACTCTGTTTGTCAAAAAACTAAGGGGATAAAACGAATGCCTGGGTGACCTTCAGAGCATGGTGTTCCCCCTGTGGGCGCCCACCCTGCCTTCCCCAGAAAATTTGGCTGCGCTGCTCGGGGGGAGCCTGGCTAACACCATCCAGCACGAGTTTGCAGTTAATAAAACGACAGGCTCTTCCTTTCTCAGCTTCATGACAGTGGGGCTCAGTATGCCTCTTGTTCCAGCCAACGTGCCAGTCAGCTGCTGTTACTGCAGAGCTGTGTTTAACATCTTCTTAATTAGCCCAATTCCCCATGTCTCGGCCAAGTTTTCTAGTGAGAAACAGCCTCAGGAGTTGTACCACTCTGCATCTGGGAAAACCTGGTCATTTATGCACATACCCAATCCAGCACATCTTGTTTTCTCTAAGGCTGACCCAACATGGTTATAGGAATTGTATTTGGGCTAGAATAACATTGTGCTCAAAATCACCTGCAAAAGCTGCCAGAAGCTACAGAGCTGAAAAGGCGACCCTGCAACTTTATTATAACTTAATGCTCCAATTTCCCCATCAGCTCCAGCCTGAAGGACAACTCTGCTCCTCTAACCGGAGCCTCTTCGCCTCCACGCACCAGACATGAGTCAGAAAACAAATAAAACTGATTACATAGCTTGTATTTATTTGCTCAAATTCATGAGCTCTGGACATACATAAATGTTTTTGCTGCTGCACTGGTATAAATGCAGCAGAACATTACTGGTTTCAGTTGAATTTATCCTAACATAAACCAGAAAGAGATCTGCCCTTTTATTATTATTATTGTATTGCTATGACCTCTTTTCTTTTTTTGTTTTCTGTTCTCCCTATAATTTATTTTTTTTTTCCCTTTAAAGTCTGCCTAACATTTTATAGACATCTTCCTCACAGCTTCCGGAAGGCTGCTCCATCTTAAACTCAAAAGCAACACTGACAGACGGGGTTGGTATTTTCTTTTCTTTTGCAAGTAATAAAAAAGGAACATTTCACTTCACGTGAAACCAGAGTGCTGCCTTAAAAGAACAGTGTTTGCTCGGCTATAAAAACAGTTACTCTTTTGCCAGACACAGAATCAAAGTGTTTATATTTATGTGTTTCCTTTTTTAATAAATAAATCCAATACTTTTAAAGTTCATCAGTTTTAGATTATTATTGTTGCAAGGATTCTTTCCCTCCCAACCCTTTGAATAGCACAGCTGTGTCTAGTCTGCCGGGCAAACTTCTTGACGGCATTTCAAGGTAGGTCCACGGCTCACGTTATCATTTGTGCTTCCACAGGGAGCGCTCACGAAGCTGCAAAGGGTTAAAGCTGGAGCTGGCTGCAACATTTTCTGACCATATGTTTTCCTTCAGCAAGGTTTTTCATTCATGCCAGGGCATCTTCCAAAGGTGTATCAGTTTTGACAACTTTTTTAGGTAAGGGTCTCTGAAATCCATGACCCTCTAGTTACTTCTAATCAGAGAGACAGATTGAATTGAAAACCATGCTCAGGTGCAGACGCTGCCATTGCCACTTAATTTAATTTTACAAACCTGTTTGCAAAGTTTTGGGTTGTTCCGATGCAAAACAGGACCGAACTTTAAATTATCGAACTTGTAAAATAAAACCACTATCCTCAATTAGGCAAAAGATAATTCCTTTTTCATCAGAAAGCCAAACCTGTCAATGCAATAGAGCCTTTACCAGTCATGCCAGAGATGCAGAAAACATCAAGAATTCAGTTTCATGTTACAGACTGGGGACAACTAAAGGATTTAGGTTTTTTTTGCCAAAGGATACTGGTACCCCTCGATATTTTTGAGTAACATTTTCATTTGAGTCACAAAATAAAGATTAAATACAGCAAGCCACCGCACAGAGCTTTGCTTGTGCTTGCCCACCCTTCCTGTATTCTGCCCATTTGAAATGCAGGTTGGTTGATGGGACCCCATTATGGTCATAGTCTTCTCCCACTGTTCCACTGGAAAGTGCTGCCCCAACTGGGACATGAGAGGTGTCCCCTGGAACAGCTGTAGATCTCTGGGAGCCAGCTCACCACAGATGGACTGTGGGTTTCACTGCTCCAGCCCCATACCCTGCTCAGAAGCCAGTCCTCCATTGTAATTCATCTTAAAACTTAAAACCCCTGACCAAAGCATCTACGATAAAACAAAAAGTGAGAAGAGAATCCATCACGGGGGTCTCTCCTCTCTCAGTGCACGCTGCAACTGCCCCATCCCGCACACTGAGGAACATACCAACGCAACAGCTGGATGAGCATATTTGCTTTTCATCGCTATTTATATCCTACAAAGTTACAAAAAATATTTAAAAGAAAAAAGGAAGTTCTGTTTGTTCTCAAGCCGTAAACTGGCATCTTTGGAAAAAGTGGGAAAAATGAGGGGAAATCCCTCCTTTCTCCGGTGAGGATGCGCTGCCAAAGGATCTCTCAGCTCTTTTCCGTGCAGACCTCGGCAGCACTGGAGCCCAGCTATTTCGGCAGCAGCCTTTTCCCTTTCTCCATTTACCCAGGAGCTTCCCTTTTCTCCCTTTACTCCACTCTCCCTCACTCGCCGGCTGTGGGACCACGGGGCTGGGAGGAAGCCTGGCTCCCAACGGCTCCCATTTCGGGAGGAGGGGGTGTTCGCAACCCAGGTTTGAAATATTGAAGTCACGAGCAACTCGGAGGCAGAGTGTGTCGCAAAGGACATGATAACACGGCAGAACTGCAACCTGAAACTATCACCAGAAGATGACATCGGAGATAAGAAAGTACAGTATCACAGGGCTGCATTAGCACAGGAGGAAATCGATTCAGGCAGACAAGCTAAATTTATTTACTTTATTGATTTTAAATTTTACATGAACTGCAATATAAGTAAATCTTTCATGGTAATTCTAAATCTTGAAACCTATTGTAAATAACTAAAAAAATGTCCCATGCTCAGAATAACCATTTCTTTGTACTGAAAGTGCATTATTCTTAAAGCCCAGGACAAAATATTTTGTAATGAATACCTTAAATCTACCTTGGCAGTCAGTGTTGATATTTTTTTGCTAAAATAAGAGCCTGCTTTTGGTGTAGCTGGTGATTCAATATAGCACAGATATTTTTTTTATTATTATTTTTCTTATTTTTTTTGGCGAGGGGGAGGCTATAGGGTGAATAGAAAAGAGGGGAAATTTTTTGCTGTTGTATTGAGTGGCTAGAGCAGACAGGTTTTTGACCCTATGGCTCATTGTACAAAGCAGTTGGGTGCTCAAAAGCACAGGTAGGGCTCCTCATGGATGGAGGTGACGGCGCGATGCTGTGGGGAGAAGAGGTGGGAAGAGCAGCCCTGCAAGCTGGCTTTCCCAAAATAACTCTCCCTCACCAGTAACTTCACACATCAGATACTTTTATTAACTAAAATCCCAAAAACTCTTTCTAGGTGGCTCCAGCCAGCTGAGCTGGGAAAGGCAGATTCGGGGCAGCACTTCTTGCCAGAGGTGTTCAGATCGTGCAGCCACAGGTGATCTTCCGAAAACCTAAGGCAGACAGGACTCCCCCACCCCCAAAAATTGCAAAGCATTCACTGTTTGACATACTCCAACATGATATCCCAGACAGACAAGAATACCTATGAACAGAGACCACCCCCTCATCTTTTTACAACAGGGGAAAAAAAAAAACGTGATGTTAACAAAAGCACTCATCCAGTGAAGTTTTTTTTTTCCCCTTGGGTCTTTTTTTTCCCCACGTTGTTGTTGTTTTCTAAACTAATCCATATTACCTGTGCCTTTTGATTTCATTATGTTAGATGCTATTAATCTGGATATATGATTTCAACAGTGAAGAGATGGAATTTGTCATCAACAAAAGGAAAACATTATTTTTAAAGGAGTGAAAGATTAATGATCCACCACGGACTACTTAAACCCTCTACAGCAACAGCACTATAATATTAATCCAACTTTGATGGGTTTTGCATAAGGCTCATAATTAAACATTTTCTTTTCAATACTTTATAGAATCCCCATCTGTTTTTAATGGCATCATTTTGATGTTTTTCTTAATAATTCTGGCAGCCTGTTCTTGAAGCTTCAAGCTTTATTTTTTTGTTCCTAATGTCTTCTTCTACAGTGGTTGCATTGTGCCAAAGCTGAATGCAGGTTTTGGAAACCCACAGTTCTGCCGCATGTTGCTGTCTCTCCCCGCGTTCCTGGGCGGCAGAAGGCACAGCAGTGCTCTGTGCTCTCACTGTAGCATTTATAGCAAGCATAGGATACCACCCCTGGATAACGAAAATATTTGCTCCTTCCAGTCCTTGACTGGGCAGCTGATCTGCTTCTGCCATCCCTGCACTGAGGTATCTCCTCCCAGCTCCAGCTCCAGGCATCATCATAGTACCAGTAAATAAATAAATTAATAAATAGCCCAGGCTTACTCCAGGAAACTCAAACAATGTTAAATAAATCACAGCGATGCAGCTTAGCCAGAGTCCTTGGCTTTCCTGTCCACACCAACACCAAAGGTGTCCATCAAAGGTAGGGAAAGGTATCCCCCCTCTCACTCTTAGGTATTGAAACTGGGGGCAGTATCAGTCTGGGGCACAAAAACCAAAGGTGAGAGGGGCTTAAAACATCCATCAAAATTACCTGATGGAAACCTGGAATGTGAACCTGGCAATGGCTTCTGCAAGAAGCATCTGCTTTCCATGAGCAATGTTGGGATTTTATCAAAATAAACAAAATAGAGGATGGTCCTATCCAGCAATATCTTAAAAAAATAAAAGTAATCAAGAAATAAAACCAATTTCCATCTCATGTATTTTTTCTTACTAATTCTAAAAATATTTTGAATTGCTGCCCAAAATGTCATAATTTTCCAACAGAACATTATGAAAATAATATTGTCATTTTTAGCAAAATTTCTGCTTGAAATTTTTTCGCTCTTTTCATTCCTAGCTCTTAGACTACACTATTTTTTCCTCCAATATTTTTCATTCTTTTATATTAAATGCATATTTGGTGACCTCCTGTGGTTCCCATGGATTAGAACGGAGGAGCAGGATGATTAATGGCTTCAGTTTAAATATTTTATACTCTGTAAAAACAGAACAAACTGATGGATGTGTACTTTGCTATTTTCACTTCAGCGTCAGGGTCCCCTTGATTACATTTTCCCCTTATTTTCCCCCCACTACTCGACGTTATTAACGTCTTTTCCCATAGAAAAGAGACCCGAGGGCTCCTTGCTCCCAGGTTTGGCACAGGCAGGACTTCCACACGTGAACAGATACCGCCCTAATCGGGGCTTTCAACCTTGAGGAGCTTTTAAATGCTCTAAGTGTTTTATAATGGTCTCTTGGTCTCAGGACAGACAGATGTGAACCGCAAAACTGAAATGTTTCATCTTTTGGCGCCTTTCAGTATGTTCCATGCTGTGCTTCAAGTTTGCTGAAGGATCAGAATTACTTCAGTTCTAGGCAATATAAACGGAGTGATCAAAAACATTTAATTATTCAGGGTCAGCAAATCTGGAGAATCTAATAGTAACAGACAGAAATAACCCTTCCAACCACTCTCATTTTCATTAACTATTATAAAATAGAGAACTGTTTAATTACCAGAAAATATCATAGCAGAAAGACCCAGCATCTTCCCAAGAGTCTTTCCCAGTCCACTCAAACGTATTTGGCACTAAAGCATAATTTAATTTTCTGCAAATACAGGCATACACTTCTATACCCAGACACTCACAAATAATTCAAATCCTTATCTTACGCCTGCTTCAGACTGACTACTTGAACACAGATGCAGCCTTTCAAAATGCACCGTATAAAGAGACTTTCACACATTATTTCTGTACCCGTCACCCTGAAACGTGATGATGAGGATGATCCAAATGGAAATGACAACAGAAATGGTTTCCCTATTATTTCCCGTATTTAACTTCACGTTATGTACAGGTGTCTGGGCAGCACGCTTCACAGCGCCAGGGCACAGATTTCCCCCCTCCACGGGTTTGCTTTCCCCTCAAAAGAAAAAGAAGATGCAGAGACGCCTCCCAACGCACTGATCTTTCTGAAGTGGTGGTTTTGTGTAAATAAATACAAAGCTGGTAGAAGTATATGATCTTAGATGGACTGACTACATGAGCCTCAACAACAAAATACGCAGCCAGAGAGTCCCTAGTATATTTAGAAAGCAACAAATGGGTTCAGGAAAATATCATTCCAAGTGGGATTCAATGATAAATAGACCCAGATGACGGCAGTACTGGCTGATGACACCCAGTTCTCATGAAATCACATTAATTACATTCATTACGTATGATAAGAATAAAAGTCCCACCAGTTATGAACGCATTTACTGCTCTGAGGGATGGTTTCACAAAGCTGAAAACAATTACCAAATCATTCAGTGGAAGAGAAGAAATTAAACAAAAATATGGGAATGATACTTGAGATCAGCTAATGTTTTACAAGATGTTTACAAGGCTCTATTCTGGAGCTGAGAAAGTAAGTTGCCACAAAAATGAAAAAACAAAACAACCAGAAAACCTATAAAACAGTGTCACTTCGAGGGGAAGCAGGAGCTGATATAAATATAATAGAAAATAGGGAAGCTAACAGTCATAAATGTTTATTTGGAGCTATAAATTACAGAAATTTGCCAGAGGAAAATAACGACATAGGAAAAACTCCAAGTTCAGTAGAAACAAAAGTGATCTGAATTATGGCACTAGTTAATTGCCAATAGTAAGGTATAAAAGCAAGAAGTGCTCATAGAGATGACTCTGTGAAATATTTGGAGAAAAATGTCATTTCACACATATCCTCACGGATGACCCAATCTCAAAATAACACAGAAGGGAATTAAATTGCAGCTATGTAAGCCAGATTTTTATTTTATTTTCCAGGTTAACTTATCCAAACAACTGGCATGCAAGAGTTTTAAGGCAGACGAAGGAGACATCCCCTCAACTGTGAATGTGGATTTCTAAGAGGAAAGTGCCAGTTTCAGAGGACTGCAGGAAACCCAGCCTGGTTCTGGTATCTGCGATGGGCCAGAGGGAGCAGTCAGCTAAAGACAGGTCGACCTGATACCAGAGCAGGCAAATTACATTAAGTAGTTATTTGCTTAACCAACAGGGTTTTCTTCCTTAGGAATTAAAGTTATATATTTATAGTTAACGCTAATTGATATGTATTTATAGATAATAGATCCCAGCAAAGTACATGGAAATTTTTTTGATACAAGTTTACCTGACAAAGTTAATTCTGGTCACATAATACACTTAGACTGTTCAAAATATTTGGCTAGATAGTAGCTACAACTTTATATTACAGTATAACTTCTTGGATGATATTTTAAAGACTGTCACATGGAGAAGGCATTACTAGTAAGTGATTATATTTTATCAGGTAGCAAAATGAAATGGAGTGATACAAAATACACACAAATAAAAGACAAGTTTAAATGCAACTGCAAGTAGGATATCATTATCAAACTATAAATTCCCAGGACTCCTACAAGAATCACTTTCTGGCATTATCACAACCAGTATTTTTAATCAGTGACACAGAAGAAACACCTGAAATTCAGAACAGGGTGCAGAAGCAGCAAAAATCAAGGAGCTGCAAGTAAAGAAGATACCAAGGCAGCAGGAGACTTGGGCTTCCCTGAAAGACGGGCAGCAGCAGACAGACCTGCCAGTGATGCAGTAGTGATGCCACTGACACAAACACTCCTACCACGAGGTCTGACAGCTCTCCTTCGAGAAAGAATGTGAAATATAGGAGAGGATGCAAAAGAAGAGCAATAAAAATAATGAATAGATCAGAATATGTGTCCATAGCAAAAAGGATGGGGAAGAGTTGCTTTTGCTTTTATAGAGGGGAGTAGGACAGAAGATCACCATGGTCTGATGATGGAAATCTCTTTTGAGCTGAAGTAAAGAGCCATATCACGAGGGCAGTGGCTGGAAGCTGGAGATACTGCAGGGAGGAATGCGACCAAGAATAATTGTTCAGAAAGTTCACAAGATCCTGCGCTCGCTCAGTAGCTTCACTGCTTTCCTAAAAGAGGTGCTCTAGTTGGACCAGGTACTAATGGAGGGAAACTATTGCCTGCCTGACGCAGAAGGTCAGTCTGGAAGAGCCTTCCGATATCAGGACAGAAGTGACCTCAGGATTGCTATCTGGGGTCTTATCCCACGTCTACCAAAAGAAACCAGAGGAAGGACACAGCGTTATCAGTAAGCGATTATATAAATCTGTCTGATAATGGAACCAGCTTTCTTTGTCTGATTAAGATCTGGAACTCTGGCTGTGATTTATCATTTTTATACTATTCTCTTCCCCCAGGCTCCGGGTCACAGTGGTGGCATTGCCACAATTTATAGCGCAGGCGGCTCGGCGGAGACGTAGAGCCTTCCTGACATTTTCTTATTTGGAGCACCTGGCTCTCCTTGTTTTCCTTCTCCTTTCCGCAGTGGCGAGGATTGCCTGCCACTCTCTGATATGAACACATTTCCTTTTGTAAAGAAGTTGAATAAGACAAACTAAGAATTTTCACGTTTTCTATTTTCCTATTAATCTATGACACAGCATAGAATTCCCAGCTCTCGTGTGAAAGACTTCACTCTGGTTATCACATTCCTGACTGAGGATAAGACTCCTCCTGTCCAGCTTACATACGTACTTACATTTTACTCCAAAACCCATTATAGCCAGGTGAGGGATCCATCCCTCCAGCCACAGCCCCATAATACCCCCAAACCACTTAAATTGCATTTATCACAGTTTCATGGTGAAGGTGTTAAATCAGAAAAAGGGTGCTGGGCAGGGTACCTGCACCAGGCATCCCTCACCTCCCGTGAACAAGCCAGTGATACTAACTTCCACCATTCAAATTCACCCAGCAAGGAATAAAGTTTAATTTTTAATTTCTTTTTTTTTTTATTTTCAGTTTGGGGTTTTTTTTGTCGTTGTTACAAATGCATTCTAGATTTTAATTATTTGCCATCTTATTTGGGAAGGTTTCTTCTAATGTGGGAATGCTCACATTTTCCAGCTTATCTCTACTACCACAAAGGCTGGAAACTTCTTTCTTTTTTTTTTTTTCTTTTTTCTTTCCTTTTTTTGAAAAAAAAAAACCAAGAAAGACGACATTGTCACTTAATCACAATACTGAAGGAAATGGGGCTTTGAAAAACCACCAAATATGGCAAGACTCATGGTGAAGGCGCTGGAGGAAGACCTTCTCACTCCCCAGGGCATCCGTGTTTTCAGATTCGCCCTGGTGTGGTGCTCCACCATCACCACCACCTCTGCATCATCTCCGAGGTCCAACCCCACCACACAAGTAGGACCAACACCTCGGATCTGTGCCAGCCATGACCTTTTTCTACCAAAGCATCACAAGCCCTGCACTGGTCAGGAGCAACTCTAGCATTACATCTGTATGAAAAGGGTTTTTTTCAGGGTACAATTACAATTATTAATCAATATTATCGGCACTCATAGCTATTCATGTTCGAAGAGGGTTTGGTTTGTTCAATTTAGCCTGGTTCTTCTTATAATTCAGTTGTGGCATAAAAAATAATTTTAAAAAATATCCCTTGGATGTTTCTCATGACTTCATTTTCTCACTTAAACAAATTGCTCTTCTGCACCAGCCACACTGTGCAGGGAAAATCCATCCTCTGACTTCAGAGGGGATTAGACTTGGTTCTAAGGCCTCTGTCCTGCAAAGCACTTAAGCACCTGCTTAACTTTAAGCACATGCCTAAGTCTATCCATCTTATTTTATTTCCCCCCTTCAAGAAAAGCCCTGAAAGTACACAATTAACCATGAACAGGTGCTTAAGTCCTATTAAAGTCAACAGTGCTTTCAAACGTCAACGGAATTTAAGAACATGCTTAAGTGTATCATTGAATAGGAGTCCTAATGCGAGAAGAAAGAACTGTTTTTGTCATCGTCTTGGCAAAAGCCATAAGAACACACTTGCAATTCAGAGGATTTTCTTTGTCTGTGGCACTCTGCCTGCTCCGTTACTAAAGAATTTGTAAAGAATGTTCCTGCATTACTCAACCCCTCTCACATTTATTGACCATATTTCCCATATTAATAATCCTTAGTGTAATTATACTCCCCCCCTGCCACTCCAAAAATCTCAAACATTTGTTTAGTATCGCAATGTCCCAGGCTGGAAGGAGGGGACAGGGAAGAACTGGGATTTAAAAGGAGGCAACTGAGGTACATTGAGGTCTCAGGTTTGTATGAAGACATGGGGAGATTCAGGAAGAGTTGGGGAGATGGTGCATCTGCCCCTGAACCAAGGTCATCCTTTCCCCTCGTTACAGCAAGGTAGCACATGCTGAACTTGGGAGATACCGGTAAACTGAGATTGCTGTTCTTTTGGCATCTTTACCTTCACCTTTTTTGTTCAGATCACTGCAACACCTTGTTTCTTGAGCTGTCAAATAATTCCTAAACATACACACATGGTCCAAACTGCAGCTACGAGGGTGCTGTACCAGATGAGGCTGCGCTTGGACACCGTGCCCTGTTTTAAATCAATTGCTTTGGCTTGCAGTCAAAGAGCGTGTCACTTTCAGAAACTGCACTGCTTGTTTTTAAGATGGTTTCGCTTTGGATCCAGCTCCACAGTTAACCAGAGAAACCCTCACCCATGCTGCAGTACTTTACATTCCCCTCACAGTAGCCTGTCAGGAACTCTATGAGTTACAGGAAACATTCCCAAAAGACATTTCCTTGGAGAAGACTCTGATCTTCTTTCCAGTGAAACGCATTGTCTTCTAAGAAGCTACTGTATGGGTAAGAGTGGCTGCAAGGTCATGTCAGAAGACATATGGAGATATGTACAATACTTGAGAAAACAGTGTTTTTTATATTACTGCCAGTAATGTACCATATAAAAAGATATTAAAACAAATTCTGACCAACTGATGGTAGATACAGTAACAGATTATAATGCACCCATTGTAAAGAATTCCCAGTGGAGACCGTAGAAATCTCACATTGATTGAGTCGCGCTGGACTGGAGATGCATTGAAAAACTTCCAAATGGTAAAATATTAGAAATACTATTTTGAAATATTTACCAGTTAAACACTAAAGTACTGTTACTGGCTGACCTTTTCACAGCAGTTGTTTCTGTTATACTTTTGTAAAAGCAGCCAAGAGTTTAAGAGAAAAAAAAAAAAAAAAGAAAGAAAAGGGAAAAAAAAAGGATCTTATTTTCAGTCTAGCTACCACCCCTGACCTGTGCAATAACATCATAATGGAAGAATAATCATTGTAAACAATACCCCTGGGAGTTTGCTGGCTACAGCATGGGACGAGTGCAGCCAACTTCACTGCTTTTCTTTACTACATCATTGCATTTTTGTCTGCATATGGATAAGAAGAAGGTTCCACTCCATGCCGGTTGATGGAAAGTGCTAATTGTTGACACATTAGCTAATTGTTATGATTGCTTCTTAACAGTTTGTGTCTAGGAGTCCAGATTTCATCCACCAAAGTGTGAAGATTCTTTATAGCAACAAGTGCTGTGAAAACATTCACACAATGAGGTCCTAATCTTGTGAATCTCTCAACCAAGTGACAGCCTGGCAAACGTGCTGTCAAAGTGCAGACACTCAGGAAAAAAAAAAAATAGGAAGAAAAACTAACTCCCTCGTCCACCCCATATTTCAGACACATGTCATCTGTTGTTATCATTAATGATCTGTTTTTACAAATAGAGTACCACTATGGAAAACTGAGAGCAGGCCAATCAAAATAAACCCAGCAAAACCCATAATTGTCTACTGACAATCTGGGCTGCTTGGGCTGTAAGATAATGTGGGTGTATTTAATGCAGAAATGCATTACGTGCCACATTTTGCAACTGCCCTGTTAACTCCAGACCTTGATACAACACAGGAAGGCTGGGCTAATCACGGCTGCATTCTCCTCAACCCTACCTAAGCTCAGTTGCAAAAAAACCCCTCATGGAGTGAAATCCTGGCACCATAAAAGCCCATGGCAAAACTCCCGGGATTTAAATGGGAGCAAGATTTCACCAATGATGTTGCTTTGGGGGAAAAAAATATAAAATAATATATTTTTTAAAAAGTAGAAATAAAATCTAGAGTTCTGAGCAAACATGGATGCTTGCTCCCATCAGCAAAGCTTTTCTGACTTGAGCCAGGTCTTCTCCCATTTATCCACCAGCAAGAGACCAGTTCCTACCATTTATATCAGTCACACCTTATGGTTTTATTTGGAGGACCAGGATCCTATTGTGCCAAAGGCAGCAGATAAATAGTGGGAAGGCAGTCGTTGCCCATCTCTGGAGGGCTCATGGTGCTTTGCAACAGCACAGCTTCTGCTCTGCATTTCGTTGGTGGTTGCCAATGTGCTGTGGGACATCACTCAGACCCCAGCATGCTCCCTGTATTCTCATTGTCTCATCTCATACACAGTCCTTCCATGTCCAGGATTTCCTACAAAACTTATTTAAATTATGTGTACCAGGAGTAGAGATGTTCCTTCCACCCCACACTTCATCAGAAATAACTTGTGTAGACACAAGATAAACTCTTGATGCAAAAGCTCTTTTGAACTGACAAAGAACTAAATCAAGTGGTGGCCCCAAGTACACTCAAACTGCAGATGAAGCAAAAGTACAAAATGAAACCTTAAGACAACACCTCACTTAACTGGAAGACTCTTCAGATGGCACATTAATATCACATGAAGTTATACAGAGAAATGGCTCTGTTCAGACCAAAGTCCAACCAGCAGGTGTCCAAAGAGCTTGACATTATAAGGTTCATCTGGGATTTGTCCCATGTAACTCATCTTTACAGACTTTTACAATATTCCAGCATGAAATATGCAATAACCCTCGTGAAAGGGAGCAAGAAACTATTCTGTCTCCCTGAGCCTCTTGAACTTTGGGGCCTGGCAAAGAGAGAGCACGCAGGGCCACTTGTCTGCTTCCTCCATTCCTGGGGCACAGCAGCAGGAAGCAAGCTGGGAGCAGATTACGCCTTGGCCCGACTTTTCCCACTCGTTGGCCAGAGCCGCTGAGTGAGAATGGGGGCAGATGCTTATTGCTGATAAAAGCCTTCAGCAAATTCCCATCCTCTCCTCGCGAGGAGGGATGAGGAAGTCGCAGGGCAATTGTAAAAATCCCAGCCGCCCCGAGAGATAGCGCCGAGCCGCCGGCGTGCCTGGAGGAGAGCTTGCAAGGTCCCCTGAATTACTCCAGTTGGGATTGCTGCTTATCGGGTTGCAAAATTCGATCCTATACTTAAATGTCTTTTTAACTTTTTTTTTTTCCTCTTGCATCAAATTGTCGAGCTGTTCCACCCTAAAACTGGGTCAGCCCGCTCAGCAAAAAGCTAAAAACACTCAATGTTGCATGTGCAACACTCAGCCAAAAGAAAAGAAAATGAAAATTACCCATTTACATAGGTAATGGGAGGTACAAAAACATTTTAAAGAATTACATTTTGGAGCAGAACCAGCAATTTGGAAGTTATGAAAATTAACTTGATCTGAATAATCTCACCAGTTCTAGTAAGAAACATAGACAAGGCTTTCATAAAAACTATAGTTTAGCATAAGAATCTGTGACTCTTGACTCCCATTGTAATTTTCATATTGCAGGCACACTGAAAGATTTTGGATTTCTGTAGTATATTTCCTAAAGAAGGTTCTCACTTGTAAACACATACAGAAAAGTGGAAAAAAATAGATTAAAATGGAGAAGGGATGTTGGCTACAGAAAGAGACTAGAAGAAAACAGTACATTGTCACTGGGAAGTGGTTTCTGTCAGTTGTTGTGCAAAATGGCCCAGGTGTTACAAGCAACCACGTACAGACCCTTCCAGAGGTGGAGAAACCACTCTGACTTTCAGATCCAAAAAAACTACTCCTACTTCAGTACACGGAAATGTTAAATGCCAGAGTAGAATAAATCAACCTTAAAAAAGAAGAGAAATTAAACCATAAAAGTCCTTAATGAGTTTGTGGCTGCTCTTCCACCCTCGGCACATCACACCATGCCTATGCACTCAATGCATCTCCCCATGGACCACAGTGCTCAGTCCCGGGCATGTCACCAACCCATGCCTAGACATGGCAGGGCAATCCAAGGACAACCTATCAATCTGCAGTTTGGATTTCCTGACTTTTGTTAGCTTGGCCATAGTTTTAACATGACTAAAATATAGACTTTTCTATGTTCATCTGAAACATCCTGTAGATGCCAGCCAATGCTCTGGTTCAAATGCTAATGAAAACATCACAGCAAGACCACTACTCCGTGGGACGGTTGACTCATGCAACAGCCACGACACTATCTGGGTCAGGAACAGCAAACAAGGTGAATGAGGTAAGGGAGGTCATTCTTCATAGCAGTGCTCCCAGGAGAACAGGAGAATCCAAAAATAAGACATTTGTTGACTGGATGCCCTTGAGTTGGCAACCAAGCTGACTTGGTAATGGAGCCAGCATTAGACATCAGCCTGGGCTTGCTGCCGCCAAGCAATCCCAGTAACCAGCGAGAGCTAGCAGGAGAGAGACTGTGTGATTTAATAGATTAAGAAATAGGCTAGAAGCCAGTCACTCCCAAGTTCTAATCCTGGCTCCTGACATCAGTTGGACTTGTAACCTGCGGGCGTGAAATTTGTCCGTTTAAACACTGGTGGATGTAAAAGGGTGTGTTAACTGGAAGGTGAAGTGGCTGTCGCCCTGCACAGGCTCCCGTTCCCTGCCATCAGCACCACCACCTGCAGTACATGTGTCAGCACACACGATATAGCCCAAAACACAACCCCCAAGCTCCTCGTCCACGACACACCTGGATGGGACCTTTGGAGCAAGTCTGAAGTTCAGATTTATTCTACCACCAGCCAAGTGCATCCCTGTCCAGACAGGGAAAGCTCAGCTTTGGGAATTCTAATTCGCTTAAGCTCTAATGAGCTTAAGGGAGTTCCTCCAGCCTTACAGCCTGGCTTCTGCCCTTGCTTCTTTTAAAAGTATTGCTACTGACATTTACAGGGGAGCCCTTCCTCGAGCCCTGGCCCATAAGATTGATGGTCCTCGGTGAAGTTCTTCAGTTATATAGATCTGGATGTTGCTGTAAGGCAGCAAGGTGTCTGCTGACAACACTGTTTCTCTGGTCTGTCAAAGTCTATATTGGCAGCTCGATGGAGGTTGATAACGGCTCCAAGTTCTATTTCTGACAGAGCAAAATTTTCTGACTCTGACTTCTCTGAAATAAAGAACTGTGGAGGCTTTTGTCTCCCATTCTCTGTAAAAAAAGTTTCTAAAAATGTTTTAAGAGAGAGAAAAAAATCATTAGAAAAATAAAATTTGTTGATTCATATCATGATAATCTCAGTTTTCACTTACTGATTTGGTAGATAGAGAGTTTTTTGGCAGAGGTGTGACTTTTGAAGGTGACAGTGTCCTTCTAACTTCAGTACCTCCTCTCTTGCTGTACCTGTCTGGCTTCTGTGTGTTCAGCAATCAGAATAAAAGCCAATTGATTTTAGGTTGTAATGATCCTGCAACCTTGGAGGTGCATTGAAAGGAAAAAAAACTCCAGCACCCTCTGCTGTCTGCACACAATCTACGCGGGGATCCACCACCGCTAATCCTGGACATTTACAACACACACACCAGCTTCACACAGGCAGCAGAAAACTGAGTGCTGGAAGGGACTGTTCGGGGACTCATTTTAGATGTCCAGTTTGAGGTGAGATGAAACCCTACAAGTGCAAAGGAAATTTAAGCAGTTTGCTCAGAGTTAGGTGTGCTTGCAGACACCTGCAGCAGCTAAACCCCACCTTGAAAGTCTGTGAACTAGGAGAAATGAAAGGTTTGGCATGATGAGGCAGGGCAGCAGATGGTCTGGTCAGACGTTGTGCCCACGTACGTGCAGGCTAAACCTGGTAGAACAGAGCGAGAAAACTTTGTTCAGGTTGCAGGGAACAGATTCTGCTCCCTGGCAGCCAGAGAAAGGCGTGAAACTCCAAGGAACAACATGACCAGGAGGACCAGTTGGGTTGGGTGATTTACTTTGTGGAGTTTGGCTTTTTGTGGTGGTTTTTTGGGTGCTTTTTTCTTTGGTGTGTGTATGGTTGTACTCGATCTTAGAGGTCCCTTCCAACCATGGAAATTCTGTGATTTTGTGACCCAAAAGGGCAGGAACTGCCATGCTGGAGAAGCACCTATTTTACTCTTAAATCTGGACCCTAAAAGCTTTGCTCCCACCTAGCTGGCTCCCATATCAGCCCAAAAAACTGAATTCCAGGCGCTCTATTTTTGTTGTAACAAACTGCCTATCTCCTGTCACCAACACACAGGGAGGAATAACGCCTGCCAAAAAACACATTATGGAGATGCGACATTGAACTTCTGCAAAGTACTTCTGGTACCTCCAAAACTCCCAGGTACCTGGCTGACTCTGAAAGTCCGTGTTAAGGAGACCCTCATGTTAATAAAAAAACTTGGACAAATTAATGTCTTCACTCAGGAGGCAGAATGAGCAGATTTCTTTCCAAAATCCATGTTGATGTCAGGGAGAAGAATCAGACACTTTCACCAGCCGTGGTTTCAGTTTTGAAGAGATGAGACTCATACCTTCTCTTGCCATTTTGGCTATTGGAGATGGGAGTGAGCGCGTTTCTTCATCATCCCTGATGGGGTTTTTTTTCTTAAAAATTTTATAGCTATCCAAAGAAAACAGAGATGCTCTTAAATCTCATCTGTCAAAAAATAAGATCATCTGTTGGCCCTACAAAAGCACTTATGAAATCATAGCTAAAGAAATCTCGTACTTTTAAAATAACTGAACTAATATCTGTATTTCATGCATGCCAGCAGCAATTTCACTTCAGAAAGCAGTAATTTCAAGCAGCTCTGGCTGCCACGATTCACCATTGTGAATGATTTTCCCTCTCACAGCAAACCGGGAAGTGCTGTGAATGGCTTATTTTCCTGCTCCAATAAACTCTGACTCGTCATTTTGCAGATTTGTCTTTGTTTCTTATTTGCCTCCGACATAAAAAAAATTAATAAAAAAAAGCTGAAGAATCAAAGGAAAAGACCTGAAGGGAACGATGATCTCAAAAAACTTATTTAGTCATCTGCATCTGTGTGGGAGCAGCCGTTCTTGCTTCCTGCCAGTCACCTATCCGCTGCGGTTTTCCACATCCAAGTGTGTTCCTGCAAGCCAGAGCTTTATCTTTTTGACGATTACTCAAACATAGCAGAACTCAAAAGCCAGACAAAATTGGAAAGCTCTGTTTTGGACAAACTCCCACCTCGTTTTTTGTTTCAAAACAGAAGTGTGAAGTAAAAGAGACATCATTTTTTTTTTCCAGCAAAGTGAAAATCAGTGCATCTCAACACCCAGTTAGCACATCTGGGGTTTGACCCAACTCATTTTTTATGTGACCCAAGGAGGCTGCCAGCAAGGCCGTCTGTGAGTGCCCAGGGCCCAGAGAAAAGCTTCACCTTCAGTTGACGTTGAACGCCGCTCCACAGGGGTGGTACTTGTGCAAATCTATCTGCACCGTTTCTCAGAGGTTTTATTTTCCACAGCCCATGTGTCTAAAAATCATGCGTGGTGATAAAGATTCATCACCAAGAACACCACTTTAAATACTGTCTTCTACATCCATCAAGAGATTTTGCAGCCTTACCTGAAAGAAATTAGATTTTTGATGCAAGGACCTACACAGCTCTTTAACTGCTTTCTGAAATGGTTTCCCTTCTGTACCCGCTGCAAAAGGATTTCCTGGAGTAAGCCACTAACCAGGGCTTGCATGAGACCACTCAGCTGGCTTTTTCCAGTGGGTACATCTGGATGGAGACTTGGCTTTACTGCTGCAGTTTGCTACCAAAGCCAACAAAAAGTGTCAGCAAGTCCAAAGTTTGTGGTGGTTGGGAAAAGGTCCCCAACATGCCCTCGAAGAGAGTCACTGCCCAACACAACTGGTCCTGGGAGAGCCAGGGTGTCCTTTGGATTGAGCCCTCATGTTTGTACTGCCATCCTGCCTGATGGGACAGGAGCTTGCGGCACCTTTTACATCTCTTGTTCTTCTCAACCTCTCTCCGGACCAGCTTTTCATTTAGGAAATGCTTATCATTCATTTTGCACCCATTTTTAAACATTTACCATCCATACCAAGCCAAAAGATATCTGCAAACTGCAAACATCCCCCTGGCCACCCCACCACTGAGATCACCTGGATGCTGCTCGGTGGGGATGAAGGACATCTTTGGGGACCTTTCAGTCTCCCCAGATGGCTGCCGCAGGCGACAAACCTTTGTACCCTCCTCATTGCTCTGCGTCCCAAGAACAAGCAACCAATGAGCGCCTGCCTAACCCAAACCTCGCTGCTGCGGCTTTCAAAGGGGAAAATTACTACAGCTCAGTCTTTTCCAACTGGAAATGATTATGCCTTTGTTGCTACCGAGGGTGCTCCTTGGCCGGCAGCCCAGACACCACAGGTAATGGCCGCAATAGGAGGTGCCGCAGAGACATTGGCATTTCGTCGCGGGGGAGAAAAAGAGGGGAACCGCACTATCTGCGAGCCCGACACAAACAGCTCAGGGTAAACCCATTTGTCAGAGTGGCAAGTGACCTTTTCCGTTCACCTGTGATTAAGGAACCAGATTTGTTCATTAAGGCCAATAAACCAAATTAAGACGACTGGGTGCAGGGGATTCAAGCAGCTTTTGCCATCCCACTCCTTGAACTCATCTTATTAGAGCAGCCTGGGAAGTGGAAGGAGTAACTTGGGGCAGGTCAGGGCAAAGCAGTGCTAAATCTGTGTCTCTCGACCCGTTGTTAATCATCTATTCTCTTTCTATAAATGAATTTGGAATGTGGAGCAAATCATACTAAAAGATTTCTCCTCCTTGCTGAATACTTCAGGAGCTTTAAGGAATTCAGCTCAGGAGCAGTGCTTCATTCAGGGCTGTTGATTAGTTCCACCGTGGAGTGCACTAGACAAGACAATAAGTGGACGACAGACACAGTGATTCATAGATTACTCTGCTGAGAGTTGCAGGTGTTTTGGGATCGAATGAAAGGAAAGGAGGTTGGGTCAGTTCTCAAACCGCCTTCCTGTTAAAGGATTAGCACGGGTAACTCAAAGTTATTAAAATCACTCCCATAAATGTAGAAGTTGGAGTTTTTCCTCAAAATTGTCTTTCTTCACAACACCCCCCACACACATACACACATGCTCTTTCCTAGTAGAAACAGCAAATATCTCAAGTTTAGAGTTAGCAGCAGCACCAAACTGAAAGCAAAGAATGAGGCCAGATCTACACCTGGTGTAAACAGGAAGAGTTTCTGGAAAACTTTGTGTACAAGTCAAAAAAAAAAAAAAAAAAAAAGATTTAACCAAAGCCCTGCAACTTTTCTCACTTCCCAGAGACAGCTGGGTGTCATAAAACACGTGCAATTACATAAGACACAGGTAAATGAGTATAAGACCTTTTTGCTTTGTCAGTAGGAAGTATAAATACCACAGGATAAAAAGATTACAGTGAAGCTGAAGAAAAAGAAAGTATTCTGCACCTTGCATAGGAGAGGAGTATTTCTGCCTTACCCTGTGCAAAGCAGGATCATGGGAAGGTACCAGCCTCAGTGGGGGGACACAGGGGTGGCTCTGCCAGATGCCAGGGCTACCTGTCCCACCAAGGGCAGGGAGATGTCCCACCATCAGCAGGGAGAAAAGGCAAAGGGGTTTTGCTTTCCAGGAGCACAGCCAGGAGGAAATAAATACAATTTAACCACATACCCTGCTTAGTTACAGCAGGGAGCTGATGCTGCTGCGAGCATTCATCCACCTGCCCCTTTTTCAGGCATGGCCGGAGAAACTAAATGCCACCTTTTCCCTGGGATAAAGCAAAATCACTGTTTCTCCATCACCTTCCACAGGTTCCAGCACAGACGCTGCCTCTCTAAACCGCTCTAGTAAGCCCTGCAGAACCCTGTGCTTACGTACACAGGCCCTCAAGGAACAAGTCACCAACATACTTTTGAACTGGATGCTTCAAATGGGTATGCAAATCCCATATTTCATGCATCACAGGGTGTTTTACGCTTTGGCAAGAAATGAAAGTCACCTAAGAAGCAATTGCCATAATAGGGTGATGAGCACAATGGAAAGACGTTCACAGAGTGAAACATGTTATTGACGTGTCTGGTTTGACACAGTTTCTGTACAGCAAGACACGTAGTTCACATGTCAAAAGCATGTTTTCAGCAGCTACAGCATAAGTATCCAGAAGCGCAGTCCTGTGCTCTGCTGTTCTACAGACGTTGCCTAAAATAGAATTAGGAAGTGCTATTAATTACAAACCCATTTGCATATACTGTATACTATGAGTTTGGCGTTGCGCTCCTCTGGGATTTTGACTTGAGGAGATTCCAAGCATGTGGAAAAAATAAACTCAGGGAATTTTTGTCAAATCTCAAAAGATACATTAAACAGAGTAGATAATCAATAATCCTACCTGCTTCTTTCCCCTTTGGAAACAAATATATACACAACAGATTTCTTTTATCTTTGGAGTTTGGAGAATTATTCATTTTTAAATCAATTTGCCAGTTCTAAGATGTGCTATGTGGAGGTATTCATGTTGACTGCCATTCTGTTTTAAGTACATTTTATTAAAGATCCGTAACTTGTAAGTAAAACAAGTTCTCCACTTTTCCTCCACTTTTCTTTCTTTCTGACCTGCAACCATGAAAGCAGCTTTGGGCTGCTAAAAGTACCTTCCAGCCAACATACCTCTTCAGGGGACCGTGGCACCCTCGCTGCTGCCCATGCTTCCCTTCCCACCCCCAGTTTCCCCAGGGCTGGACTCTGGGCATCGGGTGAGCAATCCTTAACTTATATTTCTTACAATCTGGTTAGCATAATCTGCTGAGAGACGGGAGGGCAAGCTACACCAGGGGGATCTGGAAGGAGACCAAAAGTTGGAGGAGAGGATGTTCCATCTCCACCCAAGTCCAAGCTTAGCACAGAGACATGGACCCCAGCTGTCCCCTAGTCAATCCCCAACCAGGGCTAATGAGCCAACTTACTTGAATAGTGGATGGGAAGCACTTTGCTGTCTTTTGGGACAGAATGCTCTGTGCTGTGCACAGCAGGATGAGCTAATATTGATAGGGGGGAAAAAAGCACTAAAACATATTAAAAGGTGCAAGATTATTCAGCGCTGAAGTTACTCCAGCCTGACCCAGGATATAAATTATTTGCTGAACAGAAGATCTACACACATCCCAAACATTCTGGCCTGGAGAGCATTATGAGGCTGACACCCCACTCCCTTACCCGCCAAACCCTAAAAAACACTCTTTTGTAGTTTGTCATGTCACATTAAATTGAAATCTTTCATTGCCTGGCTGGGAAAGGGTAATAGAAAGTAAGATTTCAAGGTGATCTAACTTTCCAAACATAATCTTTAGCTAATTAATAATTAACCAAATATTTATTGGTCAGCTGATACGGCTTTAGATATGGAGTTCCAGGCAATGCACCAGTGAGATCTCACACGACAGTACTTCTCTTAATTAAGCCCAGGTGAAAGGATATTTCAGCTGACCCTATTAATTTGGAGGTCTTTTGGGTTTAGGAGTAGCCCAAGAGTGATGCAGCTCTGCATCCCAACCCACTTCTCCTCCTCCTTTCCACTATCCCCAGCTGGTGGTACAGCCTAACTTGCCAAAGA
Organism: Thinocorus orbignyianus; assembly: GCA_013400375.1. NCBI lineage: Eukaryota > Metazoa > Chordata > Aves > Ciconiiformes > Thinocoridae > Thinocorus > Thinocorus orbignyianus. The sequence goes on from VXBW01001196.1 coordinate 239,140, forward strand.
GCCACATCTTCAGGGGAAAAAAATATATAAAACTATGCACAGGGACAATTTCCTTCCAGATATGGCCTGCACTCAGACACCTCTGCATGAAATCAGGCATCCTTTCTCCCAGGTACTCCCTAGCCTGCCAACCGCTAAATTTCCAGCATGCCTGCAGCCCCCTTGTGGAATGAGGTTTCAAAAACTACACTGAAAACAGGCATTGTTTTAATTTAAGAGCACAGAGGAGTTATTTTTAGTTGTCATGGGGCTGTTCCTGCAGGTGCTGTGGGCTGCTGGGGCAACAGCAGCTCCCGGCACCTCTCAGGATGCGCTGGAGCCACTTGGCAACCTGAGGGAAGAGACCACATTTAAACACCAGCAACATGTTTGCCTTGTCTTTCTGAAATCCCTCAGCATGGGCTTCTGGTTGGGTGGGTTTTCTTTTGGCTTGGCCCAAAACTGGGGCTTTTTCTTCACAGTGTTATTTCTAGCCTTCTGCTCTGATTCTACACTCGCTGCAGGACCAGAGGCGCTTCTCTGCGCCGCTGCTGCAGGGTGTCCAAGCACTGTTCTCGCTTCCAGGGTTTCCCCGCTCATGCCTGATAAAATAAACTGCAAAAGATATCAAGTCACTTCTGATTTCTCTCTTGCTGAAAACACCTCAGTGCTCCTCGGGATGTCCCACCCGTCAAAATCCCGAGCGGGATGCAGGACCCAGCAAGGGGCCCAGGAGCAGAGACATGGGTTTGTAAAGCTCTCGGAAAGAAAAACACAATTAATATGCATTTCTTTCCTGGTGCACATCTAGCAAAGCATATCAAGGAGAAAGCTGGGGGAAAAAAACCCCACACTACAGTGTTTCTAATAAACTAAGAAACTTTTTTGACTTTCATGATGTACATATGGCCGTTAATTTCAATGTCATGTTATGATTTTTGGCTGAGCCAACAGTATGTATGTATGGATGGAAGCAAGCAAAACAAATGCATTTTGTATTCAAATTTATACAACTCCATACATTTTTATGCTGTTTATTTGAAAATTAATTTTGGCTTAGGCCTTAGAGACAGCAAATGTTGTCAAGATTTGAGGGCTACCTGAAAAGCCTTGGGGACAGCATTACCCTTATGCATAAGAAACAGCAAAATAAAATAAAAATAAATGAATTTCCAAATACGTCATGGCTAATCCCTTGAGCTGACCTACAAATGAATTATAGAGGGTTTGCTACAGGACTGAGTAGATCTTGTGATTTCACTGAGAGATTTATCTTATTTTCCAACTTATTTTCATATCTTATTTCCTTTTCTTTTAGAATTAGACTGTAAATAAAAGAGCTAAGACCGAATGAAGCTCCCTTTCACCGCACTCATATTGGATTGATAAATTAAAATGGTGAGATGAGTTTTGTATGACCCATCCTCGAGGATTTGGGAAATTTAGCCGATGCAAAACAAGGCATTAATTTGGAGAGGCCTAGCTACTTACAATGCTTAGTATTCTGACAATGATGAATGGCATCATTCCAAGCAAATGGTAATTTCACTTTTTGTGACAGTACTTTAGAGCAAAACCGACTTTCTTCACACAAAGAATTTGCAATCCTATTGAACAGAGGCTGTACCTGAATATCAGAAATCCTTCATTGTTTAAGTATCATCTGATATTCTTGATTGGCTCCAGACTGAAGGTTGCAGTTGAATTAGGGAGAACGGAGGTTAAGTCCTAACCTTGAAAGATTTAGCAGCCATTGAAACACTGCCTTTGGGCACTTATTGGCCTGTATTTATCAAAAAACTTTTCAATTCAATGAGGGGAGGGAGAAAACACAAAACTTGTCACATTCATCAAGTGAAGCCACTGGAAAGACATCTACAGAAGAACACCCAAAAAGCATAATCTTTCAGAAGAGCTGATAGAAATGGTAATTGGATGGGATGAAGAATAATACTTCTAAAGCAGGGGTATAGAGAATATAGCTAAAAAATCAAGGTCAGGAGAAGAGAATGTATCCTTTTCAACTTAATAAAACTTACATTTGCCTTTTGTATTGCAGAAAATATTCCAGGTATCATCTCTAATTTATTTCTGCACAAACACTTCTGAGTGAAAACAGGATTACAGACAAACTGGAAGCATGTTTTCTTTTAGCATACGTGCAGCAAACATAAAAGCATTGTTAGCAGATACAATCACGGAAAAAAGAAAAAACAAGAAAGAAGGAAAACAATCAACACAAAACAAACTCCAGGACTTCCCTATTATTTAGAAATGTGGCTCAGCCTTCAGAAACACAGAGAGCATCTTTAAAAAAAGCATCTCCCTAAGGCACTCGAAAGCTACCTTCTATGATTGGCAAAGAGCACTGACATTGTCTCCCAAACAGGGAACAGAAATGATGAATCACAAAAACTTGATTGCACTTCTTCCTGCCTCCTCACTAACAAGCTAATCAGAGACCACGGAGCGAGTGTCATGTGTAAACGGATGAGTTGTACGGGGATGCTGTATTGTCCCATTTTTATCTCACACAAACACCTCTGGCTTGAACTTTGAAAGCTTTTGGCACATTTCTCAGGTTTTGTATCAGGGGTCCTATCCAGCTGGTGAAGAAGGGGAAATACTGAAGTGCTGTGTCGTTCTGCTCGCCGGAGTTGCACGGATGCAGGTGTCTCCTTACTGACGAAGACATCAGCTAAGGGGAAAAAATCTGCAAAAGGTCAGTATCTGCAGACACGAAGCCTCCAGCCAGCTCCCTAAACAGTTAACAGAAACAGCACCTACTACCAAAACATCCCCATAAATAACTCCTGTAATGAAAGTAGAGATGAAAGCATCTGTTAATTTTCCATAGGACAGGGGATTTGGCTATCAATGCCTATTAATCCAGAAAATCTAGCATTATATTTGTCAAGGGCTTCTCAGGATGTAGGGATGGAGGAACAACCTATGATTTGTGCTGACAACATTACCTTCACCAAACGAGCCACTGGGTTTTAGGGTTATGGTGCATTCAGCGATAGCATTGCCTAATCTGCTCAGGGCTCTGTTGCTCATCAGTGAGGTTTTTCCGCTCTGGGGTACCGAAAAAGCTTTTGCCCACCACAACTGCAGGTCAGCCCCACCTTAAAACCATCAGCTACAACGCATGGTAGGGATACTGCAGTGAAGACACACAGATATGATGAAAATGGCAACGAAGGACAAAAATACATAGCAGCAGCCCCAAAAAAAAATCTGTAACTTGGGGTGAAACATACCATCTGTTCTTCAAGATCCTGACATCAAGAAAGCAGTTACAGGGATGCCCTGGTGTGCCTAGGCATTTGAGGACATATGGTATGTTTTACCATTAACTGCAAATTTCCTTACTTTTATTGTTTTCTGTCACAATCATCATGTTTTCTTTAATGCAGATTTGTTGCATCAATATATTTATTATACATTTCATACTTTTTCCAGTCACTCCCCGCTTCTCCTTGGATTTCTTGGTCTTCACATTGATCCAGGCTATTCTATGGCAAGGACCTATCCTGGGGACATCAACTGCCCCGCAGAACCTCCAGCATCCATTTCAGTGTTAAAAAAGCTGCATCCCATGACAGGGACCTGCACTCCAGACTCCGTGTTGCTCAAAAATCCCTTTAAATGACGATTCAACAGGTGCCTCATTTGTCCTCCTCCTTAACACATGGACCTGCGAAGTGTCCCCAAGCTAAGCAGCACCCTGCAGATGACCAGTCTCCTCAAGTGCTTTCTTAAGCATTTTATTTTCCTTTCCAAACCAGACTGGACTTGTCTTTGCCCCCTGTGTCCACCATGCTGGGTCTCCTCCCTTGTCCAATCATCATAACCCAAGGAAGCAAACCAGCAGCTCAAGGGACAAGACAGATATACTCCTGGGTAACTCAGTCTCACAAATTCCTACGTGGTCACAGCTGAAGTAAACCCATATCCACGTGAACATCTCCGAAAGAGCCAAGGAAGGACGTTTCAGGACATGGCCCAGAACAGAGGTACAAAACAGATGACCATAGTCCATGCAGCGATGGAGAGACTGAAATGGTCATGCTATTGGTGACAAAAGAAAGAGGTATTTACAAGATCAGTGCTTTTAGGTAAAAACTGACTACCAACATCTAGAAAATCAAGTAAATATTAGCCATAAAAAGAGTATATACCCACAACAAGGGAAAAAAGGATCAGTAAAATTCCTGTATCACTTGTAATTATTCAGAGACAGATCTTACATTCCATCTACATAGTCCTCAGAGCTGCCCTTTGATACCAGTGTAAGTTTTGACCAAGCAGAAGTTGATTAAACACCTCAGGATTTGGCTGTCTGATGTTTAGCAACCGACCTGAATTTAGAGCATGCATTAAAAGTAACCGTTGAGTCTTTACTGCAGCAGGCTCCAGGAAAGCCAAGCAAACAGGTTGTTATTTGTGGCAATGGCCGTGTGTGTGATTTTCAAAAAAAAAAAAAAAGGCTGGTTTGTGGGAAATCACCGAATTAATCGCTAACCAGCATAAAAGGGGCATATTCTACAATGATTTCAGCACGCTTCTATGAATTTATTTATCCGCCTGATGCCACCTGTTTCGCTGCCGGTTCCTCCAGCCACATACCGAGGCATCACTGGGGGGGTCAAACCGGGAAAATTCCTGGGGACCATCTGCTTATTCATAACCCCCAATCCCATATTTCCATCTCGGCATCACATCCGCACCTTATCGCAGGGCATTGTGCATTAACAACCATTATTTAATTAACAGATGAAGAAGCCCTGAAAGCCACGCCGGCAGATTTTGAACTTGATCTTCTCTCATTTGCTGTCATGCAAGACCAGATAAATGACAAGTATTTCGAGAGTCTGCAAAGGCCCTTTAGAACAGCTGCACAGGCTTCACCCCTTCTTTGCAGCAGGTTTCTCACTTAAGAAAAAAACACGCTTCATTACATCGCCTCTTACTTGAGCTGCAAGGGTCTATTCAAGGAAGATAAGCCTCTTAGAAATGAAGTAGCGTTGAATTTAGGTTTTGAGTGACAGGAGGAAGGTTTATCCATTCAGCAGACAATACTGCTTTCTCTGCATTAATCTAGGAGGCGGACAATGATCTGTTTTTTAGGCAGCATCTCATCTCTTTTCCCACAGCAGAAGGTGATTAGAGTTCGGAAGCAGGGACTGTGAAAGAAAGGCGAGCGCTATCTCCCCGGCCCTCCTGTTTCCTGAGTGGGCAGGAGGGAAGTTCTCGGCCAAGTGCATCAATCACGGGGCTGGCGCTCAGGATGTGCCACTTGGTCGGGGGCTGACCAGGGGCTGGCAGGTGAGGGCACGGGCACCCTGGCAAGTCCTGGCCCTGTTATCTCCTCACTGGGGCTCAGTGGAGGGAGTTTCATAACCCCCGTGTGTCCTGCATTCAAGACAGAGGGAATAACTCCCCAGTATGGGCCTAGGGTTGGCAATAGGTGTCAAAAACCACTTTTTGTGAAGTGGGTCTGGCCAAGGGATTGCTTATCGGCGCTGAGCATTGGCATTTCTCAGCTCCCCGCTTCCAGCAGCTCCATCCAGGCAATCTCCCATTGCTCACAAAGAGGGCAACACTGGTCCTGCTTTCCAGAGAGGGGAACCAACTAACCAAGAAGCCTGAGACCAGAGGCTTCAAACGATTAAACTCAGAACTTTTAGCTCCCTCCTTCCTCCCCGGTACCTTCCAGCAGATCACACACAACCAAAGGGGCCAGGAGCCGGCTCGGGGAGCCCACTCACACCATGCCCACTCCGGTAACAATGCTCAAAAACTGCTACAACTTTTTTCTGTCTCCCATCACCTCCATTCTCCACGTTCAAGGAGCAACCTGCAACTTCAGCCAACTCTCCAGTGAGAGAAGGGGGTTACCAGGGCCACACGAGAGTGGCAGGGCCACAACCTGCTCAGCAGCACTGGCATTTGCCTCTGTTCTTCCGAGATCTGTGCCCCCAGCTGTCAGGCTGGAGCTGTTTGAAGGTCTTCAGCTTTTCAGGCACACATGCATAGGCATGAACAGGCAAGGTAGTGAGAGGCAAATATACTGAAGTGTAAATAAATACATCGTGCAAATGCCACAGTTTGTGCTGATAGCTGGGAGAAGGCTTCAAGTTTTCCAAATGGAATTATTAAACTATCCCTGCACGCATCTTCCTACATGCAAAGCTACTTAAATAAAATGATTGAAATTGCCGGTTATCACTATGACATCTAAATCTTCACAAATTAAAGTTGCAAAAACTGACTAACCTATAGAAACCATGTTTCCTGTCCCCAGCTGACAGGGAACCAAGCCGAGGGCATGCCCATAACTGAAGGCATGAACCCACCAGGGAACATCAGAACCGAAAAAGCTAAGACCAAGGCACATTGGAGACCCCATCCCTGGCTACCCAGGCACCTCCTTGGAGCACTGTGAGCAAACCCAACTCTACATGAGCTGAGCAGTCAAAAAAAAAAAAAGAGAGAAAAGAAAAACACCACAAAAAAACATCCCCCTACCTACCCACCCCCCGCAAACCTTCCTAAAAGTATTTCTGCCATTTTACATAACACCCCATGGATGCTACTTTTAAATAAGCAAATCCTCTGCAAGACGAGCAACGTTTTCTACATGGGAAGGACTTTGTTGTGTCCCAGTGCAAAGCAGCTAAAGGGAATCCTTTTTCCTTGCCAGGACACTCTGAATAACTTTTAAGGGGCAACACAGCAACCCTCGCTCCTGTTAGCAACAGCCCCGCCGATCAGAATGCAGCGTGTTGCAGAAACACGACGAACCTTCCACAAATAAGGAGCATATTGACACATTTTCTCTTCTCCCCTTTGTGCTAAGCCTGTGTAACTGCGCTTCGCTGAATGGCTTTTTTGTTATTCTTATCTCCGTGCCTCAAAATTCCTCAAAACACATCTGTCACAGCACAGCTTGAGAGCCAGCCCCGAACAGCTCCGGTGTCACAGCTCTCCTATCTCCCTCTCCAGCCTCCCAGGTGGGAAGAAGTTTGCACAGACATTTCTTTTGCTCATCGGAGCATGGCTGGCGTGCCGAGTCAGCACCGTGCAGCCCCACGTCCTCCCTTTTTTTTTTAGTATTTTTTTTTTCTTATTCCCCCCTCCCTGCTTTCTTCTTTCTTTTTTTTTTTTCTATTTTTATTTTTTTCCCCTCTCTTTTTTCAAGGGACTTAATTGCTTCATTTCAGATGTTATGTTTAACCTCAGGAAATGGTACTATAGACATGGCAAACAACTTTCTGGTTGTTTCCAATCAGTACCATATTATAAAGTACAGCCAGTTAAGAATCCTATTCATTTTCTTGCCCTGTCATCTTGATCTTATTTGAATGTCTGGGGAGCAGGAGGTGCTCGCTCGGCCCCACGTTTCAGAAGTGGGGGCAGGAGCGTCTGTGCAATGTGTTAGAGACACTGAAAGTTTTCATTTTGACTCCTTAATGAGAGCGACCTTTGCCACGGGCTGATGAGTTCCATACCTGTCCTGGTGTGTTTTCTGAAAACATTTGACACTGCTCGCAGGTTTGACGGGGATATGACTAATGAAGTCTTGGTATAAAAATAATGGGCTGCAATTGCAAGTCATTTGTGTGAAACCAAACTCCTTAAAAACTTGTCTCTGCTCACTTTCTGTTTTCTAAATGAGTCAATAATATGAATCAGATGGCTTGAAGGAATAGACCCCCAAATATTTCCTCTCTCCCTTCTATAAATTAGCTGCCATTTTGTGCAATTTTTGTTGCCTCCAGGCACGGTTTAAATTGGACTGTAGTTACTAAATTGCTGGAGCTATTGCAAAATGTGTAGGCTAATACATAATACCTTGTTTTTGTTAAATGTATAGTAACAGCTCTTCTTGTGAGGTCAAGAGGCCCAGGCTGCTACTACTTAGAATGCATAACAATTTTATGTAAAGTAATGGGGAGGCAGGCAGGAGCGTGTGTTTCTGCTGCAACTTTTAAATAATCCAAAAAATTTATGTATTGTTTTCACCTTTTTGGTGGTGCTTTGTTGTTTGGTTTTTGTTTTTGTTTTTTTTTATCTGCTGTAAGGGCAGAGGGACGCCTGTTGTGCTGCTGTTCCTTGGCTTCAATCCCTGCTGTGAGACTTGCCCATGGGCCAGGGGGAGTCCAGCATCAGGAATCGCTCTGCCACATCAGAGAGGGCCATTTCGGAGACACATCATCAGGACTCATCCTCCACCCTGAAAGTTTAAGTCATCTTTTTAATTGAACAGGTCCATCATTAATTTAACCTCTTGGGCAGTGAGCTTAAAACAGATAAGGTGCCACAATGTCATCAACAACAAAAAAATCCTGGAAACTCATTAACTGAACCATATTCCCAGCATGACTGGACGTACCACTGACTCTTCCAATTTTAGCATCAGTCCCGACAATTTGTGTTTTTCTTTAGGCTTCAGCTCTTGGAGTCACGTGAATATATGAGGACTTTAACTTTCTATTAGAAGCAACAGTTCAGAACAAGGCAGAAAAACAGCTGAAAGTCTCACCCAAGCTACCTTAGGAATTCAAAACCTTGCAGAAAAACAAAAAGAAACCCATGTGCTTTAACTTACATACTTCTGAGACACCTGATTCATGATTTTTCATTGCCAGGAATTGGAAAACCTGTTACAACGGCTATGAAAACTTCCGTCATAAACTATTCCAACTGTTTTTAATCCAGCCTGATCACTGTTAGATGACAACAGGTCCATAAATGCCCTAACTTTCCCTAGCACATATGTATTTCTGCATAAGTTATTTTAAATCCCCAACCCCCAGGAAAAAAAAATATTCTGCTGGATACAAAAAAGGGAAAATAAATATATGATGGGGGTGTTGTCACGCGTTTTAGTGTGCTAGTGGAAAAGGGTTTATATCATACAATTTCAGAGCCCACGTGGACTAGAAGGGGCCACCACCGGGAGTTTTGTTTGATGTTGAAACACACAGTCAGGTTATTTTATACAAGATACTATTTTAGCCACATTTGGATAGGCAATTGAAAGGCAAAGGTCAACATTTTTCCTTCAGTTCAGGCACATATATATATATACACACACACCACACAAGTACAAACACACATTGTGCTCATGTTACGTGCGTTTATACCTGCGCGAGCGTTATGAACGTGTGGAAGAAATAATCTGCACAGGTTACAGACATTTCCCATTACAACCTGGGAACGCTCTCATTATACCAAAGCTCATTTGCACTCAAAACGTGAGGAGTTAGGAACACCCGTAAAGTTTTGCAGGACCAGGGCTTAAGTACACACTCAGCTTTACGCTCCAGGTTTGGACATGCTGTTCTTCAGTCCTAGAACAAACGCAAAGCTTCATAGGACTAAATATAGCCAGTATACAAGAGATTTTTGTTTTGTTTTGTTTAGCAGCTCTCCCCTGTGACCCAACAGAAGTTACGAAACCAAATGAATGTAATAGAGCGTTCATTCCCTGCTTATTGATGTTGCCTCGCCCTTGGGCATATTTGCAAAATTTCCTTCTACATAATAAAAAATGGCATGTCACTTGGTGTGGCCAGCGGGACTGTGGACCGGCACTAGTCAAACACAGAGGCCCGCTGCTCCTTCAGGACAAAGGCATTCCTGGAAGCAGATAAAGGTGATATTCTTCTATGCTAAATCTTGAGGAGGATGGTACAAGAGTTTGTTGGTGGCGTTGCCCAGAGATCGGACAGTCTTTGTGGAACGTTTGCTCACCACACAAACGCCCTCTGTGCAGGGGACTCACAGCTACTCTTGGGAGAGCTGCACATCCCCTTTCATCGTCTTTTTTGCTGCATAAACACACATCTATCGCTACTGACAGTTCCTTGCCTCAAACCCCCAGCAGCTACCATTGGAGGGACACACAAGAAATCCTCCCCCATGAAGTTCAGCAAGAGACCAGAAAACCACAGAGTCCACCTTTTGCTGTCTTCCTTCAAGGATTCATAAATCCCCATTAGTTGGACTGGGTTGCTTTGCTCCTGCCCTCCCACATCCTTGCACAGATACAGTCCAGCCCTGGAATTCCAACATCCAAGTACTCCACGATGCCACATCTCTTCCCAAGCAGGGCCCACCTCACCTCCAGGCAGGAAGAGGGCCTGACAGGCAGTGAGTGAGTACTCCTCCAGATGCCAGCATCACACAAAATGTAACCACAAACTCTGGCATTCTTATCTCTACAGCTGTCAAATTCTGTGGTCAAAGAGCATCTCACTCAGCTTCAGGGAAGGCGCTTCTTTGCAGGTAGTCATCCAGCCTCTTGCTACAAGTTCACAGAGGAACATGGGAGATCTCACCCCAGATGGATGGGCTCATTGTGGTCTTCTCACTGTCACCAACTGAAGGGACTATGTCTGCCACATCAAATTGGAAACCAAACCCTCAGTCAGCCCACGCTAGCCAAGATTAATCTCACCCGGTGTGGCAACCTACAAGGAAGTTCTCTTGTCCTTCCCTATTTCAAAACTTCTCATATTTTCCATTAAAATACACGGTATCAGCTATGGCAGGGAGACGGTCCTTGGTCAAACTGTCTCACTCACTGCAGGATTTTCTACTTTCTGAACTCCAACTTTGTTTTTGTTGGCTCAGGCTCACGTATAGGTAACTCTGCACATACTTTCACACTCCCTGTGAACCACAGTGCACATTGTAGCTATACCTACTTTGCAGTTTGCATACAAACGGGTAATTAGACATCCATTCCTTCCAATATTTGTGCCAGTAGTTTAAAGTGGGTACAGAATTACTAGGTTAAAATTGCATCTTACACCTTGACACCAGCTCTGAAAAGGCTGGTCCTGGGACCTTGAGCATTACATAAATATATGCACAGCCAGGAAGAAAATGGTGCAAAGCCAGCCAGGATTCTTTTTAATATCTCTCCTTAATTCAAGGGGCCCATTATATATATACTGCTCAGGACGGGAAAAGGAAGACTTGTACCCACTTGGGGGGGCGGGTTATGGTTTAGCCACCAACTTTCCTTTTTGCTCACACAAGGGCTAATTCATAGGTTAAGTGGAGGATTATAGATGATAGAAATGCAGCAGCCCTTTTCCTTTCCTCCCCATGCTTTTCATGTAAAGAAGGCTTCTCTCATCCCTTCTGCAAAAGTGTCGACACATTTCCATAGCTCTGTGAGAGAACCTGCCATTTCTGTCACTCTGCTACCCCTTGTGCCTTTGTCCCACAGCATCTTATTTCAGCTTGGAGAAGAATAATTCATGGCTTCAGAAGATAAGACCAGATTTCCTCAGAAGAACTTCTGTAAGAAAAGCCTGGACGGTAGCCATGCCCAGGCTAAAGTGAGCCCAAGTCCTCTTTTTCACTGATTTGTGAGAGTTTTGCCACCAACTTTAAAAAGAAGCAAAATCAGCCCTTTGCAAGATGTTTCTTTCAAAGCAGCATCTCACTCAGCACGATGGCACCTGCAAAGTCACCAGGCACCTTTGAGTGCGTTTTGTCAGTGGGAAGAAGATGACAGCGTGGAAATTCAAGTATTGGCCAAATACCCACCTGCCTCCCGGTACCCAGCTGTACTGCCCCATCAGGATAACTGTTTGCCTTTGCCTGGCAAAACTATAATTAAATATCAAGTAAACGCTTAGAGAAATTTAACAATTTGTGACAAATTACGGGCTGCAAAGACTCACACTGAAAAAAAGGAATACAAGCATGAACAGACAGTCCAGCTGGACCGCTCAGGACTCAAAAGTTGCTAACTGGAGCAAAACTGCAACCATAGGTTTGCTTAAAAGAAACCTTGATGGGCTTTCTGTCACTTTGAAAACACAGAAAAAGCTACAGGCAGGTCCCTTGCTCATTTGTACATACGTTGCATCTCAGGAACAACATACACGTGCTGCAGGTTGCTGCATTTTTCATAGTAAGAAATTGTGTGTTGTTGAGCACAATAGTAAATAAAACTTGGATATAAAACTCCAGTAACTTTTTCACTGGCATGAAAATTAACTCTTCCCCTAGCCTTCCAGTAACTTAAACACGTTCCTTTGATAGTTTCCCTTTTGTTTCTTTCAATTTTGTTTGTTTTAAAGAAATAGTTGGAATTTTAGCACAGGATCTGCGAGTCACCTTTTTTTCCCAGCTCCTCCCTGTTGAAACCTTGACTCCTTTTTAAGTGCACAACAGAGACGTTTGCAGGGTTCCCAGAGGGAAAGAGGAAACAGAGAAAAAAAGTGAATTTGAAAAATGTATTTTTGGGGGGTGGGGGAAGGATAAACATACATTCCACACTTGTTCTGGGTAAGACAGATGGGAATCCTACATAAAAGAAGCTCTTTGGGTTTTGAAGAGTGAAGCGAAGAACCAAAAAATGCCCTTTCATTAAAAAAAAAAAAAAAAAGGATCATCTATACATGTTTTTTCATGTATTTTCTATGGAAACATGGCCAGAGCTCACAGTTTCCATGTTAGGTACATTTTCCCTAGTTAATTAAACCCTCTTTCCCCACATGACAAATGGGCCCTTCTCAGGAAAGGGCACGGTTGCAGGAGCGGGTGAAGTCAAAGAGGGCATTCTTAGTGATTAGACATGAAATACGGACTTTGAAAACAGAGAGATTTTGAATGTAAAGAGGGAATAAGTTACTGCATCCTCAGGGTAAAGATAATTTATGCATCCTTTGCCTAAGTGAGTTTTCTCTATCTGTTTATTTTGGGTTTAAAAAGTCTATTTATCTGGTTGGGCGTACTTTTTAAAATGTACTTCCCACGGCCTTCCTCTTCTGTATAGACAGCTCACATGTTTCCCAAGCCAAATTCATTAGAAATATTGCCTTGATGATATGTGAGCTTTCAAACATGGCATGCGTGCAGAGAAAGCACGGGCACTGATGGGCTGAGATCAGGGCCGGTGTCTCTTGCTGACTCCAAAAGTACCATTGCAAACTGCCAACGTGCAGGATACAAAAATCATGAACTATGAGACGGGGGACCTAAAAATCATGAGGTATTTTATATTTAATGAGATACTGGGCTTGGTGCTCCAGGCCATGTTTTCAAGCACTCTTTTTCCACAAGCGGTGCTGGAAATTCACTGTATTTTAAATTAAAATTGGGTTGTTCCAGTTTCTTCCCCTAGAAAGGCTGGGGCAGGGAGATGTCACCAGCTAAAGTTCACAGCCTGCAGGAAAATTTAGGAGGTTTCTGCCTTTCATCGGGGGGGCAGCATCAGGGAAAGGAGAAGAACTGGGCTGAGGATATTTGAGAGGTACCAAATATATTCAATTCCTCCCACATCCTACAGCTCAAGAACCACTTGCTTCCTTAGCAGTGCTGTTTCTCCTTGGTTCAGATAGAGTAAGTTCCTCTTGATTAAACTAGGAACTAGTATGAGCACAAGGAAAAAACAGCAGACAAAAACCAAAACACCAACAAAAAAACCAAGAGACAAACCTATTCTTGCTCACAAATAATTTGGTTTGAATGGTGTTCAGAGGGCATTTGCACTAGAAAAAACAAAATACCCATCAAAAATAGTGACTAACCCATGGTCTCAGTCAAGTCCCCCTATCTCAGTCTCCCCGTTTTGCAATGTGAGGCCATTATAAAGTATTCTAAAGCAGCAGAGAAAAACCTCTATCTGCTAGCAACACCTGCCTATTGAGTGCAATCCCTAAATTCTGTAAATTTGAGGGGTGGAACATTTCATTTTCTACCAGTCATTAAACTATGCACTAAAGTGCCTAGTCCTTTTTTAAATAATACAGCCATCCCTCACCAATTCAGATCTTCCTCCTACCGAATTCATGGGGATCTCTGTCTGTCAATTGGGTGCTTGTCCTTCAGAAAGGCAGTGATTCCTGTCCAGGTGCACATGGGTGGAAAGCAACCATTTAGAAAAGGCTGGTAATGTACTGGTATGGTTTAAAATTAAGAACTTAATATTTTTTGGAAATAAGGGACTGTGCATGTCCGTGACACTTTCTCCAGTTCTATAGAGATGCAAGGATGCAGAGGGCATACAGAGACTGGCCATGAACAGAGCTGAGATGAGCTATTCACCAGTGTTTTATGTAAAACATATAAGTCCAAAAATTACACGTGACAAAGCAGAGCAGAAGTTTGCACCATGGAAATACAAAGGATTCCAGCCCAATCCCATTTTCTGTAATATCCAAAGAGATTTCCAGCACATGGCCAGCAGCGCACCCCACCAGCTCTCACAGCGCCCCACCACACAGCATGGCTTTTCCAAGAGACCTTGCACCTCTCTTCTGGTGGTCAGTTAAGTTTTCCAGAGGAAAATACCATCCTTCTTGCTCCTCACCCCAATTTATCCCCAACCAGCCTTGTTTGCACCTCCCACTGCAGCCATGAGAGCTGCTTGGAGGTGACCCACCACTCGTGCGAGCTACCAAGGGGGATGCTAACTGCTTCACTACAGTGATTACTGCTTACCAGGTATTAGAAATAGGAAAAAATACCCCAAAGACAGGCCTAAGAGCAAGAATAAGCACAGCTCTTTTCTGCCATGCCTTAGGGATTGTAACACACACCGGCAAAATCAGGCCCCGTTCCCGCAGCCCCTACTCACGTGGCAGCAGCGCTCCTTGCATGAGTTAACAACTACTCACACAGGCAAAGAGCTGCAGGATCAGGCCCTTAATTGCTTAAAAATACACTACCCACCAATAGTTACCTAATTTAGCAGAATATATTACCTCTCTGCTTCATAAATCTTAATTAAAGCTGTTAGTTTTCCTATTATATGATCAAGAAATGCCCCATTAAAGTTAAGCAGTTTCTCCAAGTAATTATATACATTATGTGGTGTGAGTGTAAAGATGCATATAGCATTCCACTTCCAATTATTTTGCATACCCTGAAAAGCACTATCTATTAAATAAAAAACTTGCAGAATTTCATTAATGCATGATTTTTTAATCTCCCAAAAGTCCAAGCTGTCCCTCAGGAGCGTGTATACTCAGTGTTGGCTCCTTATAATACAATTTAATGCTCACAAACACAACTAAAGTATTTAAGCATTTACAGAGGTTGTCATAAGAGCTTTTCTTATTTTTGATCAAATTCAAGTCTACACTTAATACAGTTAACTGTAGTTATTTAATTTCAAAACTCAAGAATCCAACCTCAAAAATTTATAACAATATAAATTTAGTTACATTGATATAGGATATGTATGCTACTGGGAAACCATTTTTCAGTAAGAAGTGTAGAACTAGAAGATCTAAAAGGAGTTACTTTTTAAAGTAAGCATTATTTCAAATAAACCTTGTCAGGTTTCAAATAATATTTTCCTATTCAACAGCAAAATGATTTCATAATTTTTAGTGGTGTATTTCAAGCCAGTGCTAAATGCTACCAAAAACTAAATGTATTTTAATTATGCTTTCTCTTTTGATGAGGATTTCATGTAAATACCGAAAAAATATTAAATGGAGACATTGCAAATATCTTAAATACATTATTAACCAAAGCACTTCATTTCCTAGCAACTGGCCAGAGAGAATGAAATTTGGAAAATTATTCTTAGCTCCCTTAAGACACCGAATTTATTGCCTGACCACATTAACAATTAAAAGGTATATGCAAGATGTTAGATGTTAAAATATAATGGAAGGAGCTTAACATCTGCTCATATAAGGCAAGGAACCAACTCCTGCCCTTAAAAGTAACCTAATCAGGCTTGCAAAAATGTAATATTTCACTTTTAAGCAAAATATTATTCTTCAAAAACTGCAGAGAAGTCGATCGGACACATAAGAAAGAAGGAAAAAGAAAAGCACAGAGAGCAACAGCCCCAGCTGATGCTGACAATCTTTGATCCAATACAGTTCCCTGTCATCCCTCAGAGCTGACAGTACATTATTAATTGAAACACTGGGGCTGAACTATGTCCTCTTCTGTAGTAATCATAATATAATTATATCCCATAGGCAGAAATACTATTCCCACCTCTGGCCCTGCAAAAGTAATCTACAAATTGGCTTAAAAATGTGTGAAAACAGGTAGTACACACCACCACCCTATTTATGCTATCAGTATCTGGGGTCCATAAATCACCATGCACATTCTGAGGAAACAGATAAACAAAATTACCAAAAATTATTTTTACGTAATACATCATGAAAACATCTTGGATACCTAACCAGATAGCTTGAAATGAAGTTCTCTTTTTATAAACTTTTTCCGCCCCCCTGTTTTTAATTTTTGCACAGATGTAGCTATATAAATAACAGTATTTCCTGGAATCCCTGAAACGTCAAACCAAACATATTTTCCAATATTAAATGATTGCATTCCATTATATCATTACCACTTAAAATAGGCTATAAATTCATTGACTGAAGAGTTTAATAGCAATGCTTGATCTTTTATATACCATACTTTCACTAATAGAGAATCGGCGTCTTCTGAAACATTAGCACGTTACCCTTTCTAGTAAAGCATATCAAATCACATTAGTGAAAAAGTTGCCAAGTCAAATGGAAGTTTGGTGCCAGTTTTCTTTTTTTTTTTTTCTTTCTTTTTCTCAAGAGGCACAGAGAGAGAGAGAGAGAAAATGCAAGCAAGAGAGGGGGGATTAAATTTCTTACTAAACTTGTGGCAGCGAACATAAAATATAATAATACTCCTTTAACATTCCTATCATGATTTTGGTCCTAGCACTTAAACCAGCTGAGGACTGAAGGAGTTAATGCTTTAAAATGAGCAATAATTCAGTGGGATAGCTTGCATGATTTGCAATATACCTTTTTTTATATATATTTTTTTTCCCTTTGCAAGATAGACTCTGGAGCAAACAGATCAACTTTGCAAAAGTAAGTAGGGAGGGAAAAAGAAAAAAAAAAAAAAAAAAAGGAAGGGAGACTCTACAACCAATCAAACCAAATGCCAGAACAGAGGGCAAAGGGATATGGAAACTGAGAAGATAGACTTCCAAGTTCTTTCCTGAAAGTGCTTGGATTTTGAGGAGAGTCCAACATCGCCTGACAAAAGTGTCTTTGTGCGACGACACTGGGGAGAAGGGAGGAGAGCTCGGGAAACCTAATGAAAACAGGCCAAGCCTTGTACATTAGACCCCATGGAGAACTTTGAATCATACGAGCTGCAGACAAGCACTGAGTATGTAATGCCAAATTAAAGACCACCAAATCTGGCGGCATCAGAGCAGCACAGGGGCAGATGAGCCAGCTCATCTCTCACTGCTTCCCTCCATCCCTCATCCCATCCCCTGCAGAGCCCAGCGCCCTGGGGCAGCACACTGCACCTCCCTGGAGGGACCTGTGGCTCCTTTACCCACGACAGAAAATATCATGTATCTTTTAAAGCCTTTTTCTGCAATCTGGTTGAATTTTAGCAGTGTTAATGTGCTGCAGAAAGGGTGCCCGACTGCAGCTTCCATTGCAAAGTCCCAGTGTGGGTCTGAGATGTCACCTCCTTGCCCCTAGCCCACACCCCAGCCCACCCAGCTTTCCCCCCCATTCCTTCTTTTCGTGACAGACGTGCACGTGCCTCGTGATGCCAGCAGCAAGACAAAAACAAGCCAACAAGTAGGAAAATCCTTGTGCTCATCCACCAGGATGCTTCAGCATCAAGGCTTTCATCAGGACCTGAGAGGTGATTGTCCCCCTGTACTCGGCACAGGTGAGACCCCACCTCGAGTACTGTGTCCAGTTTTGGGCCCCCTACCACAAGAAAGACATTGAGGTGCTGGAGTGGGTCCAGAGAAGGGCAACAAAGCCGGCGAGGGGTCTGGAGCACAAGTCTTATGAGGAGAGGCTGAGGGAGCTGGGGTTGTTCAGTCTGAGGAAGAGGAGACTGAGGGGAGACCTTATTGCTCTCTACAACTACCTGAAAGGAGGCTGTAGAGAGGCGGGGGTTGGTCTCTTCTCCCAAGTTGCAGATGATAGGACAAGGGGTAATGGCTTCAAGTTACGCCAGGGGAAGTTTAGGTTAGATATTAGGAAGTATTTCTTTACTGAAAGGGTTGTCAAGTATTGGAATAGGCTACCCAGGGAGGTGGCTGAGGCACCATCCCTGGAGGTATTCAAGAGAGGAGTTGACATGGTGCTCGGGGATATGGATTAGTGTTGGATGTATTTTTGTGTGGTGTGTTGGGTTTGCTAGTGTTGTGTTGTGTGGTGGTTTGTGGGGCTTTTTTGTTGTTGTTGTTTTTTGGAGGGGGTTTTTTGTGTAGTTTTTTTGTTTGGTTTGTTTGTTTGTGGGTTTTTTTGTTTGTTTTTTTTTTTTGTTTCCCCCCCATTGGTTGGACTTGATGATCTTAAAAGGTCCCTTCCAACCTAGGTGATTCTGTGATTCTGTGATCATCCACCCCCCACCCACTTGTCCTTTCCTACCGGTAACATCACAGCATGGCATCTCTATCTTTCAAATCCAGCAGGACATTTGGGACACCTGGTCTCAGACCTCAGTGCCTGCCCTCCCAGGCCTCCCACAGCATCCTTTCTGTGCTACCCACTCGTGAAAAACGTCCCAATCCCATGAGTTTTGTTACACTGCCACCCACTCCCACCAAGGAAGAACTGCTGGGGAGATACAGCCCTGCACAGAGGAGATGGTACAAGATGACACGCCTGAGCTACACTAAACTCATTACAGTGCTTAATAATGTCCATGTGATCCTGCTTTCATGCAAATCAGCAGAAAAAAAGCTGCCGTTAATTTGGATGAGAGCAAAGAACATGCTTTAGCCCTCAGGAGCTGATGTTCCTCAGCTCCTTCCCAATCTCTGCTGCCACAACCCACTGAGGAGGTGGACAAGCAAGCAGGGGAAGACGTCCCCATCAGCCATCCTCAGTTATTTAGTCCCATACAAAGAGGAGTGAATTTTGCCCTAAAAACATTGGGAAAATCTGTTTTTGAATAACCCAAGCACTCTGCCCAGTGCTCCTTTACCAGGAGCCAGGGGTGAGTTCTGCCCACAGTTGTGCTGTTGAAAAGTCTTAACTTCAAAACTTTTTAAAAAAGATATAATTCTCAAGTTTTTTGTTTTTTGGGTTTTTTTTTAAATCTCTCCTGTGCAAAACGGGAATATTGCCTCATCCAGCAGTGAGGCAGGCAAGAGCCAGCAGAAAAAAAAACAAAACAGAAGAACCCACCATGCAGGTGGGGGATCAAAGGAGGTCATTTGTCCCTCCCTGTCATTGCCATGGATTAAATGAGATTTGAAAACACCAGGGTAATTTCTTGACTGGTGTCAACTGGCCCCACTCCTTAGCGATCAAAGCTAAACCTACTTGCAGGAGAGCACAAGATTTGTACCTCTTAATTTCAAAAATTTGCAGGAAATAACATAAAAGGGGCTGGTTTGGGGTAGAAGAGAAGAAGAAGGGACAGAAACCAAACCCAAAAGCAACATTTTGATATAGCTAGAAAAGGCTAGCTGCTTTTTAGGTCTGAATAACAAACATACAAAGAAAATGTCATACATTTAAAGGAGCACTTAGAAAAACGACCACTGTGTTTCCTCAGCAGCAACTGATCCAACTTCTCTCAATCATCTCCAGTGCAGAGCAACACTAATCATGGTGAGGTCATGCTCATGTAAGCAACCTCCGTTGGCCAAACCCAAGTGTCCATAACCAGTGTAAAGCTGGGGCAATCTCCAGTTTTGGTGGGATTGCCCTGGATTTTCACCAGAGTCACCAGGGGAAACATTTATCCCAATAGTTCCTTAAAAACACAAGATGGTTGGATTTTTTTTCTCCCACTGACTGAGAAACCTGAGTGAAGTCAGTGGCATTGCTTAGACTACAGATGACTACAGGTCTGAGGGCTTTGTTTTATGACAGATACTTTGTGATATTGTATATTTCTAGCAAAAAATCCCCTTTGTTTATACAACAGCAAGCATACTGCATGCTCCCTCAATACTTTCCTGTGCTGACTGGACCCACAAAGTTAGAATACTCTGGGGTTTTCAAAGTCTAGACTACTCTGCCAGAGTCCAGTTTCTCTAACTTGGCTTAATAGTAATGCGAACTATTCCTCCTCATCACTCAGAACTTCCTCCCATTCTATTTTTTTCTTTCATTCCTCCATCAACAAATCACACACACACACACACCCCAGGTCTTTGTATCACATTGGATCTTTGCAATGTCCCCCTTTAACCAGGGACAGAAAAGGCTGTTCACCTCTCCTTCCTCCTTTCTCCTCCCAAGTCCCCTTGTTCTCCTATCAGTGCCCACATCTCCTTCCCACTCTCCCACCTGCAGTGCCACCATATTTAAATAGTTCAACACACCCACAGATGACCTGCTCCTCTTCACCTTCAGCTAGTTAGATATATAGATCTATATGCAGGTAGAGGGTTCACATGTATTAATTTCAAGAAAACTCAAAGTATGCTTGCAAGATACTATAGGAAGGCAGCCCTTTAGGATCTTTATCTCACTAAAGTCAATGGGACCCTTCAAGCCAACACCAGGAGCCAACAGCCTTTTTTGGATCATGAGACCTGCTTTCACATTGCCTTGAGTATTCTCTTTCAATTAAACAATTTTTCCATCAGACTAGTCCCAACAAACATGTTTGATTATTAATAGTTTCTGTAGCTATTGAGTCATCATAACATACCAATTTTACCAATCAGACTTGAACTTTTCTCACGGGTATTGCTGTTCCAAGTTTTACAGGGGATTATGTTCATTAAAACAGTAGTCATAGAAACATAGGATAGTTTGGGTTGGAAGGGAACTTTAAAGGTCACCTAATTCAAACCCTCTGCTGCGGGCAGGGACATCTTCAACTAGATCAGGTTGCTCAGGGCCCCATCCAACCTGACTTTGAATGTTTCCAGAGATGGGGTATCTCCCACCTCTCCAGGAAATCCATTCCAGAGTTTCACCACCCCCATTATAAAAAAAGTCATCCTTATATCTAGTCTAAATCTATGCAAAGGAAACCTCTCCATGTTATTTTGCACAGTAAGAAAGAAAATAATGAAAATACTCTTAATTTCCTATTTTAATACCAACAGACTGGTTTGGAGCTGAAGTCAGGCTCACCATTCTGATGCCTACGGCAGTCTCTATCACTGGCATTTTATAAAGATCATTTTATCACTAGATGCATTAGCAGCTCATCCCTAAAATGTCTCTTTCTGGTGTATAAGTGAAGTTAAAATAAATATTAAAGACCACCATATAAGATTAAAAAAAAAAAAAAAAAAGACCATAATAATCCCAGATTCTGCAGAAGCTTGGATTTGTCTCAGAAGCTAATTAATAGTTCAGGGGTATTCTGACTGGGATCCTTTGCTACAATTTATAGGAAGGTTTTGTCCATCCCTAACATGAGATCTGATTGTTTCCACTGTTATTTACTGAAGACTGACCACACCTTGGAGCTAAACAAAGAGCAAAGACTCTGGTGCCTTCAGCTTCACAGGAAAGTGGTGGGAGAGGGACACTCTTTGCTCTCACACCTAGCACCACGAGGGCTTTCCAGCATCGTTATTAAATCAATACAAAACACCAACAGAGAGCGTACATCTCATTTTTTTTAAAGCCGTGTGTTTTCTGAGCTGCTTATTCAATCATTTTAACAATTCCGAAAACCACGACTCACACCACACGTGTCCTTTCGTTGGGAACCGTAGGTGAGATGATCAAAGTTAGCCTGCACCTAATCAGCGGGCGAGAAATAATCAAGAATCTTTTTTTTAAGATGTGTTCAATTCAGCAAAGGGCAAAGACTATTAGTCTTTTCCTTATTTACTACAGTTTGGGTGAAACTCTCATTATTTCCATTAATATCGCTCCCGCCAAATCAATTATTATAAGGTGCACTCAATAACGCGGCTACGTTATACCTCGAGCAAACTATCTTTCAGTGTGGTTTCTCAAGCAAACAAGATTTACATCCTCATGCAAGATACACAGCTCTACCAAACTAATGCCATATGTCTATTTTTCAGTCATCACTCCTGTGACATAATCCACTGGGTAGATTCGACGTGGAAAAGAATGTCAGAAACTCCACAAAAAATGAAAACAAGCACCAAAACAGAAAGTTGGGTGGGATGGATTAAAGCACCGCTTTTAAGTGTTTGGAAACATCAAATTCTTCCCTGCTGTGGCAAAAAGAATCTATCACAGCGGATTTAATTGTAGATTGTCCTGTTGATACATGGAGAAGAGGGATCTCATGTGGAGAAGTTTGAGTTTAGATGGAACATCCTTAATCTGCACCCATCGGGTGACCTAAACCAGCGGAGGCACACACGTGTATCTCTAAAATAGCATCTCCACTTTCCCCAAACACCCGGATGCTCCCACATCATGAAATAAATGCTTGTAGAATAAAAATTTACAGTCCTCCACATGCATTAAATTTGTTTAAACACTTTTTTGAAGCAAGGGTCTTTTTTTGTTGTTGTTCCCCTCCTTTTTCTCTTTTTTTTTTTTTATTCTTTCCTTTTTTAAATGGGGAGCTGTATTTTATAATGGAGCGCCAGCTCTCCGGCGAGCCTCCATTCTTCCAGCCCTGACAGACTGTTTGTCAGCTAAACTCCCCTTGTCATGTATCCCCACCACTGCCAACTCATGCACGGAGACCTTCACTTTTACTGCTACCACTTGCACCCTGCGCAACCTTTGTCATTGATCACTGATCCAACCCAGTGCCCACATGTTCTTCAAGTGCCTACACAAGTAATGAGGTACTTGTGGTGTAAAATTAAACTGTCAACTGTCAGCGATTGATAACCACAGCGAGAGCTGACCTAGAACACCTGCACCCGTGGCCAAGACAGGTGTGACACGTTTGATCGCTGAGCCCTACTAGTCAGCGTGACCCGACGGTGTCCCTCCATGGATTTCGGCCCTGACAGAGACACCGTATTTCAGTCCCGGGTTTCCAGCCTTGATGCAGGAGAAGCCCCCACCCCTGGTTGCCACAGACCCTCTCCTCCATCTCCTCCACCGCAGTGGCTGCAATACAAACACACCAGATTTTGGTGGCTACAGATATTTATGGCCACGGAGTGCCTTTCTACCACCCCATCTCCATGTTCCCCATTCTGATTCCTCTTCACCACCCCCACATTTATCAGCACTGTCACTCCTTTTTTGCAAGTACCCAGGGCTCAGTCAGTGTCTCCGTTCCCATACCTGCATTGATTTAGGAACAACACCGAGTAGCATTTACGGTTATTTTTATAGTGTAAAGCTTCTGGTTCTGCTCCAGCATTACTCTGCATGGGGAGAGCACAGAGCTGAACAATTTGCTGAACAAAATGCTTTGGCATCGTTTAAGTAAACTGAGTCTGATGCTGTTGGGAGCACTGAATAGGAAATCACTGCTCCCTCTTCTCGTCCATTCCATCACCACCATGGAGAAACACATCCCTCTTCACTCAGCTGTCATTAGCTTTAGCTGGCGTTACTACACAGTGATAAGCCTTCAGCTCACATTTGAATATTTTTATTATTAGCTTTGAACTGCTGATTTTCACTTTAAGCAAAAAGGAGGTTTTAAGGTACACACTGTCTTTTAAACCCCCCTGAAACACATCAGAAAATAACGGCAGGAAGGTTTCTCCCCTCCCCTCCAACAGTTGCACTATATTAAGTTCATGTGATGAGAAGATAAAAATCTATTAACTTGCTGCTGACCTTATCGACACAAGAATCTCTGCAGACATTACAGGAACCATATCTCTTCTGACTTTTACATCCAGAACCTCATGCACCAGCGTCCCAGACCAAATATAAAATCTTCATGATGAGTGAAACAGTGACACACACTCCAACTCCGGTCCTGCCGGCTGGCAGGAGACGCAGGGTCCTCCGGGGCCTGGGACCAGCCTCTACTTTCAATTTGACTTCAGGGGCGGTTTGTTCACCATATGCTGCCGGGGGCTCTGAATGAAAACAGTTTCCGTAGGACCATATGCTACGAGGCAAATGTGCTGGATACAGAAAGGCTTTTTGCTCCCCCATATCACCATGATGTATTGCAAACATAATTAAAGGCGAGTAACACGGGCGCTCCTGTTTGGGTTAATCATTCCTTTTTGCAACTGAAGCTGGTATAAAACAAACGAAATTTCAAATTAGACCAAAAGTCCATCTAAATACACGTTGCTCACACACACCTCCTGCATTTCCATGGGCGTATCAGCCTCCTCCCTGCACAGACAGGAGCTCTGAAAAGGCAAAGGATTTAGAATTTTTATTTTTATTATTATTTTGATTTAATAAGAGCTCTTTTGTGCAGAACAAGGACTCATGCCTGTCTCCCGTTTCAGAAACCAGTGAGAGAACCGTCGCAAGCAGCACCAGGCTCCAGGTTCTAGAAGACAGGGATCAGGCAATCTCATTGTGGTACCTGAAATGGAGTGAAGGAGTTGGTGGCAGGCAGTAGGTGCCACCAGCAGGACAGCAGAAGCGTTTGCTGCTCACCAGCTCTGCCTGCTGGGAGGCAGTAGGTTCCCACATGATTAGAAATAAGCCCACACAGGATGCCAGCACAGCTGCCCCCCAAACAGTCCATGGTTGGATTACCTCAAATGAAACTCGAGTGCATTAACACCGTCATAGAATGGTTAGAGTTGGAAGGGACCTTAAAGATCATCCAGTTCCAACCCCCCTGCCCTGGGCAGGGACACCTCCCACCAGACCAGGTTGCTCCAAGCCCCATCCAGCCTGGCCTTGAACCCCTCCAGGGATGGGGCAGCCACAGCTTCTCTGGGCAACCAGTTCCAGTGCCTCATCATCCTCACAGGAAAGAATTTCTTCCTAAGATCTAACCTAAATCTCCCCTCTTCCAATTTAAAACCATTACCCCTTGTCCTGTCACTGCACTTCCTGACAAAGAGTCAAGAATCAAACAGCATCCACACTGTTTGGTAGTGCCCCCAACACCTGAATTCCAGGAGAATTTGCTCAGTTACATATTTAAGGTGATTTTGCTTGGACTGGGCCAGCCCTTGGAGTAATTCAGATCATCAGCTCAGCAGGTGAGGGGTCACACATCCCCATCACAGACCATAGGAAGCGCTCTGCGCTGGCAAAGCTCACCATCTCCCAGCCCGCAAACATGGTCAAGACTGCACCCAGCTCCTCTATGCTTCAATTAAAAGAAAAACTCCAATGCCAATAAATCACACAACAGCCAAACATTCTCAGAAGGTGACAGGAACTCACACTACCTCCCCTTAAAGCCACACAAACACACGGATGAGCCTGCCCTGCTCTGGCCACCTACTGCAGGAGACAGGACACTGGGCTGGAGAGACCTGTGGTCTGACCCAGCACATCTGGTTTTACATTTGGGAGCATGCTCACGTAATTTTCTAGCAGTACCTGGAAAATCCTCAAGTGTACTATTAATTTGAAAGGCCAGCGTCCCTCCAAAGCTCCAAATGCCAACGCAAACCAATTGAGGAGCTCCAAGCTGGAGCGGTGCCCGTGCCTCATTGCTCCCAATGACTCCAACCCCTCACACACGTCTAACTCCAGAGAGTTTGTGGTCAGGACAAGGACTGGCCAAACCGCATGCTGTAACCCCATTTCAGCCCCCCGAGTTCCTTTGGGATCTCTAGGAAAATGGTTTCATTCCTGTACACCCCAGTTTACTCTTATTTTACAAGAGCTAGTAGCAAAGCCCATCCCACAGAGGTGTTGGGAAGTGCAGTGGTTAGACATGCCTAAGCTGCATTCATATCGTGAGTAATAAAAATATATTACAAATGCCTAACAATAAAGAAATAACATGGCTCAAGCCACTGCTGGTTGTGGTTGTGGTTTTATGAAACAAAAAAGTCTTACTGATGGGGAAAATTGCTGATGATTTGCTTCACAGAAAGAAAAAATAAACAAGTACAACGTACACGGAACAAAGTTACGGTTTGATCAATGATGCTTTTTATATTAGCAAGTATGCAGGCTGAAAAATTTGGATGCCAATTCAAATGTTTTCAAGGCTCAGAGATGTAACGTAGAGCCCTGCATGCCGAAACCCGACAGGAGGATTGCAAACAGCTACTGTTCATCATCCAGCCCAACGTCTGATACAGAAACTGCAGACTCACTGTATTTGCAAGCAAAACCCTGGTATTTTTACTGCATATAACAGCCTTGCTGTTGCTTCACTGCAAACAGGTTCCGCAATGGGTATGCTAGAAGGAGAGTCGATGTGCTGCCTCTCACCAGTGCTCCCTGCAAGACACGCTGAGATGGGAGTCGGCAAACCAGCCCAAGGAGAGATCAGTATGTAAAGTATGTCTGGAGCACCACATACGGCTCACTCCAGCATGTGCCATCGAGGAGAAATTAATGATACGTGGAAAGCTCATTCCAGATGATCACAGTGACCAAAACTCTTGGACCTAGAGCCCCTTAATTTTCTTTTATTTTTTCCCCCCCGTTGCATCAAGAGAGAATCCCTCTTGTTTTTATTCTGATCACAGAGCTGACTGTGAAACCAGAACTTCCCCAGCCACCCAAGTGGAAGCAAAAGAGCTGATTTCAGAGCAATGAGGACAAAACAGAATCAGGATTACGTGCCTCCGATCTCAGCGTTTTGAAACCAAGAGCGGTGCACACCTTCTGGCATCAAAAACAGATACATAAAAATAAAATTAAAGAGCTAAACTCTTTTATATTTTTTTTTTCTGTCCCAAGGAATGCTCAAAAGCCAGCAAGCAGTGACATCAAAGATGGGTTGTTTACATATTGGGGGACCTGTCTGCCTGCCTCTTCGCATTGATTTTTACGGTACAAAAATATTATTTCAGTGACAAGGATGTAAACCTTATTCAAAACAGGATTTAAACCATATCCTGCGAGTGAGGCATCTCTTCAGATAGCCTGCCTGCACTTACAGCATACCGAAGGCATGCTGATTTTCGGCCGCGGTGTTTGTTAAGAGGGTCACAATATCAGGAAGCAGGAGAAGGCTCATCAAAGCCTGGTTGCTCGCCTCCACCGCTCATCAGCTAGACAGTACCTTGTTTTTTAAAGCGGAGCGGAAATGCATCTCCAGTGACCCATTGTTAGGAACTTCCTTTTGTCTTTAAGTTTGCTGGAAGGAGTACGGGGGGCCCCTTTTAACTCTTTTCCAATAGGTAATTTCCCTTAATTAGGGCTCTCATTACAAGTGAGAATTTATCAGACATGATTAAAGAAGCATCTTGTCTCTTTCCTATCGCCCCGAAAGGGGCATGTTTTGATGTCCTAGCGTGTCTTGCAAACACAGATAAGCACAGGCATGGCGCTGGGAGATCACAGCAGAAATTTAGCCCGCCCAGAAAGTTCATGTTTGGATCTCAGCATCCTCAGAGCTTCCCTCTGAATTGCAGGGTGTCAAAGCCACCACCCAGGGAGTGGTGGGGCTCCCGGGGCGGGGAGGAAGTTGGGCAGATGAGCTCCAGGGCTTCAGACAAGCCACAGTTCCTTAAAAACCCCACCTGCACTGCGCAAATCATCTTCCTGCATGCCCTTGGGCTCCATTCCTGCAGAACATCCATTTCAGGCAGGCCATGCCCTCAATACAAAAGGGCAACTCCTACCCATGCCCATGGGAATTTCATGAAAAAACTGATTATAGCCCTTTTGGAGAACCCTTAAAAGCATTTTCCCATGCTGCAAGTGTGAGAGAGAAGATAGAGAGCTTGCTGAACCAAAATCTTGCACTCACGTAATGCATTTACTCTACAAGTGCAGCCCCCTCTACGAGCAATACCCTGATCAATGGGTCCTGCTCCTGACGCCTTCTCCTCAGTGTCTGATCCAGCTGCTTCCACAACAGGGGAAAAACAACCTCCTGTTGACTTCAAAGGTAGCTGGATTGGCCTGGTATGTTAAAAATGTACTTGTGCTCTCAATAATATTATAAATATTGTTTACTTTTAGTAAGCATGAGTGATAAACTCATGGGTAAGTGTAATATTTTAGAGTAGCTGTAGAGATGCAAGTTATTGTAAACCAGTCAAATGCACCAGAACTCAGATTATAACAACAATAATATTAATTTGCACCAAAAAAAAAAGAAAAATGCTTTCCCACCTGCAAATTTTGGTATGCACTTACTCTCATTAATGATCTAGTGTTTACACTCACACTGAGCACAGAGCACACATTAATCAGACAATAAAGCAGCAATAAGATATTTTTCAAACATTAAAAACATTCATAATCTGTGAATCACCTACAAGCCGAGGTGTCACAAACATTCATCTCCTTATGTGTCACCCACAAACATCTGTCCCCTCGCACGAACATGCATTCCATTCAACCACAGATACAATCAGGCTTTAATTTTATTTTTCTCACATAATGTTAATCAAGAGCTAAAAAGATAATTTCCTTCTACCACAAAGCAATTCCACTGTGGTGGAACAAACTGTTATCTTAAGTTTCACAGAGCAATTGTTCAATAATTCCTGTTTGTGGCTCTTTTCCAAATCCTTGAGAATAGCTCAGGCTGCCAACCCTTCTTAAAGAAAAAAAAAAAATCACAACAGAAACTGCAAAGCACTTGCTGTCACTCAGGGGTTCAGCGGTGGCAGGCTCGGCCATTTCTCAGAAGAAACTCCAGCCCTGAGACTTCGACATGCAGAAATGCACTGTCTGTTTGAAGACAATTGCCTGGAAAGATATAAGCTCCCAGACTGTAAATTTGTCGCAGCTCTGGCCCTCTGAGGTGGTGTTATCTTGGCTTGGTGGATTCAGTGAATTGGACACTCCAGGAGAAACAATGATAAAAAAAAATAAATAATAAAAGAAGGATATTTGGCATTTCTGCAATGTCTTCTACATGCAAAGTGCAGAATGAGCTTTAAGCTATTAACGTTTATTAGAGAAGAATGGGAGGGTGTTTTGTTATGTGAAAGGAAACTGATAACATGAATTTCTTCAGTGAAAGTAATAAAATGTTCTGTTTCTATGGAAAAAAAA
>VXBW01001196.1:268130-287587 GCA_013400375.1 Thinocorus orbignyianus
CAAAAAAAGCCCCTGTTTTAAAAAAAAAAAAAAAAAAAAATCACTTAATTTTAGTCTGTGAGCTCACTGAGGAAGGGACAGTCATTTACTACAGCTTGTACAATGAGCAGCACAACAGGGCGCTGCCCTGCCCGTCGGTGGGAGTTACCATCAGACAAATATTAGAGCAATATTAATCATCACAAGTGAAAGTGCAGCCTTAAGCTGCTGTTTCAAAGTCTCTGGGTCTGAGCCGAGTGAGGAACAGGGCAGGGAGGGAAGTCCGGGGGCTCACTCCGGCCAGCAAAGGGCACCACGCATGGACCCAAGCTGTGGTCCTACCTCCTCCAAAGCATCCTGGAGGAACTCTACGGCATCCTGGCTGGGATTGCCCCAAGGGTTTTGCAATGGTTTTCAGGGGGCAGTGCCTGCTTGCTCAGGGCACAGCTGCTGGGCAAGTCTGATGTTACCAACACCACACTCAACATCAACTTCAACCCCAACGCTAAGAGGGAGGCAAAAGAGAAAGACCTTTTTCCTTCCCATCTGCAGTCAATGAGAGATAATCTGCCACGTTGCAAGTGGATTAACCCCAATTTTTTGCTTCATTTAAATGTTTCTTTACATTGTTCTCACTTTGGTGTAAACACCTGTACCGCAATGAAGCTATCCTCACTCTACAGCAGAGTGAAACTGAAGAAACAAACTCAGGAACTCTTGTTTTCACTTTCATCTTGACTGGAGAAGAGCCACCACCCTCTGGTAAGAGTAACTCAGTGGGTTTTTCAGGGCTGGAATACAGTATTTTCACCCAGTCTCTCAAATTTTGTTTACTCTGATCACAGCTAAGAGCAACCCGACTGTTCCGGAAAGATGCTCTCCAGGCAGAAAAGGGAAAATAAACAGATATAAATAACCAACAGCTGCAGGAGAGCTGGGCTGCATCCATACCTCCACACTGTACAAAGGGAGTGAGATTTAGACACGGTACAGCGAAGAAGAAAATGCTACTGTGGAGCTAAGTGGGACAAGACACAGTTCCCAACCAACCCCATGTGCTAGGATTGTTCCCCAAAACAGTGCACTGCCCTGCAAAAATAAGCTTCATATTAGCATTTTGACCTATTTGAGCTCACAAATCAGGTAAGATGTGTGCCCAACAGTGAGCATCAGCAGAAGCCCCTTGCCATGAGGATAAAACCTTATAGAAAGGAAACCAGCTCAGCTTCTCTGCTGGAGGTGGACCAAGCTCCAGTTCACGTAACTCCAGCTCTGCTTTGAGGCAAGGGGTTTCTCCTGCTGGCCATCTGCTCAGGACAAAGCTCAGAAGGAGGAGGGGAGAAGGCATATCACAGTGTATTTGCAAATACACAAATCACATACTGCATTTTGAAGGTTTCTGTGCTGAGCTGTGCAGGTACTGTGTTGAAGTAATTGTCAGGAACAAAGATATTTGTTAATTCCTGTTCTCTCCCGTGGCTTGCCAGGCAAGCAGTGTTTATAAGGCCAGGTTCTTTCCACAAATCCTCGTGCATAAATCCCACTGACATCAGCTGGGGTCTATAATGTGGACTGGAGACCACACCTCTCTCTCCTCCCAAATCCAGGGCCCCACGTTCAGTAGTTTACCTGTTACACCCCAACAAAACCTGATTTAATGCCCCTGAGCTTACAGGGCCCTTCCCTTTAAGTTCCAGACAGGAGAACGGCCACCCTGGGCTAAAACACATATACATGCACATGACTTAACACCCTGATCCTTCGGGATAAGCTATGAGCCTGTAAATCACCACACTTCCAGAAAACAATAGCTACCTCTTGTTTAAATAAAACTGCACCTGCTATATTAACATACCACTGAACAATCGCTTTGTTTTTCACTCGGCATCCAGGCTGAAGCCACGCTGCTTCCTGACCCATATACTGGAAGACTTATTCTTAGAAGGGTATAAGGGGTTTCATGCCGCGCAGCAGTCCTTCGTGGTGATCACCTTCCTTCCTTCTTTTGTGCTGGGGTGGCACATGGTTTTGTTTAGTTTTCAACAGGTTTATTTCCATCACAGCCCTCCAAGACCTTGCAGCCCTTCTTTGGCAAATGTTCCTTCTTTTTGTTTCCTACCATGGGCTATCGCAAGCTCCGAACTGTGATTTGGGCTATTTCGAGTCATTTTCCAGGAGATCCTTCTCCCATTGAAAGCAAAGCAAGCACCAGCTGAAAATTTCTTTGCCAAATGTTCAGTCATCACTAAATCATTTTGCTCTCCCCCCAGCAGGTTAATTATGATGCCCGTTTCAAGTTTATTTATCTCTACTCGATGCTTGTTTATTGATTGCACTGGGACCCTTTTCTAATGGAGTTATTTTGCTCAAATAAGGTGCTCAGCAGAGATTGAAAAATGGATTACTTGAAGAGGTTGGGTCACGGATGTAGGGAGCAGTAAGAATTTTGTAGGAGAAGTATGCAGTGGATACAAGAGCCAAACTCTCCACTTCACTGAGAAACACGACGTTTCCAGCGAGGAGCATGGATGGGGCACTGCTAAGCCAAAAAAAATGTTTTATTCCTGAATCCAAGCCCAAAGAAAACCCAAATCCAGCCCGGCCAGCATGTTTCTGCTTAGATGTGCATCTTCTGTCCTGCAGGTTACCATGCTGAAAACAAGCACTCTGCCTCCACTCGCCACCTCCACCCGTGGCCGGGAATGCTTCCTTGTGACCAGCTTTCCAGGAACAGGGTGCCTGCTCCTCCTTGCATCCTCTTCCTGGACGCCTGCCCCACACCACGCTTCCTGCCCATCCCACACGGCTCTCAGCCGGATCCAGTACCTCCCGGTTCATGCAATTGTTTCCACTCTCAGCTGCTTGAAGCCAATGAACTTTGTGGGGAGCGATGCTCCGTGGCCCCATTCAACAGTAACGTCAAGGTTTCAGCCATTTAAAACTAGAATTTACCCTATAAAACATCATTTGGGTGCAGACCATCTACCCAATTATTTTAGAAATAATAGAATTATTTAGAATATTTGTCCTGCTCCTGCAGGCCCTACCAGTAGGTTGCTCCTCTTCCTTTGAGCCCAATTACGGCACCACAGTCTAAGAAATGGATGACTTTGAGAGCAGCAATTCAGAATTAAGGAGTATGTTATCAAACTACTTGGAGTTTCTGGAGAATCTTGGAATCCAAGTCCCAAAGTTGGTCTTCAGTGAATTGACTGACCACAACCGTGAGGGCAAGTAGAATTTCCTTTAACACAAACCAGCAAATACACAAGCCCACACCAGAATCCTCCAGCGTGATTCTTTAAGAGAAACAATATCTGCACACCTCACCTACAAAGTCTCCATCCAGTCCACTCTCATTATTGTTCCCTCCCAATCAATATATTAAATTACTTCAAAAAAAGCTTCCACATGCAAGACATGACATTTCTCAAAGTCCCATATAGAAGAAGAAATTACCCTGAAAAGCCAAGTTAACCTCCTGGTCCCTCTATCAACAAGATGTGTAACCATAGACCAGGGGAAACAGATGTCAGCTCTTCTGAAGACCTGCCTTGGTCAGCACCTGCCCTGCCACATCCCTCACCTGTGGCGTGACCCCAGCAACCTCCATGTCCAATGTCTTGGCCAAAACCTTCAGCAGCACCAGGTGATTTGGCTGCCTCCAGTCCAAAGAGCCCAAAACAAGGTACAAAGCATCTGCTGTGCCTCATACCAGGTCCAACACCAAGACAATCAGTGGGAACTACCAGTGCCTGCAGAGCTTCACCTCTGCAAGTCTCAGTGGTGACAACAGCCACCCGTGTGGGTGCTGTCCCCATGCCACAAGAGAGGCCCCATGTGGGACAGCCAGGTGCTGGGAAGCCTTTGCAGCCCAACAGCAGCTTGGGATCAGGAGGAACCAGTACACCTACAAAGAAGGGCAGCTGAGCCCAGCTCTGGACCAGCCCCTCCCCAGCACAAGGACATTTGAAATGTGAATCAAGAGCAAAGCTCCCTGTTAATAACAGCTTGTTTTGTGCAGTGAAAAATGTGCAATACTGGGTTCACAAACTGAATTCCAAACTGCTTGACTATTTTCCCTTCAACTTCCCAAATTTATTGGAGTGTGAGAGCTTGGCTGTCTTTAGAGTATTTGAGTGACTGGCACATCCCTCAGTCCATGCAACTCCTATCTCGCATCCTTACTGTGTTTGAGGGCAGAGTCAGCTCTTGCATTTGCACCTGCTGGCCAAGTTCAACATCCACTTGTGCATCTGCAGGACAGCTAATTTCCACAGAGCTCTCACTTACCAACCTCCCTTTATTTTGCTGCACTGGGGGCTTCCTTCCTGTCTCACTCCTTCCAAGAGCTAGTCATGTCCATCACTGACCCTTTCAAACACAGTGATCACTCATCGCATGCATCTCTGGAATACGGATGCAGGGATGCCACTGCTCTCAGCATCTCCCAAACTCTCAAAGGTCAGAGGCACAGAGGGAGGTCATTCCCTTCACCACTGAAGGCAAGAGAGATACCTTCATCCTCATGGCAAACAGCTGTCTGCTGACTATAGGTACATGCAACATCTTCCAAGGGGAGGGACCAGCTTGTGTCCTCAAGGAGGGAAGAGAAAAGCAAGGGAGGGAGGGGTTATTCAGCCTCAGAGCATAGCCCAGGTGCTCCCCGTGCAGATCTTTGGCCCCCACACCTTTCTCCTGCTCTAGCCACTAGAGAGCACTTCTTCCCTTCCCTTTTAACATTCAATCTGTGAGCCTGACTGATATCAATTGACAGCTTTAAAGCTAAGGAATTGTATAAATTAAATACGGTCTGCAGCAAATATACTGAGGAGCCAGAATTTATATACACACTAGATATGAGAGCTCTTAGTTATTACCCACTTAAGGCTGTGGCACTGATGAATGGTAAGGCCACCCTATCCCTGAAGGCACTTTTCATTACCCACAGTATAGGAATATTGAGAGAGTGAGTGTATGTATCCAGCATGACTGCTCATTTCCATAGTTCTCCATCAGGTTTGCATTCAGTTTATAAAATAAAAAATTACTCCAGGGACATATTTCACTCATTCCAGAACCCTTTCTCTTTCCCTCTCTCCCCCCATCCCACATCCCGGCTGCCTCTCTCCTCCTCCCAGCTCCAGTACTGTAACAATGCCTTTAAATCTGATGGCGCTTATTAAATGAAACAACTTAATTACTATCAATATATAATGTTGTGCACTTCAGCCTCAACCGAGACGTCTAATCCTATTCTGCTCCTGACCTTTAATGGCCATCAAATCAAAGTAATTTTGGTCAGCTCAGTACAGCTCTGACACATGCCCAGGTCAGGAAGATGAAGGGACACTAATCTACCATGTTACCCTGCTCATTGTTTAATACCTTTTTCAATAGAATCTAATAACTGGAGAAACGCCAGTTTTCTGTCTAGTTTGGGTTAAAACCTCTTTCGTTGAAAATAAATAATTATGGAACATTCTGAACAGCCCAGGGTTTACATAATTGGTGCCTCTTAGACAGAGCAATATACTTGCCTTTGAAGTTTGCAAGGAGAGGAATTTAGGAATTCAAATCAGCGGCAGCGCTCCTGAGTGTGCTCCGCTCTCCACCTTGGAGGGGCCAGCGCCAAAGGAGGATTAATTAAGGGAAGCAAAACCCACTTTCGATTCACCAAGGTAACACAACAAGTGCATTGCTTCCTCTGAATTGAGGGGAAAATAGCAGGAATGCTTCCACTTAACGGCAGCTATTCTGCAGGCTGGGACTCAAGTCCTTTGGGAGGGAGGAAAGGGGAAAAAAAAAAAAGTAAATCTGTCATAAAATAACCAGTAACACAGCACCCCATGCATAAAGGCAACAGCAGTGTTTAGGTTCAAGCATTACTATTTATACATATTGTTTCCCTAGTGCTAAACATAACAAGTTTTCCCGTGCCAGAGCAAGGGATGCTGCCAGGAGAGCTAGACACCCTGTCTGGATCGGACAAATAGCTTGACCTATCGACAGGGCAGCTGGACGAGGCAGTATTTTATAGCAGGCTCACTTTGCTAATGCACTCACATCGGGCCACTCTCAAAGCAGTACCATGATCCAGGAGAAAAAAAACAAAAACAAAAAAAATCCCCAACAAACTAAAAAATAAAACCTAACTGCAGCACAAAAACGTCACATCAAGGCGGATATCAGGAATTCTCTGGAAAACCAGCCCCAATCGGGTAAAACGTAAGGGCAGGAAACTAGGGAAACGCTCAGGAATTGCCAGGTTTCAAATCAGCCCTGCCTTCGCATTTGTGAAAGAGGGAGGCTACAAATCATATCTGCCCAGCTTTTGAAAACGCCAGTCACGGAAGCTGAGCAGAAAACACTGAAGGATGTTTTTGTTAATTACCCGTTTCTCTAATACCCATTCTTTACCTTAAGTCATTAGTCATGTAACATAGCAGGCAGGTAACAAAAACCAGCGACTGAGATTTATAGGCCATCTCTCAAGCCGAGGGTCCCACAGAAGCTTACAGGGTTGGGATTACATCATGCCAGAGCTCTTCAAAGGCTGAAGGGCCAAAACCGCCCTTGGTGCAGCCTCCAGCACGCCACAGGTGCTGCTCCAGGTCACAAGGACTTTCATGGATCCACAGGGAGAGGCTCCATCCCTCCCAGCCGAGGTGAGCAGAAGGGGGTTGTGATGGGTACTGTAGAGCTCAGCCTCCCCACACCGGGAATGAATGTCATGGGCTCCAGGGGAGTTATTCGGGTGTAACTTAGAGGAGGATTTGTAATCAATCCTCACCCAGACACTTACTCGAGAAGGAATTCAGGGTTTGGCTGTACGTTCACCAGAATCACTTCACAACCACTGAATACATTTATGGTGTAATTGAATCCTGTAGTGATTTTTCTTAAAGGGAAACCTTTTCCGTTTAGGGTCAATTCTACATCGTTAAAGTTAATGGGAGTTTTGCCGCTTACTCTGGTGACAGTAGGGCTGAGGAAGGACCAGGGCAGGGCAGATTGCCTGACACAATGCAGCAGCAGCATCTTTGGCTGTCAACTTCCACGAGAGTCAGGAGTATTTTTCCTTTATTTCATAGAAAAGTTTACTCTCAAATGGAACAAATACCGAGCCTTGATCAGAGGTCTGTGACAAAGCTCTTCTCTCATCCACGCTTAAGTAAATTCAGAGGGAAGCTGCCAAAATCAATGGGGAGCCGGTCTCAGCCTCTGCAACGGTCAGTGCTGGACGTGAAAGGGTTTTAGCAGTGCTGTTCCAGGCTTTCCCCACACACTGCCTTTGCAAGAAAGCAGTACCTACTCTCCAGACACACAAAGCTGAAGTGCAAAATATTCTTTTGATTCAGGACTAAGCACACAAAAGCATTTTATTTTTTTTCCCCCCTCATAAACTGCTATGCAAACCTGTTCCCAGCCAGCCGTTCTCTGCATCGGATCCCACATCTGGTTGTCCTAACTGGAAAACACTGGTGAGTTTAAATGGCGTGAGTCAACTCCCAGAACCAAGTAGGGCACAGCCTCGACCACCAAATCACAGCTTATGAGTCTTTCCTAGAGCATTCCAAGATAAAAGATCTCTGTTTTATTCAAACAGAGCCAAACCCTGCTGATACCTAATTTTGCTTCTATTACCTCATTAATAACCTACAGACGTTCGCAGCTTACACTTCTTTATGTCTGCATTGTGGTCGTCATACGCAGGCACGAGGGCTATTCCTTGTTGTATTTGTTTTGGGTTTAATTCCCAATTCTAGTCTATGCCTCTGCCACCTTGACAGGGCTGGGCTCAATTAACCCTTTTGTGTTTTCCTTGCCGAGGAGCTGCAGTGGTCGACAAACGACACACAATCTTTTAACAGGTATTAATGTATTCATGTGAAAATATTCATTGACAGCTTTATGTAGCATGGCAAGCACTAAAAGCAGGATTTAAAGTACAAAAGTGGCATTTAGTAGGGAAGTGTAAAGGCATGTTCACATGTCACTTAATTGTAAACATGTTTAATGTGTATTTGCAGCTGAAAACAAGCCTTTATCTTTAACAAATATTTTTCATATCAGTCAGGTTGGCAAAAATGAAAATAAGTTAAAGTAGTTTAACCATGTCAGGTAAACTCTTTAAAAAAAAAATGTTTTAAATGAGGGATAAAACTGTTTACAAGTTTTTAACTGTAAAATATTTCTTTTCTTCTTGTATCTTGCCAATATCAATAAAGAAACAACATGTATAAATATATATAAACAGACGCTTGGCATAAGAACACATTTCATGAAATATGAGTAATAGAGCAGGAAAATTCAAAGTATATTTCTTTTTTACTGTATCGAACGGACAGGTTACCGTAAAGAATACGTTATGTGCAGATGGATGAAAATACAAAGCGTACGGAGGATACATAGGATATGAACAGGGTGTTCATTTCCAGGTAGAAAGACAAACATTTTGGTTCATTTCAGATCTCACTTACACTGCACTATTTGGTGTCATTTCATTGACTCCCATGTATTTGGACTTGAGTCCAGCAAAGCACTTAAACACATGCTTAGCTTTAAGCGCACAATAGTCCCCTTGAAGTCAAATTAAGCACATATTTACGTGCTTTGCTGGATTGGGGCCATACTACAGATTTACACAGATGTAAGTGAGCTCAGATGAGCTCAAGCCACAATGTTTGTGTCCAGATTCAAATCCAATTGGCAAATGCTTTCAAAAGCCGGAGGTATTTGGATTAGGGGTTTTGGTCCAAGCCAATCTGTAACTTTAGTACCTGAACCCGCACTTCTTGTGCGCCCAAGACTCCCATTGGCTTTAGTAGAAGCTTTGGAGGCACGAGAAGTACAAGAGCAAGACCTCTGGGACTAAAGAGCCAATTTACTTAAACCCAAATTATAACATTTTTTAACCTTTAGATTAAACCAAACTCCCACTAGACTTCAGCCCTCGCTCCATTACATTTCTCACCCAGCATTTGGATTTTTTGTTTATCGTATTACTATTGCTTTTGGCTACTATTCACTTTATTATATAACATTAACCCAGGAAAAAAACTAATGGGCACCGTCAAATAGCTGTTAACATACAGCACTTATAAACAAGTACCAGTAGTGAACCAGCAGAGAGCACAGGAACTTGTTTACATTACATCTGTTAATGTTGGATAAACACAGATTTACAATGTTCAATGGCAAATGATGCCCCAGCCTGGTCAGAAATTAATTTCCAGGTTTTTCACAGGCTCCACCAGTCCAGCAAATGGATGCCACACGCGGAATCCTCCAGCTGTGGATAAGCCAGGTAAAAAGGTGCCAGAGCCTACAGGGGCACACAAAGCAATGTGTTTTCATCCACACGCATGCACAAGCCTCTGACATCACCTGCTCATTCACCTGGGGCAGCAGACATGCAAGTGCCCTTCCACGTATGCATGAGCGGAGAAGGGGGGAAAAAAAAAAGTCATCTTCAAATCATCAGGACCAGAAATTACCACCTACCACTCTGGGGCTCCAGTGGGCTCCACATGGATCAACAGGTTCCTGCCTCTGGTATTGCTCAGACCAGAGGTGGCTGCTGGCTCTGCAAAGCCTGTGGTTCATGGAAATGTGGGAAATGCTAGCACCGACATTGGAAATCCCTTTGGCACAGTACTGAAGGCAGCACAAGAAGCTGGAGACCCCTTTCAGCAGTTCCCTTCCTCTCCAAAGGATGCTCTTCAACAGCAACAGCCTCTGACACACACCTCACCCCCACTGTGGTCAGCAAAGATGCACTAGGACAGCACAGCCTGTCTCTGCTGGTTTTGTATAGGATTAGCACATCTTTTCTTGCTTATTAACCAAAACCAGAGCAAGATAATGCTATTTCACCACCTCCACTGCTGCAAACATAACAGGCAAACCACGCTCTGAGATTTCAAGAGGCAGTCTCTGAGCATCCTCAAAGCCATCTCCTTTCTCACTCACTACTGACCAGGGCAGCACAAAACTAAATAAACACACTGGTTTCTGCTGCTGACTGGTGGTGATCTAAACCTGCAGCCAGAAATGAGCAACTGGGGGTTTTCTTTCCCTTTTTTAACATGTATCTATACATATATATTAATATATATTATATATATTCTATGTATTTATATATATTAAGAATATGGCAGAACCAGGAAGGTAGAAGAGGAAAAAAAATAGAGGTGCTGGCACTCAAGGCAGCAACAGAAAGTGAAACAAGAGGTTGTGTCCAACACCTATTCCCATAGCATTTCAGCTGCGAACAGGGAGACCGCTGAGAACAGAGCTGTTTGTCGCTCCCCTGAGCTAATCTCCAACATCATCTAAAAAGCACACAGGGGAGGAAAAAAAAGCCTTCCTCCTATTGCTTTGAGATCTTGTAACCAACACTGAAAAAACCCAGTGTCAATAACCACAACGCTAATTACGTGAGAACTTTGCAGAAATAAGGAAAAGCAGAAAGAAAACATCAGATCACTTCTTGTAGCCTCTGCCCAAATTCCAGGAGAAATAGTACTTTGTTGATACCTTGATACTGCTGTTGTAGCACGTAATTACACCAAAGGAAAGATAACACCCCCAGCTTTAACTGCAGACAGCACTGGGGGAAACTGAGGCAGCTTCACACTGTGCCAAATCCCAAAAAGTAGAACAACCCCCAGCCCCAACCCACCACCAGCTGGTCTGTACCTGGGACGGTGCCTCCACAAACGCAACCTCACCTGGAGCAGGGTGTAAAACACCAACAACACTTCCCTAGAGGACAAACAACAAGCTACTTATCAGGTAAAAACTACATCTTCTGCTCAGCACAGTCAGCCTTCAAAACTGTTAATTATCCTGCAAACATGCCCAAAATAGAGGGGCCAATTTCACATTTATGTGGTACAGCTGAGCAGGTCTCCGCCCGGATGCGTGGAGATGAGACTCAGGAGAGGGAGAACCCACCCTTGCAATCTCTTTTTTCTTCTTTATAGTGGGTGATTTTCACTCCTGCACCTCCCACCACCCCAACGTCCTATGTATCTCTGGCAGTGTGGCATGTAAGATGCATGAACATACTGGGAGAACCTCTAAAAACCTGAGAAATCTTAATGCAACTGCATGAAGAAATCAGCTCAGCAACCTATGTACTTGCAAGGCGGTGCACAGTCCCAGCTCATTAGTGCATAATTATAAAAGCAGATGTCCTGCTCTTCCACACTGCTTCTTTTTTTTTTCCTTTTTTTTTTTCTCTCTTAAAAAAAAGCTTATGACTTAGTGAACAGCCTTTCCTCATTTGAACACTCAGGAAGCTGGTAATGATATAACTTGAGTCTAATCTTTTGCTTCTCTTCAGCTGGTGGTGCACATCTCAACAGAGTTTTTTAAAGACTTTATATGGTTTTTTTAAGAGCCACGGAGATCAGTGTATCTGTAATACCCAGAAAGATATCCTAAAAACTGCTAATGGCACTGAGGGCTAGAAAACACTAGAGTGGCTGATGGGTAGCCTTGATAATTCTGTATATCAGGAAGTGAAATGAGAGATGGATAGATAAAATAATGTTGTTATATAGCCATGAAAACAAGCCTATAAAGATATTCCCAGGAATCAAAGCCCAGGCTGTCTCACCATGATCTTATGCTCTGAAACAAATGATGCTCATGGAAGAACTCAATCCCCAGGAACATCCAGAAATCCAAAAGGGACATAAAAATCCTTATTTTAAAGAACTGTAAATATTTTCCACTTCTAAGCTTTAGAGGCTGAAGAAGACCTTGACAGGGTGAAGATTGCCCTGTATCTGCTTTCTCCCCACCCTGGATGGATCC
Source organism: Thinocorus orbignyianus (assembly GCA_013400375.1). NCBI lineage: Eukaryota > Metazoa > Chordata > Aves > Ciconiiformes > Thinocoridae > Thinocorus > Thinocorus orbignyianus. Next base: position 279,939 of record VXBW01001196.1, read on the forward strand.
CAGGGCAAACAGCCAGCAGAGCTGCAACGACTCCCATCCCTTCCAAAGCAGGTTCTGCTCTTGCACTGGTTTTGCACCAGTTCAGCTCCGTGTGCTTTGGGGCTGTTACTTCAGCATGCTAAGGGGAAAAAAACCCCTCTGAGCCAGTGCTATCTGTGTGGTTCCTGCAGCTGGCGGGAAGTACAGCTGGGCAGGCTCCATCTGATCAGCCAGGGAAAGGTCTGTCTGCTTCTGCTGCTCTGATGGTCGGGGGAAAGGTATCTTGGAGAAGAAAGGGATAAAAAACTCCAAGAGTGAGAGAGAGTTTGGCTGAAAACTCCACCAGTAAAACATACTTTCTCTTGCTAGCCTCCTGCAGAATATGTCTTCAAGATATTGGCAGGTTTGAACACACAGAAAGTATCTTTTGCTAAAATATCTTCTGTACGAAGATGATCCAGATAATTTCTCAAATTAAGTACCTTCTTCCAACTTAATTTGTATTCACCGTGTACTTCAGTCTAGTCTCAGAATACAGCAGCAGAGGTTAATATTTGGAAGAAGCTGTTTTTCTAGCCATTCATATCACTTTTGTTTCCTTTCCTTTTTGTTCTTTCCTTAACCTCTTTTTTACTGCTGTTAAATTCCTTGCTTTCATTTTTGCAGGAGTTCAGCCTTCCAGCCCACTCTCCGATGCTGTTAGACATCAGCTCAGGCTCAGACTTATTACTTCTGATATGTCAGTCCGCAGGCAGGGAGCCTAAAGCAACACTGCTCCCTCCAGCCCTTGCAAGCTTCAGCTGGATCCTCACCGACCCACAGAGCACAGCTATTCCTGCAGAGCAGGAACCCAGAGGAAATACGTGGACCCGAAGAGCGAGCCCAGCACCCTGGTTCACACTGAGCTTCTGAAACAGGAGACTAAGTACGAGGTCAGGATGCCCGGAGGTGACTTAGCCACATTGGCTTGCTGAGCTCATGCATATCTCTCTATATATATATTGAGAGAGAGATATATGCAAAACTGGAATAGTACTGGGGAGAGGAAATCATGGAGAACAGCATATTTAGTATCTGAAAAACACTTCTTATCTCTTAAATCAGATGTCCTGAATTACTTTAATATTCCTGCACAGAAATTTGGATTTGTTTGCCTCCTTTTGCTCAGGGGTCTGCCAGCAATCCACCAGGCATGTCCCATCTTCTTGTCCTCTCCCCACCACCATCCCTGATATCCCATCCCTGCCTGGTGACTTCCATCATATTTCCAGTGCTCCTTTGGCTGCTGACAGTGAGAGACAGCCCTTTCTTTCCAGCAAAACACAGAAGGCTGGCAGGATGAGTTTGGTGGATACTGGCTCTCGTATGCACAAGGTGCATAAACAAAGTGGGTAAACAGCCATCAAATATTTTCTCATTCTCTCTTCTCTATGGCACCAGGAGGGGGAACCTTTTGAAAAGAAAATACCGTCAGAATGAACACTCCTTTTTTTCTCTAGTTTCTTCTTTTTTTTTTCCTTTCCCACAGTGGTCTCCACATTCCCTTTTCTCATTCAAGCTACATAAATAGTACTGAGAGCTGATGAGGTCTAAATTCTGTTTAAAACCCCAGAAAGGGCTTTTAAGGTTATATCTGAGTCCTCAGACCAGTTATAACTGGAAGAAGAAATGTCTGTGATTTAGTGTCTAATAAACAAACCGCCAAGGTCAAGATGGCATCTTTTCCCATAGCCATAATCACTTCCCTCAACATTTTGAGTTGTTGCATGTATCAGCAGTACTCCCTCTGATGCCCAGCCACGTTTAATTTTCCTTCTATAAATGACTTCCCAAAGAGAAGTGGGTGTGAATCATTACATTGCAAAATGGATTGTTAAAAGATGAACCATGCCGAGTCTAAAATAACTCTTTGTGTGAGGAGCAAACACAGCAGAGATTTATCTTGTAAATCCCGTCGAAGGAATTCTGGAGCTAGATTTACACACATATTTTGGCCAAACGGCTAAGGGACAAGTGATTTTAATAGCCTCCCTTTGGGAAGGTGAGCCTTTAGATTGTGACGATCACCTCATCTGTAAAAATCAGGGCTCTTAATGTAATTCAAATTAGAAATGCTTCACCCTCCAAAAATAAGTGCATGTTGCTCATCCCCGGACCTGGGTCGAACTATTAACTTGGCTTTAAAAGGACTTTTTGTTCCAAGGGCTCCCTAGCCATGCTGGGCTCGACGTACACCTTTTCCCAGCAGAGCTGGGTGCCGCTGCTGTGTCCTGCCCAGCTTTCTGATCCAAAAATCAAACAGTTTGGGAACCAGGGGTACACGGCACTGCTTCTCTCAGCAGGTCCATGTGCTGTGCACAAAGCTGTAGCACCTTGGCTTCTGACATTTCTCCTTATTTACAAAATATTACCTGAAGCCGTTGTACTGGTAACGAAATTACAATCAGAAGTTAGGTAATTGCTAAATAAAGCCCATTTTACTGCTTAACTTCAAGGAAAGTCATAAAATTATCAGTCTTCTCTTTCCTCAATGAATTTTCCTTGCAGCCTGTGATGTTCCATGGGGTATTTCTCTCTGTGAACTCCGTGACGGTTTGGCTCCAAATTATCCGAGCATAAAACTGAGCTTATGAAGCCTCACTCAGAGGTTGCGTGGACCCTTTTTATTGGCACGGACTTAAAAAGAACCTTAATAAACCTTATAGGCTTGGGGGACTTTTTGGTTGCTGGCACTTGGCAGCCACACTGCTCGCGTCCCTTTTGCAGAGCCCGGGCGGAAAGCGGGCTGGAACCACAGCCTGGGGATTTTATAGGGCTGGATTATCTGCTGGTATTGCCCTCTTCCTTCCCAGCGAATCTCAGAGCTGTTTTCTTTGAAAGCAAGTGGGTGATGCTGCAAGAATACTCATAGCTTAAGGCGGTTTGATCACCCAAGGTTATAGACACAGCCAAAAATAATAGGGTCGTCTAAAATGGAGCAGGGCTTTGAGGGGGGAGCTATTAACTGGCAGAGGGAGAGGTCTGATGGGACTAAAACTGAAGCACATCCATCCACGTGCAAGAGGAAAGCCTAGCACTCCGCAGTCCTGACCCTGTGGATTTTCCTCAAAGCATCCATTTCTCCTTGGGATTTCATTACCGCCTCCGACGGTGCTGTAATTGCATACATAGAGCTGCAGACCCAAAGTTTAATCTGTATTTCTTAGGGCCTAAGCTCTGAGCGGGTTGCCCGTGTTTGCACAGAGTTCAACACAACAGGCATCCAGTCCCAGCTGGGTTCTGCGGTCACTGCTTTAATTCAAGTCATAATAAATAATAATGTCAGGTTGGAAATAAATCGTCTGGGTTTGGTCCATGGCTGATCCTTCAGCTTCAACCAAGCACTGGTTGGGAATCTTTGCCACATCCCATCCTGGATCTAACTGTGTGCCACCCCTTCTGGCTCAGTCTTGGTTCAGTTTTCACTTGGGGCACTGGTGCAGTACAGATAATTTCACCTCTTCTCTCATTCTGAGCCTGATAGCAAAGACACTGAACAGTTCTATTCTCTCAAATCTTTTCCCTCTCTTCCTGTACAGCCTGCTCTAGGTGGACCTCCTTTGGTAGGGGCATTGGACTAGATGATCTCCAGAGGTCCCCTCCAACCCCATATCCTTCTGTGAACATGCTATCTCTCTGACTTACATCATCTGGAGTGACCTACTGCACTATTTCTTCATTTCTCAGTTCTCTTGGCTTTATCTGGTATCTTCTGCTCAACCACCTACCACAAGCTCCTGGACAGTAATTACTACTCCTGGACAGTAATTGCGCAGGCAGGCAGTGAGTACCTTGCTTGCTCTATGAACTGAAAGAATCAGGACAAACACACAACACCGTTTACCTCTTACAATTAACAAGTCTTCATTATTACTGTGAATTATCATTTTCATGATACAGTAACAACGAAACAGCAAAAATAGAAAGCATTGCTGTTAACTCAGACATAGCTGATACCCTTTTGCTTTTCGATGTTGTGTATTCTTAGACCAATACTCCATGCCAGTCCCTGCAGCCAAAAATACATGAAGAGCCTAAAAAAAGTGAAACAGAAACATCACTTCAAAATTCTTTCAAACATGTTTCCTTTTCTCCCTTTATACGGAGCCACAAAGAGAATGGGAAAGATAAAAACTCACAAAAAGCATTGCTTGATTCCTTACTAAGGTGCAAGTAAATAAAACGTGCCACAGTAAGTTCAAATCAAAACAAAGAGTTTTCAAGAGGGAAAGCTTAATCATTTCTGTCAAACGTTGGAAATGTTAAATAGTTTTTCAATCAAAAATACGAGCACTGCTGGTGACTCAAACCATATTTTAGACAAGTTCGGGGTGATTTTTTTTCCAGCGGTCAGTGCTTGCCTCTCACACACCTTCTGTTTGTCTGAGATGAAATCAGGAGGCACTAAGCGGAGCACTTACTAGAGGCACCAGGTACTTTCAACAGCAAAGCTATTTGTTTAGAAGGTACAAATTCAGGCTGTTTGGAGAACGGCAGTCCCTGGGACACAGAGCCCTGCAGTGCAAGCCAGGGGTGCTGGACCCCTCCTGCACCCCCCCCAAGCACCAACCCACAGCCCCCAGTTGCCCTCCACCCATGGGAGAGATGGAGAGCACAGGGAACGGATGGGGCACAGCGGGAAACAAGTATGAGAAGTTACCACAGTCCCCCCATCAGCAGTGTTCATATTTCATCGTAATGGCTAAAATGACTCTTAAATGAGGCCAGATTATAGGGCCAACCTAATTCACTTACACTGATGTAAATCCAGGTATCTGTTACACCATCGCATGTTGGGGCTCACCGCAGAGCAAAAGCTGCTGATAAACCACCCCCCTACTCTCACCCCCACCCCCCGAGGATGAAGGGAAGCAGATTCTTCCCGGCCAGATCTGATCCAAAGCCCGTTGAAGTCGGTACGAGCTCCTTCAGCTCCAGTGGGTTTGGGATCAGGCCCATGGCGAGCGCTGCACCAGCTCTGCTGCCAAAATGCAAAATCCTTTTCCATTGGCTTTGCCAGTTTGGTGTTAATACATGTGTGAAGGAGCTTGACTCGGGGGGTGGGGAGGGGAGGATTTTAAGGGTGGTTTCTTTAAACTGAGGAATGATTTGGCCCTTGCCAGGATGTGGACATTATGCAAAAGAACAAGAGAGAGGGCAGGAAATACTTTTGCAGCTCCCTGTTGCAGCATCCCAGTGGAGGGTGGACGTGTCCATCACAGGACCCCTAGGTCCGTAGGGTAGGTTAATCTCTGCTCTCCATTGTGGAAGGGCAGATCTGGAGTCACAGTTCAATAAAATATGGGATGCGGGATGCAAAACATCCCTTGGACACAGGTGAGCCCCCTTTCCCGTTATAACAGGACCTGCTGGGATCTGGCATCGTTTTAATCCCATTTTCCCTACTAAACAATGTTGTCCTGAACCATCCTCCCTTTTTCGATATCGTTCAGCTCTTCCCCCACTGCCAAGTTGTTTAGTAGCACATGTACCCTACAAGATGCTGTTGCCTCTTTGGCTTTCCAGGGGAAGGGCTCTGCCTTCTTGTGGCTTTCAGAGCATGTAGTCCGGACGGTGTCAGAATTAGTCTGGGGCCTTTGCAGGCGGCCGCAGTATAAACAGTTTCAGTAGGGCACATGTTACACAGTAAGATCATCCGAAACCAAACTTTTTTCCCACTGCACACAATAAACATCCATAATAAATTGCATTATACAAAATATATTTATGGCTAATTTTTTAATTTAAACCACCTGGGAAATTTTTGTTAGATGGGTTGATACGAAGGTCTCAGTATTCTGGTAATCTAATGATATCTAATAGACAAAATAGTATGATGTTACAACAGTCTCAAAGCTTTCATTTTCTGTAGCCTTCTCAGAGATCAAACTGGCAGAACTCATATTTTTTGAAATTTTATACATAATTGGTGATGCAATTGCCAAAAATAACCTATTCATACAAGTCCTGCTCTTCTGGTTTCCAACTTACTGTAATCACGAAACAGAGCAGCGCACTGCTTTGCAATGGAATATGGGTTTGGGTCAGGGAGCAAGGGCTACGGTTGTGTGGCAGTTTCCATTCTGCAGATTATTTTACAGGCAATTTAAATTTAGTTTAGAGTTTAAACAGGGCTAAAAAAGTAGTGCACCCCTTCAGACGTATAAGCAATTCTTCAGAAAAGGAATAAAGCTCTAACTTGGGTATATCTCTTTCCCGAACCAAAATTTTGCTCCATTATAAGATTTTCTAAGCAAAAGCTGTCGGTGCCAAAGGGGACAGAGCGTTTTTATTGTACAAATCAGCCCCAGACCTGCAATCCTTTCACCAGAAAACTCTTGTGCTCATCAGAGATCAGTCAAGCTTTCCAAAAAGACTGGAGATCGTGGCAGATCTTGTTGAGCAGTCAATAGAATTCCCAGCTCCAGCCGCGCTGTGTATCTGCAGTGAGCACTGGCAGCTTGGCTGTTGCTGGATTCGTTTTAAAGCACAGCCCATACCTTCAGCTACTTCCTCGCCTCCTGTTGTTTCTGGGACTTGGAGGCCATGTGGTACATTTCAGCCTTAACTTTGAATTTCCTTTATTTTGTAGATCAAGCTTTGACATTCCCTTAAGGTAGTGGGGTTTTATGTCGTTGCATATATCGTAGTTTAAAAGATAATGCTTCACTGAAACAGACCACAATATTAAACCCTGAAATAAAATGAATTGTATTTCACTTCCCAGCTCCTATTGCTGGATTAGCTCACATTTCTTTCTCTTTGTTACACATTTAGCACCAAATACAATATTCATTGCAGGCAAGCTTCCCTCCTCCCACACAGCTCTGTAGCTGCCTTTTCTTCCAGCAGTGCTGGAGAAGGCAATGCCTCGCTATAGCCTAGAAATGCAAACAAAAGGGGAGGGAGCATAAAGTCAATGAATGATCAGGCAGGATTGGTTTATACCCCGAGTATTTTATATTTTGGGTGGGTTTTTTTAGGTTAAAGTGGCAGTGCAAAGAGACAGAGTCCTGGGGATAACAACCTCCACTTCTCCTTAGCGTCCCCTTTACACCCGTCCCTTTCCCGACCTTGTTGGTTTTTAACTGAGTTTATCTGCCTGCAAACACCTCCCTCCAGCAGCTCCTGCAGCAATTGGGGCACTTTATGATGCTTATGGGTCCATATCATGACCTGTACTGGTCTTCTCTGGTTCCTGGACTGGGTGTTAGGAACTGCAGTGGTAACCAACTGCATGTGAACATGGCAGGAACCTACTGGAAAGCCATCGCAGAGCCTGTGATCCCAGACCCCCTTCTCTATATCCTCACCCCAAGCTGCACACCCTGTCGCTCCTTCCCATCTTTGGGAACCTTTGCTCTGAAACTCAGAGATGGGGCACCCCCTGAGTCCCAAGGATGCCTGTGGTACAGGTAAACAGCGGCATTGATGGAAAAGAGTTGGAGCCAGACACTGGTTCTGTGTCGTCTCTACTGAACCCAGTGTTTTTAATGGCCATTTAGTTTTTTTAAGCGCATTCCTGTGATCCCAGCCTTGAGTCTAGGTCTCCATATGAAACGGCACTGCTTTAACTAGGTGCATAGATTATAAAACTAGGAAGAGCGGTCTGGTCTGCACAACCCCCTCCC
>VXBW01001196.1:296711-314998 GCA_013400375.1 Thinocorus orbignyianus
CTTTCCTTTTCTTTTTTTCCTCTCTTTCTCGCTGTGCTTCCCGCACGCGCCTGCACAAAGCCTCGCTGTTTGCACCCAGTGCCGGAGCCTTTAAACGACTTAAGAGGAGGAGGGACACCCCCGCCGCCCCCCAGTAAAGCTACTCGACCCATATTTGGGGAGAAATCCGCGGCTAAGGACTGCGCACTGAGCGCAGGAGCAGCCGCGGTGTCCTGCGCGCCCCTGCTCCGCGCTGCGCGGCACCCCGCGGTCTGCGGCTCCCCCTGGCGGCCGCGCCGCGGCACTGCANGAGCTCTCAGGAGAAAAGGAAGAGAGAAAACCACTCCAAAGTTTCCCGATAGAAAATGCCTCCTGTGCTAGGTGGTCACATGGAAGCTGTCCACTTTGCTTTGCAGTCCTGGGAAAGGCTGGGAACGACAGATGTGATTANCGCGGCACTGCAGGGTGCGGACACCTGCGGCTTGGGTGCTCCCCTGCGCTGACAACCCTGGGGAGCAAAGGGGAATACAAGGCGAAAGTGGGTTTTACTGGGATACGGGTTTAGAATCTGGCTTAGGCGCCCGCCAGGAAGCAAGAGCTTGTTCTGGATTTCCAACAGGCCTGGAATTATCCCTGGTAAAAGCGCCACTGAAAACACCGTGGCTGGGAAGAATGAAATGCATTCATGGGTTGAGAGACAAGTACCATGTAAGCCATCCAAAATATTCCTCTAGAAATATTTTTCCGTGAAAACGGTACAGGGTGCCAACTGGGAAGTAGATCTCGTTTCTGCCTGTAGGAAGGACATGTATTTCCACAACACTGAGACCGAAGGAAAAACAGAGGAATATTAACAGTGGGTAGATTGAAAGACCAGGGTGGAGGTCAATCTGGAAAACGGGAACACCAGAGAACAGAATCTGATTTTCTACTTCATCCCACATTTCCTGGGTTACTTTGCATTGGTCCCTTCATCTCAGCATTCCTCCATCCCTCACCTGAAATGGAGAGAGGCTCCCCAAATCCAAGTACTGGAGGTCTCTGTTTTGAGGTGCCAGTCCTGTGAGAAGGTGGCAATGCAGGATCATCCCCAAACATGCAACAGGACTCACACATTAACTACCGACAATCAATATCCTCAACCCAAGCTCCTTTCCAAGACTAAAAGCACTTTCTGGCCAAAAAAGTCGTATCCTCAAGAGGTTATCCCCAGTGCGCCTGGCCCTTAAAGGAGCATCAGTCCAGACGTAATTGGAAAAATTAAAGAGGAGGAGGGGGAAAGTAATTACAAGCCACTAGAGGAAAACAAACATGTTCTGAATGTAGACAAAACATTGAACAGAGGGGAATTAATAGTGCTACAAATCAAAAGGGAAAAATGTCAGCAGAGATCAGCAGAAAGCGAACATCCTATTAAAAGCGAAAATAGAAATAATCAAAAATCAGGGAGAAACACAGAGGGGCAAAGGAATTTGGAAAGCAACCTGAAATAAAAATAAAGGAATGGAGTAAATTTTACTCGGTACTCAACAACAGTTAAAGCTGATGTATGAAGGTTTAAAAATCATCAGTAGCGGAGATAAAGCCTCAGCTGATCAGACACGAGAGTTTTGTGGGTTATACCAACTGGGCCAGGCTGGTTCCCACTGCACAAAGTGAACTGGGCAAGGCTAGAAAATAACTGCAGGAGATGTCAGGGTGTTTTCTGGTATCTCCCATAACATCCTCCTTCCTTGCTTCCGGAAAGCACATTTTCTTTTGCTGAAGCCTGCCCAATGCTGTGATGCTGGGGAAGCTTTGGTTATTGAGCTGTTTAAAGAGGATAATATGATAAAAATATCAGGGGGGGAAATACAATGGTGTGATCACAGCAAGTAACACTGAAATAAATGAAATTTTGAAGTAAAAAATTATATACTCTGTGTCATGAGTGTGGGATCATGTCCAAGGACTGTCATCACTAACATGGGGTTTCCCTTTGTTGGTGTTTTATCTCCTTTCATTCACAGTGTTACCACCAGGCAAGGAACGGGCTTCTTTCTGCTTGTCTTTCTTTGAAGGAACCACAAAGGTAGGCTAACACATCAGCTTTTATAAAATCCACAAACTCATTTTTCCTTTTAAAGCATAAGGAACACATTCATATTTCACTCCCATTTCTCTCCAGTACAAAAGCACCGGGTCGGAATTAATGAGTAAAGTATTTGTGTGACGTTTTATATTGTATTGGCATTTATATAGTGCTTTTCACAGGCTTCATGTCAAAACCCTTTACAGGGCAATAAATCATATACCTTTCCTGATGAAATTGTATGTAGGCAATTGGGCACCTATCCTGCCCTCAGCAATGTCCCACGTGCGGTACACGGGAAGTGTGATGAAACCTGCAGAGGTGGGTCTGAAAAAAATGCATGTAGGTCAAACCTTCCCCCCTTAATATCCTGCAACATGTTAAAAAGTCTTTAGAGCCCACTTGAACAGCCACAGGAAAGACCTAACCTTAACACGACAAAGCTTCTATTACAGTCTGAATTACTCAACATGCAAATTGAATTGTGGGTCTTACACTTAACCCCAGGATTTTTTTCCCCCCCTCTGAATTTAAACAAGATGTCAATTTACATGGAAAATAAGGATTTTTCAACTGAGTTCATTTCTAAAAATAGCGTTCACTCACTAGACTGAACCCAAGGACCAAATTTGGGATCCTAGGCTTTCTCTCAGCACTCACAAACAGCTCTCCTAACACTGAATTTGTGGTGTGACAACGCATCTCTGCCCTGCAGGCATTTGCTTTCTTATTTGCAGTTTTTCCAGATAACAAAGAGTAATGAAATTCTGAGAACTGTACCTCTGATTAGATTGTTTATTTGCATTCCTGCCATGTTTCCAAAGCCATTTTGGGGTAAGAAAAAATGGAAAGTCATTATGAGTCTTTTTGGGGAGAGACTGCTGGAGTTGGTAAGCAGGAATCAGAGTTCTGATCTACTGTTTGTCTGGGAGAAACATAGTGCTTTGCCCAGTTAAGAGCATTTTGGATTCCATCGGTGTCAAAGGAAGCTTTGCAGAGCATCCCCCCTGGCAGACCATACCCCCCCTAACTCAAACGCAATCGCCCCAAGATTGCATGAAGGCAATGGCTGAGAAGCCAATGGAAAATCTTTGCAGTAGCTCAACGCCGTTTGAAAACCACTTTTCCACCTCCCCTATCTGTAACACACGCAAAGCGATAACATTCTGTACATTCTGGCTGATAGTTCAAATGCATTAGAAACCAACTGAGTTATGATTTATTAGCCGGAAGAGCTGTTAGAATAATTTCTTAGTGTGAAAGAATATTAAAAAAAAAAAAAAAGTATTGTTCTCCACTAAACAGACATTCTGATTACTTGCTCTAAAATCAAAGTAATTCAGAAGTAAAACAAAAGTAAACAGGTAAAAACACATCGCCCGAATCCATTAACTGCCATGGGGAGGGTTCTTGCATCTTTTTCAAGGTGATTAATGTCTTGTGAGATCCGAGCAGTAGCTGGGCAGATGCACTGCCATGTAATGAACCAGCACTGCCTTCCCTTTCTTCTGGGTATTTTATCACAAGCTCTTAACTCACAAAAGCTCAAATTCACACGCTGGTGGCAAGGTAGCAAATTTTATCTCTTGTTCCCATCTCAGTATACGACTTATTTAGTAGTTTAAAGAATGATTTGTGAATAATACACACGCACAGACTTCACTGAGATGGATGACAACGATAATTAAAATGGTCTTTTCAGTGGGAGACACTATCAGCATCAATAGTTAAGGCAGAATTTTAAGAGTAACCAACACATCAGAGCCTGTAAATTCTATTCTTTCTGGCAGTAATACATTGGAAGATTAAATTAGACTAAATGTTTGTTACGACAAACGGATTTATGTTAGCATTCAGGATTATGCTCCCAGTCAATGTTTATTATGCTTTTGGTCATATTTATTCTAAAGGTCTCATTTTCCTACTTCCACAGTTTTTTGATCAGTTCTGTTTAAATTGGAAGCCTTTCACTTTTCACTTTAAAAATTACTGTTTCTTCTTAAAACCTCTAGCAGGTTACGGTATCTGGAATGAGTACTAAGAAAAAGGAAACAAGCTAAAATAAATTACTATCTAATCTAACCCATCTGACTATTTCTAAAGCACCTATTGTTGTGATCTCAAAATACTGGATCTCTGATAGCACGTCATCTTTGATCTTAAATTGTACCTCTGATAACATTTTTAATTAAACATCTTATTTGATGCCTGCTGTAGCCAAGATGCAAATAGCATCACATAAAGAACATAAGTTATGAGACCACGGAATAGAAAACAGGTAGTTATAGCATTTTTATTGCACCAAAACAAAGAACCCCATCCTCCAGTTACTGCCAAATTAAAATGATCAGGCTCAAAGTTCAAAAACTGAGTAAAAACTACCCAGAAATGAAAAATGCTTTCAAACTATTCAAATTAGAAGTGAAATAAAACAGTTTTTCAGAAGCAAATTTGAGGTACTCACAAAAATAATTCAGAAAAACTATGTTGTTTTTTTTTGTTTGGTTTTTTTTTTTGCTTCCTTTGCACTCCAGTACCCAGCAAATATTCTGTTCTGTTGCAAGCCTTCACCGGGAGGTTTTTTAATATTTCCACACCGACTGAGATAAACCATGTTTGTTCTCTTTGAAATGTGTTCTCAAAATACTTTTTGCATAGGACTTATTAGTATTAAAGCATGAACACACAATCTTATATGACTATATTTGTCGCTGATTTGATAGCCATTTCTAAGATACATTAAGAAGGGAAATTTCATTTGAGCACTGCTGTTTCAATTTGTTGAGGCTTCTATGAGAGCACACATCCACCAACACGTGATATCAATACAGGGCATACACAGACACCATTTGCGGCTGACAGAAGTCGAGTGTGTTCAATTCCTCCCACATCAGATAGGAATTACTCCCTTGTACGTTATATGCTGCTACTTCTGCTTAGGACATAAGTACAGATACCACAGCTCAGACCTTTCTGGTAGATACAGAATCCCAAAAGATTTCAATCATGCTTAAAGCCAACATATATTAAAGCCCCGCTGTTTTAGATGAAAGTCATCAGGCACTGCATCACGATGTTTTGACTACCAAGTAGTCTTTTTCAAAATGTCTTTGGAAAAACATCTAAAATATTCCCATTTGCTTTTCTATATTTTTTCTCTCATTCTGCACTCATCGCCATAATATGAGCACACTCTAACAGCACTAACCAGCTGTCCAAGCATTTTTTTCCTCAGCATCTTCCCAGAGGGAGATGCATAAACTGTGTAGTGATTTGTAAGATGTAAATGTTTCACTTTGATACATCCCGATGTAAAGATATCATCACAAGTTCCCTGAGAGCTCTGCAACCTAGAGGAGCAGCCTCTTAGTATATGCTGCCTGGAAGAAGGGAGAGTATAAAGAGTAGTCATCTCATACTTAGATGAGGTCAAAATTCAGCCCTTTCATTTTTCACAGAGATAATGACAAAAAAATTTTAGCCACAACTACAGCAAGCAGTAAATAACAAGAGGCATTAAGTTCCAGAAAGACCAACAGATGAAATTTCCATTTGTTCATTTTACAACACAGTTTGGCATTTCTAACTACAGCAACCAAAAAAGCCCATGAAGGTGAAGAGCTAAATCAATGCAGCATCCCTTAGATGGAGTAGCAGGAGTGGTGTTGATGGAGGGATCAGGTACAGTGGAGCCATCAGAGCATTGCCTGCCAGTCCCTAGGGGTGTCCAGGGTCATCTCAGAACCCCAGGAGACCCTCCCTGGTAACACAGCAACGTCCTATCCATATTTCAGTCAGCAGAAGCAGTCACTCCATGGTTTTAAATTGGAAGAGGGGAGATTTAGATTAGATATAAGGAAGAAATTCTTTGCTGTGAGGATGGTGAGGCACTGGAACAGGTTGCCCAGAGAAGCTGTTACTGCCCCATCCCTGGAGGTGTTGAAGGCCAGGCTGGATGGGGCTTGGAGCAACCTGGTGTGGTGGGAGGTGTCCCTGCCCATGGCAGGGGGGTTGGAACTCAATGATCTTTATGGTCCCTTCCAACTCTAACCATTCTAGGATTCTAAGAATCTGGTTGAGGAATGAATGACAAAACCCTATAGAAGAGGCAGGAGAGCTAAGATCTCATTTTTCTCCTTCCTCACATTTCCTAAAGTAACTGTGGTTTAGCCTTTTGGTTTTCATTTTTCAAGAAAGTCCTTAAGCCTAGTTCACAGCAGTCTTTATGGCTGAGAGCTCATTCATCAAAAGCAAAATCTCAGATGCAAAGTTCATGACGGAGTGCTGAGGTGCAAAGCTGAAAAAGAAGAAAAATAATTTTTCCCATCCCAGAAATCATTTCAAAATTTCGGAAGTGCTCCCAACTGCAACAAGATGGACTTAGAATTTGTTTGGGATTTGTTTGTTGCTTAGAGTTTTTTTGGTTTGTTTTTACAAAAGCACAGGAAAAGAGCACTCTAAGAACATCACAAACCAGAATTAGGGCTCTCCTGGAATGTGAAGACTTTGAGGGTTAAGTCCTTCTTCTCAGACAGACAGATGTGGGTTAGAACACACTCCCTTCGGATTCTAGCCTGAAAACAAACTTTTTATTACAGAAATTTTACTGAAACTGGCATGTTCCCACAAAATGTTTCAGTGGTGAGAAATAAAGAGTTCCTGAGCATATAGCCCTGCCAAAACTTTCCTGATCGTTTCAAACCAGTGAGCAAGCAAACGTGTCATTTTGCCATCAGTGGAGGAGAATCTCTGTCCTGGTGCTGCTGTAAGGTCATGCTTCAGCTCATCCCTACCAACTTATCAGTGAATCCACACTGCTAGGTACCTAAAATAAGCTAGGGTCATTTTCAAATGCATTTGAGCAGCTTGTGTTATAAATGTTTCTATAAAAGCAATGAGCATGGCTAAAAGAAGACAGAGAGAAAGCTACTGTGGCCTCTTTTCTACTCTTTTCTATCCTTTTATAGTGATCTCTCTTCTCTGCATATACACATACACACCCATTCATGATGTGCAAAGAGATTTTGGAAAGAAATCTTCCATGAATATTTACTCTTCAAACCTACATGCTTTTAAAAGAGAGGTGGGATCCAGCTTTCACCTGTGGCACTTAGCACTTGCTTCCCGTTCACAGGTTGGGAAAGACTGGAAAAGAGAAGTTCTTATGTTGCTTGAAACTCAGTGCAAGGTGGTAACTCCCTAATTTGTCAAAAATCAAAGTCGTTCTGGAGAAGTCCTGAAAAGGAGCTGGATGACACAGCACAACTGCAGTCAAGAATCTGACGAAAGACTTGGGGGACACCACGGCAAAGGACAATGTGAGTCTCCCTGTCAGCTGAGTATTTTGGAGAGGGTACACTTTTCTTAACCAAACTCAGAAAAGCGACTGCTCCAGAAGTCAGGGGTGCTGAGTCAGCACTTCTAGAGACCATCATTAACACTTGTGAATGCTGGATGCAGTTAAGCATTTCACACTGACATACCCACGCTGAGTTTACACTTGTTCTACTCAATCCATAACAGCAATGTGTTGCAGCTAGAATGCATTAGTCAACCCACACCAACTCCACCTTTTCCCAGATTTCTTTGCTGTCCCCAAACACAATATCTGCAATTATCCCTGACAACAAAAGCACTACCAGAGAGGAAAAGCACCTTTGCATTACAGGCAAAATAACACCTCCATTGGCTGCTCTCAAAGAAAATCCAGCCGAGCAAAAGAAATCCTGCTTTCTCTCTGAAGACGACCCCATGTGCTCAAAACAAACTTGAAAGAACTCCAATACTTCATACAAGTTTTAATTAATTCTATCTAGATACACAGCAGTCCGAGAAGCTGCAGTGTTACATATATAACCTCCTTATGTTTCACTATTTACACTGTGTTATTCTGTGGATATTTCCCAACCTTATTCATTCACCCTAGAGATCAATTTAAGCACCAAAATAAAGTATGATCTTATCTTTGCACTGCACAGAAAACCGAAACAAAATTTCTCACGGGAGGCAGGGGTTAAGACACCGGACTGGGTGTCAGAGAAGGGGTGTTCTATTCTTGGCTCTACCACTCACTTGCTGTGGGAGCTTGTAGAGCAAGATATAGAGCAGGAATGGAGACTCTAGCCAATAAATTCCTCTTCTGTAACTTTTCCTCTTTCGTTGTGCATGAGAGTGAGTTTTTCCAGCAATTGAGCATACATCTAAAAGCTGGGGAAATGAGACTCAACCAAAATACAGAACCAGCAGAAAAAGAAAATGAGTGGAAAACATCAATTACAAAGTTTTCTTGGGCACTTCTGAAGGACTGAAATGGAATCTCTACTCACATAGCAAAGATAGAGAACCAAACGCAGTCCCAGTTTCAGCAGGCACACCTCCAGCTGTTGCACTGGGCTGACTTTGGCCTGCTGTATCACTGCTCCTTGATCCATTTTCTGCTTCAGGCAAGTTTTCTGAGACAGCAAACAATAAAGACTCAGGCCAGGAGGGAGAGGTTTCGGTTTGTTTTTAAAAAAAATAGGAACCTACGCCTCAGGTTTTGAATAAGTAATATGACTTTTAAAAAGTAAAAATAGAATTTATTAGAGCAACTTTGATTCAAAAACCATAGCTAAGGCTATAACCAGATCTGAAGTAGCTAACAAACTGCCTAAATTAAGAATGACAAACTCTCAGTCAACTCCTACTGGAAGCTGTGTTTCCATGCCCTTCAACAGGACCAGAGCAGACAGTATGTCTCGCTTTAGGAAATAGCTGTGCTCTAATGCACAAATTTGCAATGTTTCTTATCACTTTGGGAGAACAGAATTAGAAGTAAGCCTGTAGGTCCTCATTTAGGCACAGCTGGAGCTAGGCTCTTGTACCACTATGCCAGCTAATGACTGAAGATCTAGACTTTTGCATCTACGGTGCCCTGTGTGTAAAATACATTGTCGTGAAACTGATTTACCCTGGTCTTTTTAATTTTTAATCATTTCAGCATCTACTCAGAGAATCTGCACCACATTCTGCTTTGAGCTACATTCTAGATGTTCGGTACAGACTCATCTCACTCGCTGACAGCTTTACAACCAGGTCTTGGACCCCTTAGGCTCACAGAAAAAGAACACTAATCTAGTTGTAGAATATTCTTCAATAATAAGTTTTTGCTAAATTTTGTATATGATATATGGGAATATCATATGTCTTAAAATTTTAGGAGTTGTAAGAAACCAAAGACTGACCAATAAGCTCAAAAAAACAGCCACTGTACGGTGTCAGCTCCCAAACACAGGTAACCCTGGTTCTACTGTATAAAAAAAATGTACTATCTTGGCCAAGACATAAAAACAATTCTTATTCTTACAATCCCTCAAAATGACAAGTTTTCAGAAACTGTTGTCTGAAAGTCAGGACCACTAGAGCTCCTTTAAGGTGACTAAATATAGGATATATCCAGTGAGAAATGATTTATTAGAAGTGTTAGCCATGAACATTGGTCTCCTTACATCCAAAGCATTTGTTCCCTCTTCCTTTTTTCATGTCAAAACTCTAATATTTTTTATTTTTCAGGGCCTGTAACAAACTGTCCCAGCCAGGTGCTCAAGAAGGTGAACTAACTTCTTGATATGTAAGAACCGTCCTTCCAATTTCATACTTTCTAAATTTTTCTGTATTTTAATTGCTGAAATATTAGGTAAGCACAGTCTTTAATCTTCAATCTGAGTGCAATGCACACTTGATATATAACAATTATTTTTTAATAAAATAGAATTATAAAAAATTCAAGGCAGTGTCAGGGACTATGCAACTGAAACTGTTAATATACCTGAGGGATTATTTCTACACTTGTGTATATTAGGCATTATATAAAAACTAAGATTTCTTGGGACATTATCAACAAAGGAAAATTTTTTTTTTAAACCTGCTTTTTACTGATTGCATTATCAAATTCAATTTTATTAGCTTGAATCTTCTGGGAAGGATATGATTTTAATAATGCATAAAAGGTTTGCCTAGTAGTTGGCTGTTGGCTTTTACTTGATACTTAATGTAATCTGTAATTACTATAGCAGCTCCTATGTTGGCTGGTGTGTTAAGGTCACTGGAAAGCTACACTGCCTTGTACTTGGTGTACAAGTACATCCTTCTGGTGATTGATGGCTGCACCCTATGGAAATGTTTTAATTTTGTCCTTGAAACATGGCTTTAAGGAATGCTGTCAATATATATTCTTCCTCCTCAAGCAGTACGTGGTCCTTAGGAATCTGTAGACAGCCCAAGATCTGTCTCTCTACCAATGAGCACTAAATAATATCTCCCTTGGATTTCAAATTTAGTTCCCAAGTCTTCAACCAATGAACTTCCACACCTCTTATTTATTAGAAATGGCAAATTTAAAAAACACACTTTACCTTGCTCAAGCTTTAAAATGGAAAACACTTGAAGCTCTCACTATGCTTTAAAAAAAAGTGTTGCAGGAGTTGGCTTCAAGAAGGTAGACTTTCACCTTTTTAAGTATTGTTCCTTCTTGCAATATTTTTTCTTTAAACTGCACTCCTGAACTATCTGAAACACTTGGCCAGAACTTACAGTTGAGAAACACACTTAAAACATGATTTGAACTGGCTTGTGTTACAAGACCAAACTGTATTTTAAAGAAGTTTAACATTACTGTGCTGTAACCAAGCCCAGTGATACGTCAGGCTCGCAAGCCAGCAAGTCACCTGCGGCTTCACATGTCATATGCTTCAGTGGTACCACCAAGATAAACCTGAAAACAGAAGCAAAGTGTTGGAAACATTCCAGAACTGCAGTATCCTCAAAAGCTTATTAAGCTTGGACCTTATACTCAGGAGATTCCCATGAAATAGATTGACAACCAAAGCAGTGGTCGATATTAATCACAGAATAGGCAATTTAACTGTTAGTCCACATCTGTTTATGATCCTCATTGGACGTAAACCAACTTTTTGTCCTGGTGATACAAGCTTGCTACGTTAAAAATGGCATTCCTGGGGGAAAACTCAGCATGAAAACTCATCTGATTGGAGAATGAAAAATCAGCTTGGTAGAAAAATTGATGATTTTGAAAAGCTGATTAATGGGTAAATTTTTTCTGTACTTCATAACAATTTCTGTACTAGATAACATTACCTCTGTGTTCTATAAGTTTGAGGCAAATTGTTCACTGAAAGGTTCATGTGCTTTCACAAGGGAAATCGGGAGCAAGACTCCACTTGTCATTTACCAATATTTGCCATCCATTTTCAAATTCATGATTACTGCTCCCTCTGAAAGCAATTAGAACACTGATGTATAAGCCATATAAATAAGGATTTGTACAATACTTTATCAGTAATATTTTAGTATTAAAAATACCAAAAAAAGAATTACTATCTTCAGTTACAATCAAAAAAAAAAGTACCCCCAAGATCAGTTTTCAAGATTTCTTTTGATTATAGAACTTGACATTTTAGTTTGTTGGTTACCTATTTTTTCACCAAAATTTATTCATTTCCTGCTCATTAAACGACTTGTTGAGAAGATGGGTGTCCTCCTCTCCAGTTCTAACCCCGAGTGACTACAGGTTTTCTGTATCTCCCAGCTCACATTGACAATGATGTAGATTCTTCTTGAGACCAGATGCATTTAAACTCTAGACATGGGTGGAGAGGATTTTTTATAATTAACCAATTAATTGCTCTTATTGCAAGTTTAAACCTGCTGGAAGACCGAGACAGTTGGAAACTAAACATATTGTTCCTGTCTAATGAAAGAACAAGGAGCTCTTAAACATTGCTCTCTGTAATGGGTAAATGACCAGCACGTACAGACCAATAAACCTCTGCCTTTGAACACGTGTTGTGATTTTCTCCACCGAAAATTAATTAATTAATCAGCCGTGTTGCATCATTCTTGTCATCAGAAAAAAGGAAAACCAAACAAACACAAGAAACCAAGGAACAAAACATCTAATATTTCTATATCCTGCATGGTCAAGTCTGAGGGTTTTTTTTTTTTTTGCTATAAATAAAACCAACCTAAAATCAACATCAACACAGAAGAAAACTGCTGTTGAATACATCAGTGAGAACCCCCGTTACCTGTAAGGCCACTACTGTAATCCCCGATAATTTATTGGGAGCAGAATCAAAGGACTACAGCATGCAACTTCAATAAAAAAAAAAAATCCAACCAGAATAAATAGAGAAAACATGAAAACATTGATTTTTCTGGCACTCTGTTTGAAAGGAAGAGTTAAATTAATACATGAAAAGATCCTATCAGCCCTGACTTGTCGGAGTTATTAATTGAACACCTTCTTGGAAACATGTAGATAAAGACGTGTACCTTAGAGAATATGAGATAAGAGTGAAAGGAAAGGGAGAGAAATTAGCAGTTTTGCCAGTTCACTCCCTTAATTGTCAAGCTAGAGTTGTTCAAAGCTGCCTGGAAGAGTACAATATGAAATGGTAACTAAAGTGCAGGCTGATGATGCAGAAGATAAAAACTTCAGGGTTATACTTAAACACACTTATCTTTAGACACAGAAGAGGCTGTAAAGCCAGCTGAACGATATAAAGCTGTTCTAAAACAAGACAAATGTATACTCCATGTGTTATAAGCAGTTCAAGCTGCTTCCTGTGATGAAAAACATGGACTGTACGGTAGACATACTACAGCTAAGTACAATAGATCCCATGATACAGTTGTTTAAAGGAATATTAGAGTGATGAAAGAACTGATGGAATTCTGCTCTTTAGGAGGCTCAGAGGCTGAACCAGAGAGAAAAGGTTTAAGCATGCAGACTTGGTAAATTTTCCTGATCCTGAAAGTTTGCGACCTAGAAGACAGTTTTATGCTTGAAGAGCCTGGCCTCTCAGGAAACAATCCAGCTCTATGGGTCTGCTGCTCCAGGCAAAAGGAGAAGAGGATAACGCTGCTTAGCACTTCTCATCCACAGCCCCAAAAGGTCAGTATCCTTATCACCACTTCATAGATGAAGAATCTAAGAAGCCAAGAAGGGCACATCTGGAGGCAGTAGCAGTCGTGGGACCAAACCCCCTTCGTCGTTTCATTTCAGTCAGTTTCTATCCTTCCTGCCTTATTTTGTCCCCCACGGAGCACAGTGAAGCCTCCAACTGTACATTTCAGATAATAGCTAGACAGTAATAAGAAACAACCTTATTAAAATACTAATTGCAGCAAGAAAATGGGGTTTTTTGTATGAAATTATCATAGCTGCCAATATTCCATCATTAATGTACAAAAGTCTGATTATCTTTTCAATAAAACCAGAGAAATGCTAGCCTTTAAACTCGTTATCGTTGCAAAACAGAATGCTCTGATAATGCATGAGAACTTGGGGTTACAGCTGTAAAATTCCCTAAAGTCTTGTGACTTGGTTATAAGTTTGTTATAGATTATTACCTTCCTCACTCACATACCTCCCACGTTGGCTTTTGGGAAACAAAAGTATATATTCCACAAAAGCAAACAGTACATTTATTAAAATAAATGAGAAACGGGGAGGGGAATTTATCCTCTAACATAGGATAGCCCTCTAGGAGGGCTAATGTTTGCACATCTACTTTCAAATTATACAATGCATTTTTAGAGGCAAAAGTAGAATCAAAGATCTGCAAATACTGATCTCTGACACTATTTTCCGTAGGATCAAGGCATCAAAATAATTTGTCAAGGCAAACCCTAAAGTATATAGACATGAAATAAAATTCTTTAATTTGTGTAAAGCTTTAATTAGTTTCTCAGTCAAACTGAAAACAACTACCATCTTGAGCAAGCCTGAAAAGGAATAAACATCTAGCGTTAATCAACATTACTTAATGGCTTATCTAAATTGGAAAACAATTTTTAAATACCTTTTTACATAAGGATGACAATTCATTACAGTACTTTCCTGAGAAGCTTAAACAACATCTTTCAAAATTTTTGCTTTGAAGTAGATCCTATTAAACAAATTAAAATATTTAAATTGCAAATGTTTCTATTTAATGGCAGTTTACCCATACTTTACAACAGAAAGAGGTTTTACAAATAGTTTCACTTAAATTCCTACCCAGGAATGATCCTTCTTGCACATTAAATCCTGTCATCACTGAGCTCTACTCTTGTGAATGGCTATTGCCATCTACCGTTGGAAAAAAATACGATCAGCAGCAAGAGCACATCCAACAGACCTTCTCCTAGCACAGATAAGATGTAGAAAACAAAGACTTCACCAACCATAGCAGAGCAGCTTACCCTATGGAAATCTTTGAAATAAAACATTCAACCGGACAAAGAGGCAGAAAAAAGTCTCTTCTGCTCCTAAATCATTATCATTTTTAGCTCTGCTGTAACTGGGAACTATACCTGAATCCAAACATTGACAACTGTTCTTTTTGTATGGATTTGAGGGGTTGTAATACTCCCTCAGTGCCTGTAACTAGAGTTGAACACACACAAATTAAAAGATTAACTAAGAAAGCTTAATTTTAAGACACTACTGAGCCCAAGTCATGATCGTGCCTCTGCAAACTGAAAACTATAAAAGCAGAAGGTAAAAGTCACCCCCCAGGTCTCTATGTAAAGGCCACGCAACACAGAACTCTTGCTTGAAGATGGACCTGACTGGACCCATCACGCAGATCAAAGTCACCAAGTGCAGGACCAAGACGCAGAGCTGTTCTCAGGCGCCCATGTCAGAGGTTTAGCATTGCTTGGGGCTGGTTTTCCAAACTTCTTTTGGATAAAACCACTTCCCTGCTTGGGAGTGTTAAGCTGAATACAGAGAACCAGGCAAAGAAAGGCACCGAAAGTTATTAAATGCTTAAACCATCTTTAGTCCATATTTTTAGTGTTCACAAAGATTTGATTGCATAACTTCACTTTACCACTAAATTACTCATGTAAAAATGATTGAGATTTATGCCTCTTCCATTCCCTTTGCTGATAAATATCCTCAGGTACAACATCCAACCACATTTTGAAAGTATCCCTTGTTGAGGCAATCTACAAACAGAATTAGGGTAGGGTTCTATTAATGTTTGCCAGACCTGTCGGAGGTTAAACAGCCTTTGAATTAAACCGTTCTTTACTCTTTGATAATTATTATTTCTCCTTAAGACACTTTTTGTTGTCTCATAAGCAAGGTCAACTTGAACCGTTTTCTTAAGACTCAACATGGGAGTTCAACGTTAACTCTACTTGCACTGGTCCTACAAAGTCCGCACGCATTGTCACCTCTGCAAACAACTTTTGGAAATATTTAGCAGAATTTTCAGTAAGTGAAAAAAATTCCAGCTTTTCTATTGGTCATTTCAAGTACACAGTGAAGTACACTTTAACTTTACATACAAAGTTATACACATAGGTGAATTCATGTTAATTTGCTTAAATTTGCCCACCTTGGGATTTAAACCTCTTAAACTGATTTAAATCTTCCTTGGTTTTGGTTTGTTGTACACTGGCACATCACGTACAGAAACCAAACAATCCTGACTGATTTTAAATTAGTGCAAGAAAGCCAAAATGTAAACTGGAAACAGCTTAATGAAACCAATGTAAAATGAAGTACCACTGATTCCACATACAGTCAGCTCTTCAGAGAGTGGAGGAGTGTTCTGGCTGAGATGGGAAGGGTGACAGTGTGGAGAGGTGACAGAAGGCAGGTCTGAGGTAGAACCAGGAGTGGGTGACAGCTCAAGACCTCTGTGTGCCATGAAATGCCACAGCCAGAATAAGCTGGAGCTGAGACCTCATACTTAGAAATGTGCACTTGGAAAAGTGGTGATGATGGTGACATTCACCCTCGCCCCAGAGTCCCCCAAAACTGTCAGTTCTTGAAATACATCCAGAAGAGGGTTATTTGCACAATGACGGTAATATCACACCTCCTGCTACCCCAGCACTCCTATGGGATCTCCTGAGGGATTTCACCCACATTGTGCTGATTTTTTTCCTAGGTTCTCCACAGAAAGGAAGCAATTTCCCACAGGGACAGCAAACTCTAGGGTGACTGGAAATAGCACATCAGAAAAACATCCATGCAAAAGGAAGGCAACCCCATACATGTAGTAGCAGAGTACAGAGAAGCCTTTTTGCACTCCTCAGGCGATCCGTAGTGCTTTATCTCCTTTGGCCAAAGCAATTCCCATGTTCCCAACATGATATGACAAATGTCACAACTGGTCTCAGACAGTGAAAACATCCACTCTAAGCAGACACAGGGCAAGACAACCTTCAAAGCTCATCACCTAAACAGTAATTAGACAACCTCTTGACGACTTGGTGCTAATTTCTGGGTATCAGGCATTCAATAACAAGTCACCCAGGATGCACAACCCTAATTCCCAAACCACCCGAACAGCAGCCCAGAGTGTGAACCTCAATAATGTGCTTTCATAATTTTACTGAGCACAAGTGCCCCTTCTCTCCCAAATGTCATCACCTCTCTCTGTATCACTTTGTGTCACAGCTGGCACTGACAGTAATCACCAGCTTCAAACGAACTATTAGATTTTTAAAAACAAATACATCTAGAGATATCAACAAGGGCACTTAGACTCTGCAGGGAAGAAAACACACTTAATGCCAAGTGATTCAAGCACGGCGCTGGGGTGGACCCTCTCCCCCGAGCTGCTGACTCCTGCAGGTAACTGCTCCCCACTGCCACATGAGTTCTGCTTAGAGGAGAGCTATCAAATATCATTTCTTTGACCCACCTGGGGAGAAATTGCTGAGAGCTTCTGGTTTGGTTCCTAAAAAAACCCCACAGTAACACCTTTTTTGGACTGTTTCACCAGGGGTCGGGGAGGTAGCTGCAGACTATTCAGAAACAGCAGCAAGCTGCAGCAACAACAGCTACATTCACAGTAGTCTCCACAACAATAGCGTACTGTACAAAGTTTTCCTTGCTATCGTATATAAACAGAAACAAAAGTAGATCAAGATCTCAATTTCTAAACATTTTCCCCTGACGTGAATCTGCAGAGTACACACTTTTTCATGGGTACAGAAACTTGGCAGTTCAAGCTTACCACCTTTTGCAGGAGTGACAGAAAAAAAAAATAATAAAATAGAAGCATTGTATATGCCACAAACCCAGATATATTTAAGAAATACTTCTCTCAGCAAAACAAGACACTTTTAAGACAAGGAGACTTTCATTTGAAAAAAAAACCTGGCATACTAAGCACATGAAACAACTTGGCTTTGCACATTTAGTTGCGAGTCTGGAATGAAGTATTCGATGCTAAGTGAAAGCTGTTGCTCAGAAACGAGATAAAACAATGAAAACACATAAGTTACTTCGAAACAAGAAAGAACATTACGGGTGGCAGAGCCAGCCCTACTTTTAGCTAAATCAGGTTTATTAAGCTATATTCAGATTCCACTGCCAGAGGGGAACTATGCATCTTCAAGTGTATGATGTTAGACTCTCCCATTTTCACTTATTCTGGCAACAGAAAGTTTCCTTCTAACAGAATTTAAAAAATTAAGTACCCGACTTCACTCCTACAATCTGTGCAAAGGAAAAAACCTGGAAGGCCACAAGATGGCACTGGCCAAACACCCAGGAAATTATTGAAGGATTGGTAAAACTTGAACATTGAGTCATGTCCAAGCCCAGTTTCTTGGGCCATGTCTGTTCCCTGCCGAGGCAAGAGCTGTGGTGAGGCAGAAGCACAAACTTGGTTTCCACCATGCAGGGCACCCTTGTGTGCTTGCACTTCTGGGAAATTTTCTACAGGATGCTGACTAGAAAAGCATGGAAAAGGTTTGTCCACCAACAGAGGTGACTGAACAGCCTGCTCCCATGGTGGTGAGCAGCACAGGATGGGCTCTCTGCTTTGCTCTTTGGCCTGCAGCAGGCAGGGTTGTTGCGTGGGCCAAAGCCTCTGTACAGAGAGGAACATCCAGGACAAGTCCCGACTCTTTCTTTTCCCTCTTGCAATCCCTCCTTCCACACCTCAACGAAACATTTATCACTCATGCTCAGAGGCTTGCATGATTTTGCAAAAACTTAGCTCCGTGCTTCCAAAATTGACGAGGAAAATTCAACATTTCCTAAAGTCAGTGGGTAAAATTCAACGCTTCTAAGCTTCCAGCGCCACAGGGCTCTCCCAGATAAGATCACAGCAGGAACCCAGCCCTCCCACCGTCCATCCCCGGGGAGGGAGAGGGGGAACAAACACCAAACAAGCCCCTGATACTGTGGGGCCTCTGGTCGGCTCCGGTGGCCCCCGGCGTC
>VXBW01001196.1:315930-374810 GCA_013400375.1 Thinocorus orbignyianus
GCTCCTGATCCGCCCCCTGCCCGGTACCGGGGGCTGAGACTTGGAGCCGCCATCTGGAACAGGGCTCGCAAAGGGGGAAACTGGGGTTTAACGCCGGGACTTGGGGGTTGAGACCCCCGTCTAGGCTCTGCCTGCCTCAGTCGAGGACTTTTATGTGAAGAACTAGGGGTAATGGTCTTAAATTGGAAGAGGGGAGATTTAGATTGGATATTAGGAAGAAATTCTTTGCTGTGAGGGTGGTGAGGCACTGGAACAGGTTGCCCCGAGAAGCTGCGGCTGCCCCATCCCTGAAGTGTTTAAGGCCAGGCTGGATGGGGCTTGGAGCAACCTGGTCTGGTGGGAGGTGTCCCTGCCCATGACAGGGGGGTTGGAACTGGATGGTCTAAGGTCCCTTCCAACTCTAACCCTTCCATGATTCTATGAACCAGGCCCAGGATCCCCCTGGTCCCCCCCAAAGCGGTGCCGTGCCAGCCCCTGCGCGCTGCTGGGAGGGGGAATTTATCCCCTCTGTGTTATCTCCCTGTGCAGGGAGTGTTGTCCCCGTGGCGGTACCTGCTGCCGGCCTCTGCTGTGTCACCTTCCTCAGAACCGTTCTGTGTTTGCTCTGTGACTCGGAGGTTTCCATGGAAAAGAGGGGTATTTCAGGGCAGCCTGGTTTTGCAGGGACTTCAAGTTGGAGTTTGAAGCAACAATGTAGAGCTCTTAGTCTTCCTAACTTTACTTCAGGAGCTACAGCATAGCAGTGTGCTGGTAAAAAACCTCTTTTTAAAAAAAAAAAACAAACATCCATAAAGATGTGTGTTTGGACTTAGAAGGAAGTAGTGTGTCAGATATTATGATTTTCACTGGACTTTCAAAAGGCTTCCTACGGACATAGACAGCCCCTTGGGCACAGGCTCTCAGGCAGCTGCAATCTCAGGTTCTTTTCCAGAAAGCATTAATTAAAACTTGTTATAAAATCAGGTGTATTTGAGAAATATTCCCTGCACACCGTGTTGGTCTCAGCCTCCTCATGCTCTTGTGACCTGCATCGGGGAAGCGAGGAACCTTCTGTCCAAACTGAGAGGTTCTGGTCAGGAGGAGCACTGTCTTTCACCTTAACACCACCCGGGACCACGCAGACCATCTCCTCGTTTAAGCATCCAGCTTAATTCTTCAGGGAAGAGGCTGAAACCACCAGATAGGATGGGTGTGGTAGTGAGTCCTCCTGCCAACACCGTGATGATGATTCGTTCATGACAGAATTGGAACAGAGCTTGTCAATCCCCGGTGACTCTACGCCAACTTCTGGAGGTGAAAGAATGTTTTTGGATAACAAAACCTTTGATTTTGAACCCTAATTTCATGGCCATCAGGAAGGTGGTAAGTTTTTTTAACCCCACTAGGATTCTTAGTCATTTCTTCCTCCGGGCTCAAGCACACGCAACATCGTTTTGCTTTTATGCCTTGTACAAGCAGCTCCTCAACTGTGGTGACTTGTGAAGTGTCACCTTCTTTCAGGCTCTGTAAGATCACAGCAAGGACAAGCCAGAGAATATCAGAGGGCAAGCAGCAGCCTTCCAAGACTGGTACACAGTGGGTGACACCGTAATCAGTCTGTCACAGCCTGTGCTGAGGGCTGAAACACAGAGTGTGAGCCCAGCCTGGACAGACACACAGAGCTGGTCCATCAGCCTGCTCAGGGAAGAGCTCTGCCATTTTTTCTAGGCTAACCAGTGGTTCCTCAGTCAGAATCACTGTCTGCTCACTACTTTTCATCTTCAGGTCATAGACATTCTTCCCCCAGCCTCCCTATCTCCCCAGGAAGTGATTATCCCACACTCTTTCGAGTACCTACAGGAGTCAAACAAAATGCAGTGGCACTGGAAGAGTCCTCTTCCACTCCAGCCTCCATGGCAACACCAGCATCTCCCCTTGGTCGGGGTAGTCTGTTTGGGGATGTCCCAGGTGAAGGACGTTAGGAAAAAGCACTTTTCCTACACTTAAATTAGGTGTGTTGTTTTGGAAAAAATGCTGGAAAGACATTTATCTTTTTCATAGGCCGGGCAACTTCAGTGGGTGTGAGAGCAGAGACCATTCTGCTCCTCAGAGAAGGTTCTAGAAGGTTCTAACTGCTGTCAAGCAGTGACCAAACATATTATTATATCAATAATAATACATATCCATTAGCTAATTTGTATTTTATGTTTCATTAATTTCTTCATAATTATTAAAAAGCAATCCCCATGGCCTGTTGAAGACATTGCAGGAACAAAATGGGTGTTATTAATACAGGGGCAATATGTGACTGGGCAGAGGTGGCTGCAATCTCACCCTTTCCACACTGGGTGCTACGGTTGTGCCCAACGGACCTTGTGATGGTGCCGTGCCACTACCAACACAACGTATGTTTTCACGTGGACCTGGGAGATGTTGTACACATGAAAGAAGCTAATAAGGATGCTGATTTTTCCCAAATGCTCTGTTGTGGCACCTCTTGCACACACGTCCTTGCAGCTATTAGAAACCTCTGCACAGTGATGGCAGAAGTGTTAAGAAATCTTGCAGCTGCCACTGCCAAACTCAACGGAATATTGTCACTGCTGGCTTCTGACTTTCTTCTCTTTCCCTTTCCCTTCCCTGTCACTGCTTTCTTCTGGAGCTTTTCCTGTTACACTTCTCTTGGCCTTTCTTAATCCTCCTCCCACCAGCTGGGGTTTGGCTTGCGTTTCCCTTTGCAGAGGATGGCAAAGTTAAGTTATGAAGCTATAGCTGCTTCCAAGATCAAGCCTTTCAGTGCCTGCTGTACCAGAAAATCCAGGAGGATTAGTCACTTCCTCGTGTTCCAAGCTCCAGCTGTGGCTAGAGGCCTGTGGAGGAGACGCAGCCTGAGGCGAGAGGCCTGCGGAGGAGACAGGGCCTGAGGGAGAGGCCTGCAGAGGAGACAGGGCCTGAGGTGATGCACTGTGCTCTCCCTGCTGCTTTATTACCCTGAACGATTCCTTTTCCCCGGCTGGCACCGGCCTATTCTGATTATTTTTAGCAAACACACATTGAAAGTGCCCTGTTTTGTTCCTGTAGCACTTTACACCTCCCCCTGCCAGCCCTGCCCTGTTTGTCCTGCTGGTCCCACCTGCCTTTGTTGGAGCCGGCAGGCAAAGATCCCAGTCTCTCCCTGCTCCTCCCATTTCCCGGGGTTCCCCAGCTCCTTTTGTTGGAATTTCTCCCCGGGTGTGTTTGTGCGGGCCCTGAGGTGATCCGAGGCGCTGGCGAGGGCCGTGAGGCCAGGACTGAGGTGGCCGCCATTAGGAGCAACGCCGTCAACATCGAGGCAGGCGGCGTTTCCGTAGTGTAGTGGTTATCACGTTCGCCTAACACGCGAAAGGTCCCCGGTTCGAAACCGGGCGGAAACACTAGCCGTAGGGGCTACTTTTGCACCCGCGAATACATTTTATTTACCGACCCAAGGTGTACGGGGGTGATTTCCCCCCCGAGAATGCATTTTATTTGCCGACCTGGGGCGTAGGGGGGTGATCACCCCCCTCAGCTCCAGGTGTTATGGCTCTCCGTGACTGCCCAACATGACTACATCTCCCAGCATGCTCCGCTCCGCGCGAAGCCAACGGCGGGTCCCGCCGCTGCGCGCTGCTTCATGGGAGTTGTAGTCCTCATTATCCATAACCTCCCTAGAAGGCGTTCACCGCCCATCCCTGCCCGTTTTTCTTAGCGGAACGGTCAGGACACCGTCCCTGTTTCTCGCTGTGTCGTCGGTGCTCACTCCTGCCTCCCCAAAGCCCCTCGCCGCCCCTCAGGATGGGGCCACCGGAAGCTACCTCCCGGAAGCGGCGCGCGGGGCGTCATCAGAACATGGCGGCCTGAGGCGAAGGCGGCTCTTCTCTCTCCTCCGCAGGTACCTGAGGCGCCGCCGCCGCTCTCCTGCCCGCCTGGGGGCACGGGTGGCGCCCGGTGAACCGGGAACGGGCTACGGGGGTGGCGGGGTCGGTGCAGGGCTGCGGCCGGGGTGGGCATTGCGGCCAGGTCGAGCCAGGGGGGCCGCGGTTACCGGTACCCCGGCTGCTCCCCTCACGCACAGGCCGTCCTTCCCCCGCCGCCCCGGTGGCCGCTCGGTTCCCCCCGGGATTTGCCTGTCCCTGCGGCAGGGAGAGGGGCTTTGTCCCCGGGTGAGGCTGCCCCCGCCGTGGGGGCCGCTTTGGGTCCCAGCAGCGGGTGGAGCTCGGTTTTGACACCACGGTTCACAAGCTTAGGAGAGATAATCCTCTGAGCTGTGTGTGCTGAGGGGTTGGTACCCGCGGCTCTGCCCTCTTCCCCTTGTGCTGCCTCTAAAATTAGCAGCTCCCCAGGTTAAGAAGGATCCACCTCTCTCCCTGCACCTCCTGCAGAAGAGCTGCTCCACAAACTATCCTGCCGGATTCCAACACCGAGTCTCGTAATCCTGAACTTACTCTGTTGGGCGGGGAAAACAAAGTTAAATCTTGTGTGTAAAATTGGTTTTTGTTTGTTTTCTTCTCTCGCTTTCCCAGATCAGAAGGAAGAGGCTGCAGCGTGCTGCCAAGATGCAGTATTCCCATCACTGTGAGCACCTTCTGGAGAGGCTGAACAAGCAGCGGGAGGCCGGCTTTCTGTGCGACTGCACCGTGGTCATCGGCGAATTCCAGTTCAAAGCACACAGGAACGTGCTCGCCTCCTTCAGCGAGTACTTCGGGGCATTTTACAGAGATGCATCTGACAATAACGTGGTTTTGGATCAGACTCAGGTGAAAGCTGATGGATTCCAGAAGCTCCTGGAGTTTATTTATACGGGAAACTTAAACCTTGACAGGTAACATGCGCTGCTACTAAAGGGGGAAAGAGAGTAGGGAAATAAACTTCGTGTTAAGGCAGTACTGGGGGTTTTTTTGGTTCTTTGCAATAAGTTCTGGAGGGACAAATAATAACGGGTGTGATACATATTGACAAGTTGAAGTTTGTATGATTTTAAATACCACGTGGTGTGTGGGTTCCAAACGGAGGTGTGTTGCCTGATGCTTCGCTGATTGATAGTTTCACTTTCTGAGTTCTCTCTCTGAGTTCTCTCTCCAACAGTGATGTCACAGGTAGATGCTATGTCAAGTCGGAAGAATAACAAAACAGTCAGAAGCAATTTGCATCAGAATTGCTAAATGCACTTGCTTCTACCATCATTACCTAGATGAAATTAACAGATTTTATAAGTGAAAACTGGACTAAAAAGAAAAGAAAATAAAAGAAAGACCACCTCCATCATATTTCAAAAGTTGTGGAAGTCAGGTGAAGTAAGTAGAAAGAGGTTCCTCAGATGGTCTCAGGTTTGAGACCATCTGAGGAACCTGAAGGCAACAAACCCATGGGATCTGATGAGACATATCTGCAGGTCCTGAGGAAACTGGCAGATGAAGTTGCTAAGCCACAATCCATCATATTTCATGAAGTCATGGCAGTCTAATGAAGTTTCCACTCACTGGAAAAGGGGAAACATAGCCCCCATTTTTAAAGGGGGAGAAAAAGGAAGACCCATAGAACCACATCTCTCTGGATTGGAAGAAATTAATGATCTTGTGTGACCACCGAGGGAGGGAGGGATAAATGTACTCTTTCTGAATTTGGCTCGTAGCGGTCTGTGTTTGCAGAGAACACCCAGAAACTGTCTGTGCAGCAGGGACTGAAGTCTGAGAAATGGATGATTGTGGGCACGATTTAAAAAAAACCTATTTTTGTTAGCATTTGTATGATCTGCTACTTAAAATCTCGCAGAACAGTGTCCAAAATGAGTCAGAGAAAAAGTATTTCCCCTCTTAGAGCGTTGATTTTGTGCACGTTGTGTTGCTTCGTGTAAAGCGAGGATTCCTTGCGGTGCTTCTCCCTCAGGGAATCATAGAATCATGGAATGGTCAGAGTTGGAAGGGACCTTAAAGATCATCAAGTTCTAACCCCCCTGCCATGGGCAGGGACACCTCTCCTTAGAGCAGGTTGCTCAAAGCCCCATCCAACCTGGCCTTAAACACTTCCATGGATGGGGCATCAATGAATGAAATGAAATGAAGGAAGGAATGAAAGACATTATTCCCTCACGAAGGAAGTGTGACAGCTTAAAAGTGTGCAGCCCAGAATTTCAACTCCTCTCTCCAGGTAGACTGTCAAATACATTTCAGAAAACCTTTCTGGCTGGTGGTAGCTGAAAATTCCTACCTGATAATTTAAGTATGCAGGTGCAGGGTGTTCATTTGTTGGTTTTTTTTTTAAATTAGTGACAAATATTAACAGCCACAGGTGAGTGTGCAGGGCTGTGTGGTGAAGTGAGCAACTGGTTTGCGTGCAGCGCCCTCGACGACTGTCTGGGCCCAGCAGCAGGAAGAGTGTCTGGGTTCGTTCTGAGCAGTTGTGATCTCTGAAGGACGAGGAAGGTGAAAGTACAGTTCTTAGCCCGGGGAGAACTGTTTGACTGAAGATGACACCTGCAGCTCTGCCCACGGCATCTTGTGCTGTGTCCCTTTAGGTGGCTGCTGCAACTCTCTGCATGTGCTGGTGTCTTCCGTGGTGGTGGCTGCAGGAGTGACACCAGGAGGGTCTGCTTTGAACTCAGTGCAGGATGCTAAAACAGTAGTGTTCACATACAGAGAGTAACTGTGGCTCGTTATTTACCTTTTAATTACATTTACTATGTAATAGATTGCTAGAATTATGTTGTTTACCATTAATCTCTCTTTAAAGTGCTGTAAATCCATAAATTTGTTGGTGTTGCCACTTTTCCAGGTTATTTTTTTTCTAAACATCGAGGCTTGTGTTGCAGGGACTGAAAAATAGAGCGTAGTAGTTTAAATAAGGATTTCCTTGGTGCTAATGTTGTCTGTGTGCAGCTGGTACAGAATTAGGACTGTTTGCAAATCGTTTTATAAAACAAGATTAACACTTGCCTCACAGAAGTGCTGGGGTGAATGGGCTGCTTGTGAATTACTTTGGACTTTTGGTGGAAGGGTTATAGAACAGCAAGTTATGCATTTTATTCTCCAGTGTTTTATTCCTTTGTGCTATGTTTTCTGAACCTTTTGGACCAAGGACCCCATGTCTGGCCTCGCCAACTTATGATTGGACTCTTAACATAAAATTTCTACAAAAGGCATGTCCCTGAAAATAAAGTTCTCGCTTCTGTGGATCTGCAGAGCTCAGTAGGCTTCTGGTCAGGAGTAATTGTACTGGTGTTTTGCAGTGCTACAGCACTAAGAGGTTTGATCTTGCTGTGAATGTTCTTAAAGTTACTTATTCTGACAGTGTGACTTTTCTGTGCTGTCTGTATTTGATAAAATTGATACAGAAAAACTGCTTTGTCCAGAATATCGTCACCCAGGTCTTGTTTTCTTGCAGCTGGAACGTTAAAGAAATTCACCAGGCTGCCGACTATCTCAAAGTAGAAGAAGTGGTCACTAAATGCAAAATCAAGATGGAAGACTTTGCTTTTATTGCCAATCCCTCTTCTACAGAGACATCTAGTATCACTGGAAATGTTGAAATGAATCAGCAGAGTTGCCTTCTGACTCTCCGAGATTACAGTAATCGGGAGAAAGCAGATGCCGCTTCGGCAGAGTTGGTTCAGCCCCAGGCAAAGAAAACAGCTTTAGAAAAGAAATCTCCTCCAACCAAAAAGCGAAAGAAGAATTTCAGCTCCCCCAAAAACACGCAGAATAAATCTGTGCAGTATCAGAACGATGTGACCGAGAACACGTCCATTGAAATGTTTTTGGATGCAAATAAGCTCGCCACGCAGATCACGGAGCAGGCTGCCCAAGGCAGCGATAACTCCGAGCTGCAGCTGGCATCTGTGGTGGAAAGCGAAACGTTGGCGGCGCAGGATATCCTGGTCCAGACTATTGCAGCAAAACAGAAACGGGGAAAACCTCAGCAAAGCTGTGCCCTGAAAGAGCACTGCATGGCCAACATCGCCAGCGAGAAGAACACTTACCAGCTGGAGAGCTCGGGGGAAGAGCTTGACCAGAAGTACTCCAAAGCTAAGCCGGTGTGCAACACATGTGGCAAAGTCTTTTCAGAAGCCAGCAGCCTCCGCCGACACATGAGGATACACAAAGGGGTGAAGCCGTACGTGTGTCAGCTCTGCGGGAAGGCCTTCACCCAGTGCAATCAGCTGAAAACACATGTAAGAACTCACACAGGTAAGCTGCTGGCCTTGTCTGCTGCACTGTGGAGACCTCTCATCGCAGCCTGTGGAGACAGGGCTAAAAAGGTCTCTTTGCATTCTGATTTCTTCCTCTAGAGATTTTCTTTGCTGCTGGTATGAGTGCAGGGGTAGTACCTATATCCCGGTAGCTTGACATTTTCAGCATTTTTCAGTATAAAAGCGTAGTTTCTACTTTAAACAGCTAGAGACGACTTTATTAGTCTGAGCATTTTCATTTCAGGAAAGACTCAGAAGAGCTGGCTACCCTTGAACTCTGTGGACTGGTGGGCTGCCAAAACCTGTTGCCAGTAGAGCATGATAAAATCACAGTACTTGATATCAGAATTTCTCTTGCTTTTTTTAAACTTCAAATCAAAATATATTTGATTACAAAAGTGGGGAAAAATGCAATCTGGTGACAAGTAGGTGACTTCTCCCATGGGGTCTTCAAAAAAGGTAGGGGAAGGGGCTGAATTACTACAGCATTTGGGGTTTTATTTAGTGAAGCATGTGATGGTGTTATAATCTCTGCAGTTAATAATGTTACCAGAAGTTTGTGTTGTATCAAGAACTACTGAGCAAAGCATCAAAGAGAAATCAGTTACAAACACTTATCCGTTAAGACAACGTGTCTGACTTAAAAAAGATTAGGAACAGCAAATTGCTGGAGTCTGGGAAGACGTATGGGAGAAGTACTGGGCTTGTTTGTCTTTTTGTATGTTCTTCCCTGGAGATGGAAGACTTGACACAAAGTTGACATAGTTGGTTCTTTGGGCTGATCTGTCATAGCTGTTCTGCTGTTGCCTCTGCTGCTGTACTTAGCCCAGTGAGCAGCAGAGGGACCTGGTTTACGTAGTTTTTTTTTTTCCTTTTGTGGCTGGCATTCAGAATTCTGAAGTAACAGCACATCAGATTTTAATAAAATGTTTATTTTCGCTCTTTTTTTTCCCCTTTGGAAAATTCTGAGCAAAGGCCAGCAGTGGAACATTTTCCAGGAAGCTGTGAAGATGTAAAGAGCTGGAGTAGGATATGAAAGAGCAGGAGAACCCCTTGCTCTTGCAGTAACCAAGGGAGAGCATTTCCAATATTGTCAGCCAGTGACTAAACAAAAACTGGTGGGTGAGACAGAGCTTGTGAGCCGTGTTCAGGGACAGTTTGCTGGTGGGAGGAGCATCATCTGCACTTTCTGCCTTTGAGTTTTGGCATGAGTAGGTAGGAAGTTTCACAGTGTTTCTTGCTAGATGGCAGGTGAGAGGTCTAATACTTTTATTTTTGAAGTTTTCATGAAGATGACATACTAAAGAATTGCTGAGAACTTTGTTTGATTGTGCAGTGCCACAGCAATGCAGAGACGGGCTCCTTTCTGTTGTCACTAAGACTGTGGAGTCGAACAATCCATTACATGAGGCTGTATCGACCACTCAGGGAACACGGATGGTCGGAGAAGCACCTGCAGTGTTCTAACGAGAAATTAGCACTAGGCTGGATGTTGCAGACCTGTTGCTAAACAGCAAGAAAAAGCAGATGATTTACTGATTGGTCATCTTGAACATTCAGAATCGTGACTTGGCATAGCCAGCAAAAAGTCTGAAAATGTAGTAGTAGCATTCTAAAAATAATTTAGGGAAAACAGCACTATTAAAAATATCCTTACATTTTTTTCCCAAAAGGTAGTGCGTTCAAAAATAGTCTGTTACCTGCTGTGTTCCTGGCATGCTCCATGTCGGTGGACTTGGTGACGGGCTGTTCCAAGATGTTACTTGTGAGAAGTATCGGGAGAGATGCCTGAGCTTTGGTTGGGTAATGGATTGAAAGCACGAGGGGTTGATTTTTTTTTTTTGTCACCAGGGGAGAAGCCATACAAATGTGAACTGTGTGACAAAGGCTTTGCTCAGAAGTGCCAGTTGGTTTTCCACAGTCGGATGCATCACGGAGAGGAGAAGCCCTACAAATGCGATGTCTGCAACCTGCAGTTTGCAACTTCGAGCAATCTGAAGATCCACGCCAGGTGGGACAAAGTCAGAGCCTGTAGATGCTTATCTGGGTTTATTTAAACAGAATAAGTTTCTCCAGCCCGAGCAAGAGTTACACGTTGACGTAATTTGATCGTTTCTACTCCTTTTCTCCTGGGTTTTCTTTTATGCTGCATAACAGAATAATTCCATCTACGTACTTACTCGTTGGGGAAGTGATTTGTGACCTCTGCATGTTACAGCCTACGCACAGGTATCCTTATAGCAACAACGTGGGGGTTTTTGTTTTGTTTTAAACTGCTTGTTGCAGCACAAAAGAGAGAGCCCCTTGATGGGGAGCGAAACAGAAGAATTCTCACTGTTCACCTCTTAGCGTTTTTTTGGCAAGAGCAGGAATTCTGCTGCTTTGTTAGGAATCGTTGTTTTATCTTTCAGTACACTGATGCAAAAGGTGCTGAGTTCTGGTTAACACTGGCAGGGCCTGTCGTTTGGTTCAGCTGCCACTGAAATCACGCATGTGCTAATTCCCAGAATCAACAGACAGTGAAATTTCTGGGAAAACCTGGTCATTCAAAGCCAAACTCACAGGTGTTAGAGTATTTTTTTCTTTTAGCTCACAGAACCTTAGCACAAGGAACTTTGGGGATAAAGTACTACTGGAGGAAAGTTACTTAGTGGTGGGTGTTGCTCCCCTTTCCTCCCGGGGGTGACTGATGCCTGTGTTGGTTGACAGGAAGCACAGCGGCGAGAAGCCCTACGTGTGCGATCGGTGCGGGCAGCGCTTTGCCCAGGCCAGCACCCTCACCTACCACGTGCGCCGGCACACAGGGGAGAAGCCCTACGTGTGTGACAGCTGCGGGAAAGCCTTCGCCGTCTCCAGTTCCCTCATCACCCATTCCCGTAAACACACAGGTACGGGGAATGGGGGGAGAACAGGCCTGGGAAGGGAGGGCTGGCTGTCTTCGGAGAGGTTGGGATAGGTGATGAGCTGGAAATCTGTAGCTTGGGAGTTACCCCTTGAGTTGTCACCCAGCTCCCTTCCCATCTTCTTTCCCTTTGACTCCAGTTTAGGGAATTCTTTCTCCCAATGGATATTACCTCTTTTCCATACTGATTTGTTCTTTCTGTGCATTCTGGTTTCTATATTGAAATAACAAACTCCTTGTGTTTCCTTCAGGAGAGAAGCCATATATCTGTGGCATTTGTGAAAAGAGTTTTATTTCCTCTGGAGAGCTCAATAAACATTTTCGGTCCCATACAGGTCAGTTTCCAGACAGGCTGCTTCCTGCGCTATAAATAATATTCTGCCTTTGCCCTTTTGCCTTTAAAATACACCAGATTGTGCTGTACTTGAAGATGTAGTGTTTCTTAATTTATGTATCTCTCTTAACATAATTTAAAGAAAATATGTGTGATTTTTGGTTTTAATTGCCTTTTTCAGACTGGTATCTGAGTGGCAGAGTAGGTGTGGATGTATGATCATGGCTTTATTTCTAACCTCTGGGGTTTTTTGTTTTGTTTTAATCTATTGTTCTGGAAACAGTTTTATTCTGAATATACAGACAAACTAATAGTTACAAAGTTGTATTTTAAAATACAGTGTTGAAATCTTTAACTTTGTTTTCTTTCAATTTCAAGATTGTTCTAACTGCCAAACTACTGCTTGGTTTTTTTCAGGTGAAAGACCATTTATCTGTGAAATGTGTGGAAATTCTTACACAGATATAAAAAACCTTAAGAAGCACAAAACAAAAGTTCACACCGGTGAGTTCCTTGTGCAGAGAAGGGTTAAGAAACTACATCAACTGCTTCTTCTTCTGAATAATGTATTTTAAATTTTTTTTGCTCATCCAGGCCTAAAATGGGAAAACAAACGATTTTTGGGTAGTAGCTCTTGTTAGAGCTAAAAGCATCTGCTTCAGAGGTGCCCAAGTCTTTTAAAGCATAAAGTACGTGCTTTAAAGAAGGCTCAAGACAAGCTCAAGAATTTCTGTAGATGAATATTTACTTTCCTTCCCTAATAATTTGTGAGAGCTTCCCACATGAAGGCATAGTCTGAATTGGAGGAGATTTTTTTCCTCTTCTGAATACATCAAAGAAATACATCTTTGTGGGGCAGTACCTGAGGTGAGCAGGGCACACTGGTTACAAGAATTACTTTACACCTTGAAGGCAGGAATATTTTTAATGCAACAGCGAAAGATTTGCTTATAGATGCGGTCGGTGTTAATCCAAGTCTGAGCTGGATTAGCAAAGCCCAGACAGGTGGCAACATGGTCCCAGCTGCTCTAAAAAGACTTTTCAAATACATTCAATTCTTACTCTAGATGCCAGGAAAGAATTTTGATGTATATTTCTTACTTGTACAAAGCACAGAGGTGTTCAGGTGGCTGGCTTCTTTCAGCACTGGCTCCGTGCACCTCATTATCTCTCCGTCCTTCTGTGTGCTAGCCATCATTCCCTTGCTTCTGTCACATGAAAAAAAGGGAATAGAGTCTTTGAATGTCAAAAGCTTGAGTGGAAGCAAGGGTGAGGGGAGAAGAGCAGCAGCAAGTGGGGAGAGGATCTGGCAGAGCCCCAGGGTGGGAGCTGGGAGAGCTGCCGGGGCAGGTCAGCTCATGGAGAGACAGAAGTGCTTCACCACTGAAATAACAGGCTTGAGAGCACGCTTTGATGGAGGAAAGGGTCAAATATCCAGTGTGGCTTAATCAGAAAGCAGTCCGAGAGCAGTGACAGACTGCATTCCGACAGGAAGGCAATGAGGAATCCGTTAGCAGTGATTTCAGTTAAGAATAGAAAATAATTTCTGAAGGGACTATATAAAAACTGTGATGAGACTGGCTAGAATGGAGTTAACAAAGAAGTTTATGGATAATGTGATACATGGTATGTTGTTGCTGTCTCAGTTAAAGAGGATGTGGCTGTGGTTCTTAGATTTCATGGGGTGGAAAATCTCAAGGAAACCTTCATAATTACATTTTCTCCAAGATTCCTTTGCTCGCTGTGATGTTAAGGATTTGTCATCTTCTGTACCGTGCTGAGCAGAGATGGAGTTGGAATGCCTTATTGGTTAGTTGTGATGCTACCAGCAGCAGAGGATGTGATTCTCAGTGCTCCCAACGTATTTACAGCTCATTCTGGCTTCACAGCACATTGAAGCCACCAGTGGCCCAGCTGCCCAGGCAGTTTTTGACACATCAAGTGTGTGTTTTCACAGTCA
This sequence comes from Thinocorus orbignyianus, assembly GCA_013400375.1. Taxonomy (NCBI): domain Eukaryota; kingdom Metazoa; phylum Chordata; class Aves; order Ciconiiformes; family Thinocoridae; genus Thinocorus; species Thinocorus orbignyianus. Next base: position 329,309 of record VXBW01001196.1, read on the forward strand.
GTTGAAAGGGGATTTGCAGAACTTGCCCAACGGCTTTTGAACGTTTCTTTTTTTTTTTATATATTTTTCCCCAGGATCTGAAACTCCCCCTGATTCTAATGCACTTGATAATTCTTTCAACGAACAAGAATCCATTCAGAGTCAGAAAAGTCCTTTATCAGAGTCCATAGATGTGAAACCCTCCGAGATGTCTTTAGCGCTTCCTCTTCCCATTGGGACTGAAGACCATCAGATGCTGCTTCCCGTGACGGGGAGTCAGTCTCCTTCGTCAGAAACGTTGCTAAGATCTGCTGTGACTGGATATTCAGAACCTCAGTTTATTTTCTTGCAGCAGTTATACTGACAGAGCCAGCCAGGTGGTTTGGTAAGAGGAACGTAATCAAGCGAGCAGTCACACACTTTCTGAATTGGACTTGGTTCTTTGTTTGGTTTTTTTAATTCCTCTGTAAAGGCATTTCCATCATGCAGTGCTGTCTTTTGGGTTTTGTTGAATTGTGCTAATCTACAGTCAAATTTCTATTTGCAATTCACACCGATTTCCAGGGGATGATTCCTTTCCAAGCAACACCTGCCTTAAGAATTCTCTGTTAAAATATGTTGATGTATTTTGGAGATCTCCTCCCGCCTTCCTGCTGGTCCAGTGTGTCACGGTGTCATTTGAGAGCAGACACTTGAAGCCATGTTTGATAGCTTGAGAGCATTAACCCAGAGGCGTGAGGGGAAAATCATAGTTTGATTGTGCTCCTGCATTCCGAGGTGGTGGGATGGTAGGTGATGGAAGGCAGCCTCCGTGCTCCGGTGAGGGGCTCGCAAAGAATCACGGCCAGAAGTAGCTGCCTGCAGTTGAGGGCGAGAAAGTTTTGTGTTTCACCTCTCCTATGAGGACAGGCTGAGAGAGCTGGGACTGTTCAGCTTGGAGAAGAGAAGGCTTCGGGGAGACTTGATAGCAGCCTTCCAGGATCTGAAGGGAGCCTACAGGAGAGCTGGAGAGGGACTCTTGGTCAGGAAGTCTAGTGACAGGACGAAGGGTAATGGTTTTAAACTAGAAGAGGGGAGATTTAGATTAGATATTAGGAAGAAGTTCTTTGCTGTGAGGGTGGTGAGGCACTGGAACAGGTTGCCCAGGGAAATTGTTGATGCCCCGTCCCTGGAAATGTTTAAGGCCAGGTTGGATGGGGCTTGGAGAAACGTGCTCTAGGGAGAGGTGTCCCTGCCCATGGCAGGAGGGTTGGAACTGGATGATGTTTAAGGTCCCTTCCAACTCTGACCATTCTATAATTCTATGATTTTCCTGACAAAGCAAGTAAAGGAGGGTTATGGATTTTTTTCTGTAGTGTGGTAAGTCAGAGGTTTCTAACAGCATAGATCCTACTGGGTTATCCTTTCCAACAAGTCACTTCTGGGGGTGGTTTAGGTGAATCCAGCATTTTTGTATCTTGTCCCAGATTTATTTTTCACATCCCTAAAACGCCCCGGTTCTGACACAAACAGCAACACTTACTCAGGAGAGCTGGACTGGGCGTGTTGTAGGTGAGATGAAAAGATGCATTGACATAATTGTGAGGCAGGAATCACAGCTTCATAATCCTTTTTTGTTTTTTTATAATAATGCTTCTTCTTGTGCTGGGCAGTAGGTACAAAAGAGGAAAGAAATCCTGCCCTTCACTGGGAAAATAATAAGCCAACGCTACACAAGGGGGCATTAAGGAAGAATAAACACAACAGAGCAGATTGATGTTCTTCCAGGCAAGGTTTTGTCCGAGAATGACTGCTTTGTTTTAATTGAAGTATTCATATATTGCTTTGCTTCTCATGTCACTTGTCCACAGTAACTGCACACAACTGGTATCTAGCAAGACTCATGTAAAGGTGTGTTTTATTACTAGTAATGTAAATTTTTTTAAAAAAGCAACATTTTTAGTGTCTTGGTAGGGTCATTAGTTAAAGTCTAGTTGACAATAGGAGTACTTTGATACTCTGTTTTGCCAGTTTGTGCCATTAACATAATGTAAGCATTATTTAAGTAATCATCAAATAGTGAAGAAACAGTAATAACACTGTACCAACAATGCATTTAAAGATATTATTTGTTGGTTATTTACCTGGTGCTAGCATTTGATTTCCGCCGATGCCTTGTGTCCAGACACTGAGAAATAGAAGAACACAGGAGATACCTCTTAACTGATTCTGTTCTACATGGAGTAATAATTAATCTGCACCTTAATTAAACAGACTTGTGAAAATTTTCTTGGAGGATTTCATTTAAATATTCTGCAAATGGTCCCTTGACTCCTGAGCATGACTAGAGAATTATTGATTCTTTTTTTCCCCTCTTCCTACAAGTTTGTACTTGTGAGGTCAGAGACGTTTTGCTGCTTTGTGTTGATCCTCTTAGTAGGTGGCGTGTTCAAAACTGCTTCTTGATCATGTTTTATGCTTTAATATGTGGCTGATTTGCTGACAGAGCCTGCCCCAGGGAGCAAGGAGCACAGCCGTGTTCAGAACTCACGTTCTCTCAGTGCAGGCATCTCTAACTGTCCAGTGAAGCTGATTATTCCAGCACCTGCCCGACTTTGATTTCCTTTGCTTATCTGTGCCACGGCTCCAGCTGATGTCCTTCACAACGCTGGCAAAGGACAAATGGATAAAGTTCTCAGTTTGGTTTATTTTTGGCAGTTTGTTTGGCCTTTCCCCCTTTCCTCCCCCATCTTCCTTTTTAGCTTCTGTTTGTGTAGCACCTGAAGGATTCCTTGGCCTTGCCCTTGAAGACTGAAGAACCACAAAGATTGGGATCTTGTCTCTGTGTAAAACAGACTGAACTCTTGTGTAGCTTGTCCTAAAGTTCTTCTTTAATTTCTCTGAAAACAGAGCAGGAATCTTGGGATAGACGTAGGCTTGGTCATAAATGCTGAAAAAGAACATCACCTACTATTGATAAATTTCATATTTAAACAGCTTTGGAAGATAACATGACGATATGCTGCTGTTATCTGAGGAAAAGTATCTGAAGATGAACATATCCAGGGTAAACTGACTGCAAGAGAAAACTAGCTCTGGAAAAAATAATAAAAGAAAAAAAATCACATTCCTACATAGAGAATGCATTCCATAACAATGTTTGTTTGGACTGTTTTTATATTTCTAAAATTATAGCTTATTACCGTATTCTTAGATTTCAGACTTTTTTAAAAAATACAGTGCTTAGATTTATACAGGATTTGTTTAGATACTTATAACAGTAACACTTGCTTTATTAGCTATTTAGTTTTCTTTATAGACAAGAAGATAATCCTTATTTTTTACGAGACAACAATTTTAACCTTTCTTAATCGAATACACAGACCTATAGTTTTGTCTTGAAGCAATAATTTAGTGACCTGCACTCTTGAGTCCCCATCTGAGAGTCTTGATTTTTATCCTCATCTTTTGTGAAGATATCTCAGCTGCTGAGGTATGGTCTCTATGAACTGTATTCATTTACTAGAATATAGATTTTAAATATATATATATATATATATATAAATATATTAAAAGAAGATTTGTAGGTGTTTTCAGGCGGAGCGCTGCAGGACCTGAAGAAGCAGATCTGGGCTGTACCTTTTGTCACTAGATGCATGGAAATCAACTGGACATCTAATTTCTAGGATTCTGAGGTCATTTTGGAGGTCCAAGGTTTATAACAGTATTGATGATTTCTGTTAGGGATTAATATGGGAAAGCATGGAATGGTTTTAGGCAGACATCTCCTTCTTGAGACCTACCTGCAAAATGAAAGGTCAAATTTGAACGCATTTCATGAACAGTAACTTAGAGAAAATGATGGGATTTGTCACACTTGTTTCAGTACCGTTACAGTCGATTGTGCAGGTTTTGCCTGAGTAGGTTATTCTGCATCTAGAAACTTCTCAATTGGCTGTTTGGAAATACGTAGGCAAGAGTAGTTCCTTGTACGACATTGACTTCCAACTGCCTGTCAAAACGCTGGCACAAAGCATGACAACTTCTCTGAAATCATGTGTTTCAACAAAAAACTTCATTCAAGTATGGACAAGTGAAGGATTTTAGGGCTGTGATCTCGGAGAGGCTAACGAGAAGCCTTGCAGAATTGAGTTCAGATAAGGACTAATAATTGATTTTTGGGGGGTTAAATTATTTTTAAGCTATCTTTCCTGTACATACAGTTTTTCCTCTGTTATTTGTATATAGCTCAACTCTCAATTTTATAATCCCCTGGGAGGGGGGAGGGAGTTGTACATATTTAGCCTGAAGTGTTTTATGTTAAACTTTAATAAACTTGTTTTGTAATTTCTCCCCTCACCTCGTGTCTCCTGTTTCTAACTTGGAGGGGTAGAACAAAGGCAGGAGGGACACCGTGTAACGTAACCCCTTCGTGCAGCCCAGTGACACAGCAGGGCTTGCTCTGTTTGCTTCTTGGCACTAAACACCTGATTTTTCTCAGAGAAAACATTTGGGGTTTGTTGAAACTAAATTAAAATCTTTTTTCTAAGAACAGTCCTGTAAAATGACTCTTCGGTTAATTTATTTTGGGGGTTAGTTTTGGGTTGTGGGTTTTTGTTTGGTTTTTTTTCTTCCAAGTGCTTTGAAGGTGTACTCTTTGCTAAAGTAGACAGTGAATTTCTTTATCAGAAGTTGCATCTTAACCTATATTTACTAGATTCTTTAATTCTGCAGGAGGAGGTGTGGTGGCTAGAGCACACGGTAGGACTTAGGGGACCTGCCTTGTACAACTGGCTGGCTGGATCACTCATTTTCCTTCTCTTTTCCTTCGGCAAGGCCAAAAATGCTACATTTCTGCAAAGTCCTGCGAGTTCTGGAAGCTGAAACAATGGTTTGCAGAGCAGGATTATGCTTGTGTTTGTTAGTAGAATAACTTCCTCAGAAGACCATGGCAAAAAACTTCTAGCCTGCGTAAATGCTCTCCTTCCAAAGAACACAAGACACAGTTTCCAAGAACGTCAAGGTTTGGCTTTCAGAGGAATGAAGGCAATAAATGCCTCTGGCACGGGCCTTGGAGCAGTACAGGATGCTGCATAAATAATTACTTTAGTTTGTAGGAAGCTATTTAGACCTAATTTAGTAACAATTACTCTGCAGCCCATTCTTACAAAGAAATATCAAAGTAACCTCTAACACACGAGTTGTTTCTCTGCGTGTTGTCAATAATGCAGAGGGCTCTTTTGGTCAAGCGTCTTGCTGTTAAACAAGGGTTCAGAGAGAGGCTAAATATTTCAAAACCACGTTCTAACAGCTCAGAAAGTAGATGCCATTTATCCCGTCACATTGTGTGTATGATACTGTTGCCATCTTGCCACATCCACTAAAAATAAAACACTGCTGTTGGTACGGTTAGGACTGACTTAGTAGATTTGGTTCCCTTTTACCTTAGCAGATTAACGAATGTCATTCGTATACAAGTCAATTAAGACTTAATTTGGGCAATAAAATTAGCCTGAACTTCGTGTATGGAAAAAAATCAGTCATATTCCATGTGTCCTCAACTTTTGTTTTCATGGCTCTGTTCAGTGCAACAGTTGTTAAAATACAGGCTCCCCCTGGAAGGGGGGGATCTCTGGGCTTTGTGCTTAACGAGATGACTGCAGGTTCAGGTGTCCCTGTGCAGGCCACAGTCACAACTCCCTTCTGCTCTCCTGCTCTGCCACATCTGTTACACCGCTCTGTGAAGAGAACATAGGGGAACTTCTGGAGGGTAGAGAAGACTTGATAGGTTTTAAACACTGTCTGGAGCAGGCACAGAGGGTGAGGGGGCAGAGAGAGAGCTCCATGTCAACTTGTGTGCAGCAGAACACCCACACCTGCTCTGGGAGCTTACCTCTGAGCCCCCTGGTGATACTAAAGTGCTGGTGAAAGCCACTGAGCAAACCCCTGCTCTCCTCTTTGGTGACTTTCTCTGTTCAGGAGCATCAAATCAAGTCACCACTACAGCTACAAGCAGGAAACAAGCTGAGTGATTCCTAAACTTGTAAGAAGCCTGTATCCAAACCATTAAACAGTTTTTAACTACCATTATATGCGTCTGTGGCCATATTCACGTGTAGGAGTTGCCACGTGGCTGTAACGATTGAAATCTTTTTAAGCAGTTTCCAAAAGAGACAGGAAGAAATAATGAAACCAAGTTTGGTGGTTTTCATTTGTAGTGCGAGAAACAAGTATGTGCTGCAAGTGAATTAAAATACCATTTATTATTAGTATTAGTTATTATTAGTAAATGAGGTTCACTAGATTTGAAGTCAGCATTAGAGTGGCTTAATGCCTAAGTTCATTTAACTTGGTTAAATAATAAAAAATAAGTCACTTTTGGGTAAAGCTCAAAAGCACACCATGATGAAGTAAAAGGAAATAGTGTGTAGAGCACAGTAGAAACAAATGGGTTTACCCAAACTTCTCTCAGCTTCAGCAGGAGCCTTGTCCTACAGCGGATCTGCTTTGCAGTCCAGTGGCAGCCCTGGGTGTAAGAATTTGGGGGTCTGATGAGCTCTGCCGTGCTCCAGCCTGCGGGGATGCAGGGACGTTACCTCTGGGCTCTCCTGGCTATGGGGAAACCTGGCTGCAGCCCAGGAAGGGCAACGACAGCTCTTCCTCTGCAGCTGCCACATGGAAGAGGAACCCCATGGTCCTGACACTCCAAACATAGGCTCTGCTGACACTGAACCAGCCCCTCAGCTTTTTAAAAATAAGAAATACTTGATAGAAATCCTGATCTCAGAAGGTCTGTTACTTAGAGCAGGGTGGTTCAGCCACCTGGAGTTCTATTCAGGCCCCTGGTCAGTGATTCCTGCTCCCCGAGTGCTGCGAATACCCAGTGTTGCTCCTGGTGCTCTGTGCTGTGGTGAAAACGTTTTCCTCTTAGCATCTTATTCTATTAAATTCATCTGTCACCTTGCAACCCTGGAACTACATCTGATGGTGGTGAGGCAAAGGAGATAGCGTGCCACAGAAACAACTCCAGCAAAATTAATGCATTTCCACATTAGAATCATAGAATCACATTAACAAGCTTTTAATTGCTTTGACATTTTTAGCAATAAATTTTAAAGTCACCAGTTCGATATTTTATCTCTAATGCCACTTGGAATGTTTTTAGATTCCTTCTAGACTACAGACCCTGAGGAAACAACATGTGTTGGGTACTGACAAAATCTGCTTTGTAGAAACAAGACAGGAAAACCTGAAGCAGGCGGAGCCCGTCGAGCTGCCACCTCACTCACAAGTGTCCCGACACCGCGGCAATTGCCAGGCTGGTGTTGGCATCTTTGGTTGTCACCTCCCCGCAACTGGGTGTCCAGTAGTAGTGCTTCTTAAGGCCGTGGGAGAGCTCTGCCAGGTGGACGTGCCCGTCCACTTCATAGGGCTTCACGTCTGTACAACTGGGTTTCAAGCGGCCCCTCTCAATTAATTCTGAAAATGCCTAAAATGAGTAAAAGAAAAAGAAAAAAAAAAAACAACCTAACATGTAATATTTCACTTTGACTACAGTGAAGGCTCTAGAAGGTAACATGCAGTGGGAGAGTCTCACTACAGCACCACCATGTTATTATTATTTAAAAAAATACCCCAAAACAACACAGTAAATGAGGTATCTTGCTCACGAATTGCTATAGTAAGCCCAAAGATTGTAAAAACAGAACAAACAAACACAACCCAACCCTCTTAGAAGAGTTCAGGAGCAAACACTTACTGTACAGGCAGCTTCATCGAATTTGTTCCCCCAAATGTAAACATAGGAGAGTTCCATGTTTGTCTTCATTGCACCTGCAAGAGCTACAAGTCCTTTGCCGCTTATATTGTTGCTTACTACTGACAATCTAAAAAAAACAGAGAAATTAGTTATGCAAATGCATGGCAAACCACAGAATTCCCATCTCACAGTTAAAACTAAGAGATTTATCCTTATTTTGTATTTTATCATCATGTTGTATTACGTATCACATATTGGATGTAGATCAAAATTTTATGTTTGTTATTAATAATGGAATTTTTCAGTTGTATCAAGCCCAGTCCTACTCTCAAATCTTTTTCGGGTCACTGAAGGCAGTTTGGACTCTGGACTTTGGGGTGTTTCTGGAGGTGCAGCCAGGTTGCTCACTGCTTCAGTGCCAGCTGTTTTACTGCCTGGTGGCCAGGTCCCATCTCTCGCCTGCTCGTGAAGCCCAGGCCCTGGTGTTTATCCAGGCTAAGCTTTGATCTTTGTGGAGCGGCAGTTATTTTTATATTGGTGAACCTGAAAGGCTTTCAGAGGCACCTTGCAAGCAGCCACCTCCTCAGTCTGCTGCTTAAACCGAATGGCTTCAGGTAACACCTTTGATCAGCTTTTACATCCTGCCGGCGCAGGGTTTAACACCGGCTACAAAATACACCCGGCTGGGGAGATTACAGCTCTTCTGGGTTCACCCGGAAGCAAAGGGAGGATTTTCTTAAGTGTTGAAGATCAGAATCAACAAATATAGTGCCTTATCCTCGCACGGATCCTGATTATCTTAAAATTCTCAATACGTACAGCTCTTGGTTTGTTTTTGTTTGTGCGCCACAGGGACTTACACTTTAAAAAAGCATAAAGGACAGACAAGATGTAATTGCCTTCCCCCACTCCCCTCCTCCCACCCTTAGAATGACTGTAAAAAGCTGTGAATCACATGTAGGATGAACCACTACAGAACTGATCTAAGCATCAACCCCAAAAACCCCTGAAATAGAAGAAAAAAAATGTACGTCAGACCACACAGCAATGGATGCAAGATGAAAGGAAAGAGAGTACAAGGCAAAAGGGATGAAATGAGTTACGTGTAGCCCTGGCAGCGTGGGAAAGCAAAGGTGAGGCGTTAAAACATGGGACTGAACAGCACATCTTGGCCTCTTGTACTCCTTTAGCTCACACGGAGCCACAGGGGACTTTATTCAGTCACCAAAGTAACTCAGAGTGTGAGTTTCTTGTGTTCAGAGTCATTACTCAGAGGGAGCTGGAGTATAAGTCTGATGAGGAGAAGCTGAGGGAGCTGGACACCCTGGAGGAGGCTCCGGGGAGACTTTCTCGCTCTCTACAACTCCCTGAAAGGAGGCTGTAGAGAGGCAGGGGTTGGTCTCTTCTCCCAAAGTCCCAGGCATTAGGACAAGAGGAAACGGCCTCAAGTTGTGCCAGGGGAGGTTCAGGTTGGATATTAGGAAAAATTTTTACTCTGAAAGGGTTATTAAGCCTTGGAATCGGCTGCCCAGGGAGGTAGATGAGGCACCATCCTTGGAGGTATTCAAAATACAGGTTGACATAGTGCTTAGTGACATGGTTTAGTGATGGGGATTTTTTTTAATCAGAGTCAGTTGGCGATTGGACCAGGTGATCTTAAAGGTCCCTTCCAACCTAGACAACTCTACGATTACACCTGCAAATGTCTGGAGGAGCTGTGTAAATACTAACGCCTGCAGAGTCCTGTTGTTCAAAGCCAAGGCTTCACTCAGGTAGATGGCTCCATCATCTTCTATTCGGTTTGCGTTCAGATCTAGGATTTGCAGGGTTTGGTTCCGTTTCAGTAGTTTTGCCAAAAATTTGACACCATCACGGGTTATTTTATTACTGAAAGAGAGATGCACACATTCCTTTTTAATTTTTTCTTCTTTTTTTTTGTTCCTACAGGGTGCTAAAATGAGTATCTGATGTTAATCAGGGCTCAGTGGCATAACAACTCTTACCAGCTCAGATCGAGGTACCTCAGGTTGGAGTTTTCATACAGAGCCTCACACAGTCGCTCCACACCGAAGTTTCTCATTTCGTGCTTGCACAAGTGCAGTTCCACCAGAGAGGAGTTCTCCTTCAGCATCAGAGCTATGTGAGCTGTGGTCTCTTCCTGAAAACGTACACTCAGCTTGATTAAGCTGGAATTTGGGATAAGATAACGGTCTTGTTTCAGTAAAAGAGACACACACAACTTAACAGCAAGGTTTGGCCAGCAGCAGTGCTCTATTCTGTATATTACAGCGCAATAACTCTTATTGTAATAACTGTATGTTACAGCTTTGTGTAACAAATAACCAGGAAACAATATATTATGATAAAGCTGACAATTTTTAAAAATGAGAAATACCAGGTATTTGCAGATTTACAGTACATACATCCCTGCAAATATCAGAAGCAGCAATGTTTTAATTATTATGTCTAAATCAGTTTTTCTCCCACTCATTGCTCTTAAACAACTGAATGTTTGAGTCAGTCTTCACTAACATGAAAAATATTTTGTCACGACACTGATCTATTATTTCATAAAATCCCCTAGGATTGCTATAGGAAAAAATATGTCCTGTCACTGCAAAACAAAGTAAATTCATTTCTGAAGTTGTCACATTCAGTTAAGAAAAAAACTGAGTGAGTACTCTGAGTCAGAAATACGGCAACCACCTTTTCTGAGAGGTCTCAGAAAACGTGAGAGCTGAAGGTGGAACAACGGCAGAGTCACCCACAGATACAGACCACTCTTTAGTTACATTTTCAATAGCAGCAGTTTAAATCGACTGCTAAGACTGGGTTTAGGTGGATCAAGCCCTCTCTTAGTAGAAAACAAACAACTAAAATCTGTTTAAACTGTTAAATTTACCTTGTAATTCAACTGTTAAATACCTTTTAAGGTGAATTTAGGCAGACCTGACAGTTTAATTTCATTATCCTGCCATCAGGAAAACGCCCATGGCAGACACCTGACAACTGCTGCTGGGTGCAACCATCGCCCCCAGCTCTACAGCCAGGACTTCAGCAGGACCAGCCGGGCACAGAAGCCATATACCCAGGAGGAAAAGCCCCGCTGCCCTGTGAGCCCCGCCCCAGGCATCCAGTGGAGCTTCCCCCAGCAAACCCTGCCCCGCAGATCCGGAGGGTTTGTGTCTTTGTTTTGGTTAATTAACGCATCATAGGTTTTTACATTGATGAGGTTCATTCACTGGTTAAATTCACGCTTCAAGTCCACAAGGTGAAAGAACCCAAGCCCACAGCCCAGTGAATGTGGCATCTTGTTGAAATGTGCCTTTTCTTCTCCCAGCTGCGGGCTCTGGCAATTGCCCAGGTATCGCACTGTGCGGATAAACACCAGGCTTTTGTTCTTCCCCTCATTTCCTGCTAAACAGCATTTCTCCCTCAGTTTGCTGAACAATGCACCAAACCCTCCGTGCCCTGACAGCAGAAGGAATATTTGCTTCTCCAATACCAAGCCCTCTCCATTAGCCCACTATTTAACAAAAAAAAAAATTAAAATTAACCTTCTAGTCAAACAGGGGCAGCCTGTGACTGCACAAAACTTGGCACCAAAGAAGAATATTTCTGCAACTTTGCTTTGTAAAGAAATCCAGAGCCCCGGGTAGCTCAGCTGTCCATAAATACATAAGTAGTGACTTGACTTGGGCTTCTCTCTTGGAGCTGACACGGCAGCCTGTTACATACCTCTTGGCTGTAGAGTAAAGGACGATTTAGGTTTATTGCTTTGAGTGATTTGTTCTGAGTCAGGGCTGTTGCTGTTGCTATTAGACACTGCGTACCCTGAAAATGAAAATAAATAAATTCTTTAGAGAAAACCCTTTCTTACCGTGGCTTCGTGAAACTGATTGTCAGAAGATCAAAAAACATCAAATGGGCTCAGGCTGGGAATACTATTATTTCTACCTCCATGTCCTCTGGAGAGATGCAAGTGCTTACAGACACACAATGTATTGTCTGATAATACCAATGCCAACTCCCTGTGGAGTAATAGGGTGGAATTAGACTAAGAAGTACAAATGACCAGGAAATTTGGGAGCTTGGAAAATAAAAAGCAAGAATAATGCATCTCAAAGATATTTGTCTGTTTAATTGATCCTGCATTTTGGTTTTCCTGATTTATGAATTAAAATCAGCTTGTGCGTGTTCCCTAAAGGTCTTTGGTGAAAGCCTTAGGCAACATTTATTCACAAGGTAAATTCATTCCACATGTGAATTAACATGACATGGAGTAGTGACAGTCTAGAATACAGGCCAGTTCAGATTTTTTTTTATTTCCTTCTTGTTTGTTCACATATTTATGTTATTTACCAGTCAGGCTGGCCTACACCCAAAGCTATTTGACTCTAAATCAGTTTTCGATCTACTCCCTACCAGGCATTAACATACCAAGCTTTCAAAGAAATCCTACACTGGCTACACTTTCCTTCTTTCTGTTTTCATAACACCCTTTGCAGTTTCTGAGAAGTATTCCCTCTTCTTATTTAGGACCAAACTTCACAATTCTAGGAAAATAAATATAACAAAATACTCCCAGGCAGGGAAAAGAACCACCTTCCAGCCCCTCTGACGTGATGGTCCAAGGACACTCCATCAGTTAGGTGCTGGGACCTTGCCCCAGGAAGAGGTTCACTGCTCCAGTTGCCACCTCCTGCTGTACCCTACAGCTTTTTAAAATCTCTCCACAGGCTTTTACTGGCCAGTGTGGGAAGCACCCTGCTTAGTGCTATCTCAAAATGTAAATTCAATGGCAACAGATGGCATTTTTCCCTAATTAAGCACTGCAGGACCTTTGTAATACCCTTGAAAGACTGATGTCATTGCTGATAATTTTCCTGGGTAACTCACCATATCACAGTCTCCAAGATCCAGCTTCTCTAAGGTTGAATTAACTTGTAGCATTGAAGCAAAGAACATTCCACCTTTGTTTCCTATTTTGTTTCCAGTCATTCTCAAGTAGGCAAGAGTTTCATTCCTCTAGACAAAACAAGAATTAAAAAAAAAATAAAAAAATCAATGCCTTTTAAATGGCCTGAAAAATAACAGTGTCCTTTTCCCTGTGAATCCTGCTGCTTGTCATGCAGACAAAACATCTTTCCAGAAGAATTTTGTCTAAGTGATAACGCTAACTAAGCAGCTGGCTCAGCCTCCCCTCAGTGGAATCAAACACATGTGAGTGTGGAAGCAAAACTCGAGTATTTGAAAAGTTCTGTTTCTTCCAAGCTCCCAAATTTCACTCATGAAAATAATCCAGGCAAAATTGACATCTGAAATGCAAGTTACACCAAAACCAATTCAAATCTAGTGAGCATGTTTTAAACAAGAATGTAATTTGCTTTATGTTTCAGAGGCTTTTAAACATCATGGTCAGTGACAGTTCAGTGAAGCCCTGCTGAAGGCGACCAGCTACTCTATGCAGAGCCAAAGCAGTGTGTATGTCTCTGCAGGACTGGAGGCTTCGCTGGCCATAGGAAGCTCTGATCAGAGGTCTAGAAAACTCAGCTTCTTCCCCCTCACCCTCCACTGAGTTTCAGTGGATATGAAGTATCTATGCAGCTGATAAAGCTCTAAGTGCAAGGCAGAATAGTTCGGTATTTTTCATTCCTCAATACCACCATAATCATCCATTATCAGAGATTATGATTAAGTAAGAGATTGCAAAACAGTAAGTTCTGTGAGCAGCAGAACTAACAAAGTCTGGCTTCGTACAGTTTTTATACCTTCCTGGTACCCCTTCCCCAGCTGCAGAACCTCACTACAGCATCTCCTTCCCTCAATAACACCCCCCTTCACTCCCAGCTCCACTCCCCAAGCCTGGCCCAGCAGCCAAGGGGCTGGTGGTGGGGTCCTGCCACCCTCCTGCTCTGCAAACACTGCCGGGGCCAGAGGTGGGGGCTGCACAAATAGCTCTGGGGTTCCTTGCAAGCACAGTGTGGTACAATCTACTCCACACAACCTCAGCATTCTGGAAGCCTGTCAGACAGAGCTGAAATCAGTTCGGAGTTGAAAGACTATGAAGGAGGAAGAAAGAGCCCAGGAAGGTCTCATTTCACAAACATAACAAATCTTACACACAAGCCTCATTTCCTTGGGAAACCACATTAAATATAACAAACACGTTTTCATGCTGCTGCTGTAAGGCAAAGTTTTGAAAACATGTCTCAGACATCTTGAAGCAAGACAAATATTGATGTCAAGGTACAGACAAATTTAATACATCAAAAAAAAAAACCCCAAAACAAAAACTGGATGGCATTATATGCCCTATAGCATAGCATTTTTCACACAGAACAATCCATCTGTGATAGTTGTGCTAATTAAGTGCTAATGCAACTTTCTCTTGTGTGAAATCTGATTTCTGAAGTCTGCCTTGGGAAAACAAGCAATTCCTGTGCGACAGCAAAATGCTGAATGGAGCACAGACAGAGGGCCCTTTCAGCCAGGGCTGGTGTTGGCAGGACAGCTAGTCCTGTTCATCAAAAGCAAGGAATACCAAACCAGATGCCATTGTCTAAATCTCCCAGACAAATACTCACCTGGAGTGCCCTCGCTATCAGCTCGGCTCCGCTTGTGCCAATATCATTAAACATCAGGTTAAGGTACCGCAGAGTGGAGTTTTCCTGAGGACCAAACAAAGCAGAAAGCAGTGAGAGTTTTCTTACAGGGCATGCCTGCATTTTTTGAAGAGGAGACGTGTCATACATGGACTTAAAACTTCTGTCTTTCCCTGCATTTCAGGCAGCTCCTAATCTGGAGAAGCAGTTAGAGAATGCCAAAGTATGTCAGATGATGATGGAAAGGCAGAAAAAACACCCAGTGTGTAGGTCCTTGTGGAGCTTACAGAAACTACCTGCATGCTCAGCATGGGCAAACGAGGCAGGTGGTCAAGCTCAGATCATGGAATCATAGAACGGTTAGAGTTGGAAGAGACCTTAAAGATCATGTATTTCCAACCCCCTGCCATGGGCAGGGACACCTCCCACCAGACCAGGTTGCTCAAAGCCCCATCCAGCCTGGCCTTGGACCCCTCTAGGGGTGGGGCAGCCACAACTTCTCTGGGCAACCTGTTCCAGTGCCTCACTGCCCTCACAGTAAAGAGTTTCTTCCTAATATCTAATCTAAACCTGCCCTATTTCAATTTGAAGCCATTACCCCTCATCCTATGACTCCCCTCCCTGATCAAGAGTCCCTCCCCATCTCTCCTGTAGCCTCTTTAGGCATTGGAAGGGGCTATGAGGTCTTCCCAGAGCCTTCTCCAGGACGAACAACCCCAACTCTCTCATCCTGTCCTCATAGGATGCAAACCTTCAAGCATTTTGTGGATGTAATGGCCCTCCCTGAGCTCCAGGAACACAGGCACTGAGTGGGCAACTCACCAGAATACCTGTATTCTGGTGCTTACAATGACAAAAAGGCAGCATGAAAGCTTCCTGTGTTTAAACCCCTAAAAGACTAACAGAGGTGATAAAGTATCTAAAACAAAGACCCTGGCACACTTGACACTACCATTATCTCCTTTGCTGGACTGAACTGTAAGCCTAAAAGCCCCGTACTTTATTCCATCGTTCTTTCTTCATGACACCTCAGCTAAATATCAAATGTTTTCATACCAGAAACTAACAATCTCCCCAGACAATACAACCTGAGGTCCTAGTGGGATGGATTTGGAGGTGAAAGTCAAAATTATTGGAATTTTGCCAAGCCAATACATTCTTGTCTCTAGTTCAACACAGGAAGCTATTATATTAGCCAAATAAGTTACAAGTTGTTGAAAGATAAACCTAATTTTGGCACCTGGAGGACTGCTGCCACGTGCTTGGCTCCAGCATCAGTCAAAGTGTTATACCGAAGATCCAAACCTGAAAAAGATGAATCATAGAATCATAGAATGGTCAGAGTTAGAAGGGACCTTAAAGATCATCAAGTTCCAACCCTCTTGCCATGGGCAGGGACACCTCTCCCTAGAGCAGGTTGCTCCAAGCCCCATCCCACCTAGCCTTAAACACTTCCAGGGATGGGGCAGCCACAACTTCCCTGGGCAACCTGTTCCAGTGCCTCACCACCCTCACAGTAAAGAACTTCTTTCTAATATCTAATCTAAATCTCCCCTCTTCCAATTTAAAACCATTACCCTTTGTCCTGTCACTAGACTTCCTGACGAAGAGTCCCTCCCCAGCTCTGTGAAAGATGTGGATCTACAATTAACTCATCTCTAAACAAAACAAAACAAAAAATCAGGATAAATTAAGGCTGAAATCAAGGCTGCTTATGTTTTCTTATATTAGCACAACTGTGTCAAACGTACATGAAAAAAGCTTACCTGTGACAAATGTAGAATTGGATAAGACAGAGGCAAGAGCTTGAAGATCGTCATCTGTAACTCTCTGCACAGGCTCTAGATGATTATTTCCAGCTATTTTTAATGTGATCCCTTTTGTGCATCCGCTGTAATATAGAAGCATAAACACATGGGGAGAAGTGAAATGATACGGAGAAACGAATCCTCTCTCCAGATGCAGAGTGTCTTGTCCTCAAGGATGTGTCTGCACACAGTGAGCTGCTGCTGCTACTGCTAGTAACACCACGACAGACAACGTGGTACAGACTGTCCCTTAGCAGTGTCCTCTCTGATATTCTGAAGGCACTGCAGGGCTGCACGACCACGCTTAGTGTGTGAAACAGGAAGAAGCAAGATGAGGGGAAGGCAGATGAAAATAAAGACTATCCTGCAGGTTATCCCATCATCTCCTTTTTCCTCATTCCCTTTCCTTTACTTGCTCCATCCTTCCCTCGGGATCAAAATCTACTACAAACCATTTCATTATGTTGTATTTTCTCAGGTTTTCTCTCCAAAGGACAATTAACTTTAACCCCAGGAACATCCATGACAGGAAGCCCTACCTCCCCAAATAACAAGACCAAATTTGGGTGGTTAATACCTTGGCAGGATTCAGAGACAGCTCAGGGAAGCATTACCAGCTGGAAGCTAACTGGATGCAGCTGAGGCTTTTTGAACAGGAGTGAGACAGAAGGAAGGGAGTTAGGATGACTAGACACTGGGTTTGGCTTCTTTAAGGGACACAAAGGCACCATCCTGTACATTTTTCACTTTTTATTTTTTAATTTCACTGCTTGTAAAGCTGCCCAGAAGGGATATATAGCTACAGGCTGCTGCCAAGATAATGTCAAGATGAGTCAAAGCAGAACCTCAGCAGTAAATGCTAAATATGATTTGTGTTAAAGTCTGAAACTGCCTGAACTTCCTCATTGTTCAATTCCTTGCCCTGCTAGTTTGTGAAAGGCTTTCAGAAGCATCTGAAACATGCTGTTCGTTATTTCCTTACCTTTTATCACTTTCATCAGCTTCTTGGAGCACACGAGCAATGGAGGGGTTTTCAGGTTGGCCCAAGTTCTGACAGGCCCTCACGTAGCCCTGGTGAAGATCTGGACAAACTGCCATAACCTGCTGGGAAAAAAACCCAGAAGTGTTAGTGCATCATTAGGGCAGCCTAGCAACGTCACCAGGGACCCAAGCCCTGCTGTGCCGGGCTCTGCATAACAATAAAAAAGGTCTGAAAAGGGTTACAACTCCTGGTATGCAACACAAGAATTATACAGACAGATACAGCCAGGAAAAGCTGGAGGAAAAACTTGGGATTGTGGACGTGTTTCTGATCTGCCATCACATAGGATCTGAGCAGAGAGAGAATTAATATTCATAGAGGTAGGTCCTTTTTCCCCATAAAGCAGCTGTGCCCCCAACATGCCTGTGCCTACCTGAGTGATCACCCTCTCCCCACGTCAACCCACAACTGAGCTCTGCCCCACGCCTGAGCTGGGTGGTTCCAAAAGGTCGATGATGTGTGGACACGGAGCCCGTCTCCAAGGACGGTGTCCCAGGTCCCCTCCACCCAGAAGGAGGGGGTGAAGGTGGCCAGGCCCAGCCCAGGGCCCTGGCAGGAGGTGCCACAGAGTCTGTGGTGCCCGACCTCCCCGGGGAGGGGAGTTTCAGCAGCTCATCCCCAGAATATTTACTCCAAGCAGCCTTTGCCAAAATTTCCATGGTTACACGGATTAGCAGCTACTTCAAAGGTGCCTGGGCTGCTCTTTTCCACCAAATAAATCCTTCCTGCCACTTCAGTACTGCCCTTGTAGGCTGGAGGGGGTGGGCTGGGATGGCACACACTCCTGTCCCACAGTGTGTGGGGCCCACACCCTGATACAGAACCTGGTCCCAAAGGAAAAGAAAATACCCTCCCATTAGACTGGGAAGCCCAGCATGGCAGTCACTCAGTTCCTCCTCCTTGTCCTGCTGGCACCTGGAAAATCCCCCTGTCTGGAAACACGATGTCCCCCAAGCATGGTTATGGCAGCAGAGAAATGGGTGTCAGTGGGAGATGACTGACAGCTACCTCCTGACCTTCACACCCTCTCCTACCATTCCTTAAATGCCAGCTGAAAGATTTCTTCTGTCTGGAAATTTATATATATTTATAATAATACTTAAAATAAATATTAATAATTTTAAAAATTATTATTTATCCTGTAGGCATACGCTCTATAAAAAATCTGGAAGTATTGGCCTTGGATGACAACCAGACACAGGAGGTATTTGTTCCTTTGCTTTCATTTTTATTTTCTTGATACCACCCTTTTGCAAAACCCATCATTACACCCAAGTGCCACCTTTCCCTGCTCCAGGGAGAAGGTACCTTCCACCTGGAATGCACCTGAGCCTGGGTTACTCATTATCACTGACACCTGAGTATTCGGGCAGAGGGGGAAAAAAGCAAGAAGGTGGAAATACTGATGTTTTGTTGAATGGTAAAGAGGAAATACCTACTGGAAGGGCTGCTGCACTCTTTTTGCATCTTTTTTTACTTTTTTGCTATGTGCACTGGAAAATACGAGTGGCATTGGTGTAGAATCAACACATCACAAACTGAAACAGAGCAGAGGACAATTTAAAAATGCATGTGATATTGATAATGTCTTTAAGACCATTAACATTTGCTGTTCATTTGATAAGGAACAATTCTGTACCCTAAAGCTGTGCTATTACACGTGTACCAGTATTCCTGGAAATACTAATTTCAGGGCTCAGAATACTCCCTCCTTTTCATGAAAAGCAATGCTTCTTTTCCAAGGAGATTTTCACTTGTGCAATTTTCTTCTTGAAGGTTACATTTACAGAAGTAGTAATTTATGCGAAAGAATCACAGATTTCATTCATTCAAATTACTCCCCCCTGCACTGTGCCTACAAAGGAAATGAAGAAGCAGACCAATGTTTCTGCTAAGAAATAAATTTAACCCCATAAGAAACCTTTCCAGCAGAGGAAACAACATAGGGGGGTTTGCCAAAATTTCCACCATGCTGTGAGGTATAATGTTATATTAATGAGCAGAATATTCTGTGTCCATTCATCAACAATAATGCAGCTCCACAGCAATTTCTTGGAGATTTTTCCCTAAAAACAAAATCCCAAAGATTACTGTTTAATCGCCGTAATGTATCTTCTTAATGCCTGTGTCTGGATACCTGCGGAGGTGAAAGAACTGACAAATTTGAAATGCCTCAGCCTGCCTGAAAACCAATTTGGTATCTTTCCAAAGGAAACCTTTCTCCTGGTGTCGTTAGAGAGATTACACCTGGGACAAGATAAAGGAATTTGATTCCCAAGACTGCCAGAAGACACCAGCAAATCACAGGTAGGAGCAGCAGAAGGGGGAAGATCTCGGTTTGCTGCTGTATGGCTCTTCCAGGGACTTCAGCTTCTCCCAGATGCAAGACAGAAAGTTCTTCTGATCTTTTTAGGTTGTACACCACCAGCCCAGGGCTGTCAGAACAGCAGTAGTATCCAAACTCTATGTTTGAGACTCATGTTGTCTCTCCATGTTTAGTCATCACCCCAAAGGTAGCTCAGTTTATGAGCCTTCTGCGCTTACTGATATTCTATGTACAGTCATTATGTGTCAAGTTAAGAAAAAAATCCTTTAATTATTAAAAATTATGCACGTGTGTTTTCTAGAATCTGAAAGAACTGCATATGGAGAATAATTATCTTGAGTACCTGCCTGCAGCCATTGGCTCATTCACCCACTTGAAAATACCTGAATGTCAAAACAATCTCCTTAAACAGCTCCCACAACCTGTGTGCCAAATACAAGGTGAAATATCATCTCTGTGTTCTTAAGGACACCAGTACCAGCAAGCATTTTGGAAGAAGGAGGGTGAAAAAGGAAGGAAAGGAATGCAGTGTATCCTTCAGGGCTTATCCTGTTATTGTATGGCAGCCAAACTGGATCAAAGTTAGAAACTGGGAGGTGGAGGAAGTGCTGCGCCCAAGCCAAGCAGACAAGAGGTTCTTTCTCCCCTCCGACCCGCCACGACCCATCTCAGCCTCAGGACATCCAAGGAAAAGGGTAGTTCCCCCAACTCACCTCCAAGCAGACCCCCCCGATGTAAGAAGACTCACTGGGTCAGCACAAGCGACTCCAGAAGCATGGTGAGGACCCAGCTCTCTGGATGGGTGGAGGTTCCCCAGCCCAGTCTTTCCACTTTCCCCAGTTCATTGCATTTCTGTGAGGCTTCTGTCACCAGTGCTGTTGGTGGGCCAGTTAGTAGGGCTCTTGAGAGCTGTGTTTGGCCACTGGACTGCCAGATGAATAGTCTCCACCTAGTGAAGTAAATGCTTTGCTAGGAAAGCCTGAGTCCCATCCTTCTATATTTGGGAGAAGATACTCTGAATCTTAAATGCTCTGGTGAGATGTTCAACACACACATCCATTACATGCACAGACAGAGTTGTTGGAGCATCATCCTTATGCTGTTTACGGGGAGCACACAGGGATTCTCCCCATCATTCCCATTCTTTGTGTCTTCAGGCTTGCAAAAACTGCTCATTCAGAATAATAATCACCTGAAGTGTGCTGTCAGGGGACATCTGGGAATACTTCTGGGGAAAAAAGGTGTCAAAAGGCCATGAACTTAAAAGTAAGGGCGTTAAGAAAGACACCACAATATATACTGCTTAGAGATGAAATGAACTTCAGGTGGCATTTTCTACTCTTGCTGACTGTATTTTGACTGTAGAGAGTTGAAGATTCATTGCGCAAACACATTGAACAAAACACATTTTTTGTGTCATTATGTTTGTTTGTTTGTTTATTTGTCTTTTTCGCAAAAGACCATCAGTCTGTATCACCAGTGGGCCATGGAATTAATTTGCTCAGAAAAAATACAAGGTAAGAAGGAAGGAAAAGCAAATCCTCTGTCTTTGATTCTTCTGAACCTAAATTATTCCTCTCTTTCTGTAATATCTGTAATTTCTTCCTGAACCAATGTGTTTCTCCCAACTTGTTCTTCTGAACTAAGAGGTGACATTTAAAGATGTGCAGACACAGCCATTTACTACTCCGATCAAAGGCTCTGGAGGACTACAGTGTTAGCACGAATTTTCCTCTTGAAAAAATTAACACACGGGATAAAAGAATAGCCAAGTGGCTGGCAGTCTGTCTCGGCTGCAGATAAGGTCGTGTAATACAGAATAAAAGGGGTTTTGGGAGATCACAGTGTCCCTGGCTTTTTGCATCAAGAATATCCACCAGCTACACTCTTCCACCTGACTGTCTGCATTTATCCTTTTCCTCCAGGTAACCAGATTGTTCTCTCTTTCTCAGATCCGAAGTTTGTGGCGTGGGGTGATGAACCAGAAGGGGATCGGAACCTTTCCTGACACTTAAGAGTCTACGGGGAAAAAAAGAAAGAAGGAAAAGGACAGGGAAAGGATTAAAAGCCTCAAAATGATATTTGGGCAGTGAACTGCACAAAGCTCTTTTCATTTACAAGGAGGTCAAAGGTGAGGAGAGATAAGCGAGTGGGAGATGAGTAGTTATTAAAGTATTTGAACCAGTGAGTGTTACAATGAAAACATTATTTTTTTGAGGTTTGTTTTTGTATTTTTGTCAACATTGAGTCCAGTCCAATCAGGCAGATTCCGAAATGTTCTTGAGATGTCTCATTCTGGATGCATGTTACCTCAAAACATGAAGCCAGCTGATTAACTGGAAATTAATCCAATCTGTAGGAATCTGGTGCAATGAAGTGATCTTTTTTCCTGAATCCCAAAGTATTTTACACGCAATCCTTAGAAATGTGTTTTCAAGTCAGTGAGGTAGAGCCATACCTAGAATGAAACAATACTCGTGGCCCCACCTATTAGCAGTTATTTAATGAGTTTTACATTCAGAAATGATCAGTACCTTGTTTGGAAATACGGAGGAGGATTCCAGGCAGCCAGAACATATGCGCTTCTACAAGAACCTGCGTTACCATCCTGGCTCACAGAGGTGTAAAAAGCTGTTTTCTAAATATCCCCACGCTTTTGCAAAACTGTTCACTGCTGTTTTGACAATCTGGAGCTGCAGCGTTTTGAATGACTGCAAGCTGTCAAATCCTCAGCGGTGCAGCTCATCTTCCAGACAGCTTGGTGACAGTTTGTAAAACGTCTGTGTACGACAGGCTTATTTGAGAGCAGAGAGTCTGCAGAATGCAATATCCTGCAATGATTCTGGGTCCTGGCACGTGATAACACCTTTATTATTCAAAAGAACCACGAGAAACACTCCTCACTATAATTCTAGCACGCCCAATTTATGTGCAACCACCTCTTTCCACAGCACTTTACAGGCAGCAGTTTGTCCTAGTCAGCTGACGTCCTTGTCTAGTTTTTATTGGGCATTTCTCAGTTACTCCTTAAACCAGAGTTTTATTTGCCACACACATAAAGCACAGAGCTGGACTGGGTCTGGCCATGCAGGAGTGGGTGGAAGCAGAGTTTATTTAGCTTAATTGGCTGGTTGGAACCGCAGTCCTTCTGTCCCTCCCCTGGTCTGAGTTGCCTCAGAGAAGGTGGTGGCATCCTGAAGGAGGTGGTGAAGGCAAAGTCATCAAGAACCAGCTCTTCCTAGAGCTCCACCTCCAGGTACTGCTCTCCAAATGCTGCGGCTACATCTGCTCCAGAGTATGGAGCTTATTGCTGGTTGCCTCTTGAACCGATTGATATTGAAATCTCTTACCATGCTTGTTGGCAGGAGAGAGCTGGGAGTGCAGAAAAGTGGGATGACTCAGTTTTGGCTTTCCATTTTACTAGGTAATGGATGCCGTTTACACTGTTTGGAGGTGTCTTATGACATTTTCTCATCCTAAGTGAAGGCAAAGAGACACAGAGAGAAGGATGATTCAGAGAGTAGCAAGGAGGAAATCACTGCATGAGAGATTTTTCTGGGAAGAGCAGCAGACAGACAGTACATTCAATAGAAGTGATTTAATAAAAGCTTTTTACTGGCAGAGTAGGTATGAGAGAACCATGAGAGGGTAAAGGACTGAGGAGGGGATCATGAACAGCAAGAGAAGGTCATGAGCAGTGAGTCCATACTATGCTTTGGAGCTGGGAACGAGGAACCCAAGTACAACATAGCAAGAAACCCCAATACTGAAGTCCAGTTCAGTCAGTAAGGTCACAATAAACACCGGATTTTGAACATGGGGCAGCTGGTTTACTGAACTGGAGAGAGAGGTTCGAGTGGGAAAGGAGTGATTCCGAGAGATTCTCACAGAACAGATGAAGGACCAATTTCCTGGTTGGACCAAAGGCAGACTTGAGGAGGAAAGTCACAGGAACACAAGAGATTAAGAGAAGAGGTTGGTGTGCTACTGATAAACAGAGATGATGGTACTTCCACGTTGGAATAACTCTCCTTGAGTCAATGCTTCAAAGTCTCTCGTTAGCCCTGTATGAAGCAGAGGCTCTTTGCTTCATTTCAGAGGTTGAGGATGTCTGTAGGAAATAACTGATCCCACACTGCAGCAATTCCCTGCTACCTCTGACCAAAACCACTCCAGTTCATCTCGTATTTGTCAGAGCTGTGAGAGCCAAGTGCTCTTTTCTAGTGGAACTGAAACTGGAACCAGGAAGTCCACAGAAAACCTCACATGAAATCATGGATTAGATGCTCAAGAGGTATCAGCACAGCATTGTCAGATGCTGGTTATAACCCTGACCAAGCAGAAGCTGGTGTTGGAAGGGTCACTTGGACTGAGCGGGGTCCTAGCAAGTTAGGAAAGTGCCACGAATGATCCTGCTGTGCCTCTCCTCCAGGAGGTTGCTGCAGCGTGTAGATATACTCGGGGCTAATTGAGCAGCACTTTATCCCTCAAGCTGCCTCAGGATTTCTCTAAGACTCCGCACTCAGTGGGCAGATCTAATATCTTTACTTCCTAAAATACCTTACCAATGAATAATCCCACTGCAGTCTTCGAGCTCACGTGTGGGTTAACATGCTCCATGACACAAGAAACTATGCTAGAATTTGGTTCTGTGTAAGCAAATACAATAAAATACCAAATAAGAAATTACCAAATTCATAAAGTAGGAGCCACTTACATGTCCCAAGTTGGTGTTTTTTCTAACAAGTCTTAGGCATAGAGCAGGGTGCTCTGCTCTTAGCTAGAAGGTGCCCGGTGGCTTTGGATAAGAAACTTTGATTATTTCCTTCATCTTTAGGCTAAAGATAAGACCACTGTTTGTGCCACAAGGTGTTGTGAAGGTTATTGGATTAATCCTGAATGCAGGAAAGGCACGGCAGGACCCCTACTGGCTTTCATATGTTCTAGATCAGACTCCTAGATCTGGAAGTCTGGTTTTGTGTTGCATGTCATAAAAGGGTCTGTACAGAAAACACAGTCTGGGTAAGGCTGAAACAGCTAGGAATGAGAAGGACCATCCACGAAATATCCTGAAATCTGCACCACCTTATCCAGACACTTATAGATTGCTCTGCATCCAAACTCTTTGCTACGTCCTGGTTAAATCAGGACATATCTCTGATTTAACCTACCACAGCACTTCCCTTGCCCCTGAGACCTCTAAAGACACCAATCTACTGTTTCTTACCTTGATTTTATGCTGATTCTGTACACAGGACTCATCTACACTATGAGATAGCATCAAGGACCACAGCAGAGGTGGAACAGCTCCTTCTGTATTCTTACTGGACTAATATATAATCTTGACTTGTTGGGGTGCTTTCCAAATCTCACAATTACGTTGATTTAATGCATTCACAAAGAGGCAACAGTTTTGGGGGGAAAAGAAACTAAAGTTTAAAACAAAGAGGTTTCAAAAATTTTCACATTAGAGACATTTTCTTTATATACAGAAGGCCACATTCACCCTGCCCACCCACCTGTATTAGCCCATCCCAGCGACTTCCCTCCGTTGGCAAACCTGCAGTGTGTCCTTCTGAAATCATGGTTGCTCTTTTGACAGCAGTCATTGCTGTGTCCACAACACAAAGATTAAATGTACAGAGCAGTATAAGCATGGCCCAGAAAATCTGAACGGATATGTTATTAAATGGAATGATCTACACATGCAGAAGGTTAAATAACTGTTCTGTATCATTGTGGGACTATTTCAAGAGCTCTCATGAGACGAGATTACTAAAAACTGGGCAGTCTTCTAAGTCAGAGACACATAATACTTTGTTCATGTTCTGCTTGTGAAACCTTCAACCTTCCAGAAACCTTCAACTTCCATCAGCAGTCAAAACGAACGTTTCTTCTGTTGTCTTGATTGAAGCTTTCCAGTCGTTTCCGCTGTGATTCTGAGAGGACCCATCGCTGCATCCCCAGCTCTGCCAGGGCAGGCAGCTGTGTCAGCGCTGCTAACAACACGCTGAACCACGTCCCACAGTCACGGCAGGATGACGGGCGAAGGCTGAGGTCCAGCTCTGCCAGTTCTTTGAATACTGCTAAGCCTTGACAGAAAACGGCCCACCCTTCGTCGGAGATGTTGTTGTTATAACTCAAATCCAGCTTCCGTAATCTGGCTAAACGGCCATCCTGCCTCAGCAGTGCTGCAAGAAATGACAGACACAAACACAACTAATATATCCTGGCAATTGCCTTAAAAGCTTCTAAGTAAGAAGAGTAGTATTTAAATACCGTATTATTTAAGGCTTTTCAGCAAGATTTAACTCCTCGGCAACACGAATCACCTGCTGATGATCTCAGATTTATCACCGCTGAAGGAGTGTGTAACTTTTAAAACACAGGCAATTCAAAAAGAACAGAAATACTGGCTTAAAATTTGTATGGCAACCTGAAAAATTTTAAGTCAGTTGGAAGGAGGTTGTATCAATTAAAATAGGCAGGCAGGCTTTACAGGGAGATTTAGAAAGAGGAAGGCAGAACTAGGTGAGGCTGCATGATTACAACAGTCACCTCTCACAGTGGGAGGATAATGGGCATAATAAATCCTAAAGGGAATTAGGATCCTCATTGTGTGATTGGGAAAGGAGGCACCCATCTAGGCTGATGCTTGTAAAGTTAAAAATATTCAGGCTTCATCTCACCAGCCTTTAGATTGCAGGACCTTGATAGCTGTCACACAGCTATTGCTGATCTCAGACACTCACAATCCATGAATCAGGCTCACAGAATCTCAAGAACCATTATAAAGAAGTTTTTGGGAGAACCCTAGAATGTATTCCTTCAGTTGCTGAGAGGTGGGCTAAAATATTTCTGTTTTAATTCTCCCATAATAGTTTGACTCCAGAAACACATGTGATGGACTGAGAGCTGGCAGTGCCTGTACTACTCTCTGTCAGCACGTACATCTCTCATAAATTACTGAACCCCCAAACCAGCAACCAAGCAAAATAAAACCCTTCAGAGCTTTAAATATCTGACCTAAAAAAAAAGAGGCAAAACCTACATTTTCTACATGCTGCCTTTTTGTATTAATTGATAAAACTGCTGTAAGATTCTTTGCATTTTTATCTTTTTCAGCTTTTGCACTGTGCACGTACAGGTCACACAGTCTTTAGTAAAATGGGAAAAATACTGCTGTGTTTTCCATCTTTTCATTTGATTTATGCAAAAACATGCTCAGCCCATGGAACAAGTCCTTCCTGAATTGTGGTCTAAATGCCCTGGCTCCTTGGCTGCTAGTAAATACCCTGTTATACGTACTTAGAAGTTCCAAATCTTCAGCCACCAGGTTACAGCTGCTCAGTCTTAACACTTGAATCTCCGTCGCAAGCTTTAGCGCTCCCCAAAGCAGCTTTAGGTTCCCACCAACGCACTTATTCCAAGAAAGGTCTAATATCTCCAGTTCAGGAAGGTGAAGGGCAGCCTCAGCTGAAAAGATTAAGACCAGCAACTTCTGCTTACTAAGAGAAAACCACACAGCCTCAACAGACATCTCACTGGCAATTCACCTGTAAAGAGGCTCCTGCAGGCTGCCTACTTGTGTTTAGAATGCCTTGTTTTATCCTAAGAAAAGTTAGATAAAGAAATATCTCCCGTGCTCTTTAAAGAATGTAAGAAGGACCTGCCTACAGAATGTTTAAGCCCTCTGTTGGAGGGGTTTCTTGCCTTTCTGTTTACACTATTGTGTTGACCTCGTCCCGCTGCAGTCAATTTAACAGCTTGTTTTTAAACCGTTTTATGTCAATTTAGAGATAGCAATTTTTTGTTGGCAACTCCTCGTGCAAGGTGAAATGCTCTCTATCTTTTGACAACACCAATTTCCATGATGTCACTCTTACATAATTGTAATGGTATAAATATAGTACTTTTCCTGCAGGGACCTCAGACCAGTTTAGCTCACTGTTGCTTCTGCTGAAGGCAGGCAGGTTTTACTAGAGGTTTCAATGTCACTAGTAAATAGTACAAAATATATTATAAGTGCACAATCCACAGTAACTAACAGATCCCTCTGTACTTAGATTTCATGTGCCATATGGAACACCCATCAAATGGACAGTGTAGCCTCTAATCCACTGAGATTTGCAATAAGTAGGCAAAAAAGGGCTGAATTTATGTACCCTCTGTTAGACTGGACTTTTCTTCACAGTTCTGTAGTATCTTTACCCCTGCTGCAGTTATTGCCTCAGTTCCTCCATTGCCCCGTGCTTAACTCTATCCCAGAAAGTTTCTAGTGAAACCTTCACCTGCAACAAATCCCAGAATGGTTAGAGTTGGAACAGACCTTAAAGATCACCGAGTTCCAACCCCCCTGCCATGGGCAGGGACACCTCCCACCAGACCAGGTTGCTCAGAGCACCATCCAGCCTGGCCTTGAACCCCTCCAGGGATGGGGCAGGCACAGCTTCTCTGGGCAACCTGTTCCAGTGCCTCACCACTCTCACAGGAAAGAATTTCTTCCTGATATCTAATCTAAATATCCCCTCTTTCAGTTTAAAACCATTACCCCTTGTCCTGTCACTACACACCTTTGCATGAAACTTTACTCCACTAAACTGCCAATGGAATGTTACAACCAAACTATAATTACAGCACAACAAGAAATCACGTTTTGCTTTCTATTTTGAAATTAGGGAGCATTGGAAAGCTCACTATCAGACAATGGACTAAAAGGACTTCATCCAGTTGGGTACCACGGGGGAAGACATACAACGTTCTTCCCTTGCAACCAAGTCCCATGAAGCACTGGCTTCAGCACAGGCTTTTTCACTGGGGACCTGTGGTATAATGCAACCCTGACCTTTGGAGCTGGGAATGAAGTGCTTTGTCCCACCAGGATACACTTTAACAAAACATTCCTACCTAGTGATGAAAATGACTCTTCACGTAAACCACAGTTGCTGATCACCACAGATTTCAACTTCGGTAAAAATCTGAGCCTGCCCAGAAGAGGATGAGATGAGACTCCTACATTTTTATTCGAGGATAAATTCAGCTCTCGAAGACTGGAGAGTAAAGGTATCACCTGGGCTATAAAAATATGAAATATTTATTAGACAGCCCCCGATCCAGAACAAATACGTAGTTTTATATTTGCCTGACATCATTTCTTTTCTTTATGAATCAATCCAAACGTCTAAGCCAAGTTTTGACTTATAGCAAGTAATGTTTTAGACCATAAGTAGCCTTGTCATTTTCATGAGGTATTACATGCTGTGGGGAAGGTTGTCAGAACACGGCTTCCTGTTGAAATTTTCTCAGTGAAGTAGGGAATTTCCCATTAAATGAGACAGGAGTTATTTACAAATGCCTTCACTGCTAACTGAAACTCCTTTATATTAACGTTATTATTCTCTATTAGTGAAGAAATTAAAAGTAAATCATGATTGCTGTTACTAAGGGTTAATACTTCCCAGTGATTCACCAGCAGCTTTTCAAATAATCTCTTTTTATCATGGAAAATAAGATGTGGGCAATATGGGCTCTGAGTCATGGCATTTTTTTCTGTTCTTAAGAGTAAAAAACAGTGTCAAAATGCTACGTTAGTTCACACAGGAAAATTAACTGTCCCACTGATTACATGAGAAATGTCTTTTTCTTCCTAATAGTATTTATGAGTTGGATCAATTCAACCTGGAGACTGTAGTCTTCAGCTTTTCTACAAGGAGCAGCAGCAATGCAAGATCTCAGAACATCAAAGTTCACCAAGGGAGTTCCAGGCAGTCACATTTACATGCACAATAACGCACCTTGGATCCGAGACAATTTGTACCAGTGGGGGAAACATCCCTGGAAATTTCCAAAATTGCTGATTATCAAAAAAAGCAGTGCTTAGTGGCTTGGTGCTTCATTCCTGCTTTCCCATCATGGGTCTGAATCATGATGGATTCAGGTCCTTAGTTCCATGTGGGATCAGACACTATGAGATATCCTTTGGTACAGCAAAAAAACCCCATTCCATATTGATTAAAAAAGATGCTCTCCACACTGCTCTTCCAGAACTGCCTAGTGAAAACATACTAAGATCTGCCAGACTAGGTCAGGTAGAGTCTCTTATGCCTTTGAGATATTTTCAGAAGTCAAAACCTACATTCTTAATGGATTTCCTTAACATGTCCTTACACAAAACGGTCATGTCCTCTTCTGTTACGCAGCACTGGTGGAGATCAAGGACTTCAAGATTTTTCAAGCTGGCCAAATGAGCTGTTGAGTCTTTAAAGCCACCGCCAATCTCTTTGTTACACGATATATCTAATTTTCTTAGCTCGGCAAGGTGCTGTAAAGCAGTGTCTGAAACGGAAAAGGGAGGGTGCTGGTTATCGGCTGCTACAATAGCACAGGTCGTGGTTTTCCTGTTTATTTACTTTAACATCAAAGTTTGCCCAAGGTATTGCAGGCAAAGCTCTCAGACTAAGCTTGGGTGTATAATCACAGCAGACATACAGTAATACCACAAAGCTTCCCATCCGTGCAACTCCATTCTTCTCTGAAAGAGCAGGTGAAGGTGAGGCCGGCTCATCCCCCAGATCCATTCAATCCTCAGCCTTTTGCTGAAATTACTACTGGGTGCGCTAATTAGTGCTTTGTCTTATGGGTACAACCTCCACTAGTGAGAGACACAGATAATAACCCCACTTCATATGGCTTCACTGGACACTTGTTAAGTGATCTGGTGAATTTGAATTCCCCTCCGAGCGCAGGATTAGCTTGTTAAAAGTTAGCTGGCCTGTCTGTGCCCCTTTCCCTGTCTGGGGAGAGAGGAAGCAGGCCAGAGAGCCATTAATCTGCCCTACAGTGTGTCTCAGATAAATGGTGTGGAGGGTGACTCTCCCCACTGACTCGCACATGCTGGAGCTCAGGGATGATAAATGCTACTCCTGCTGAAAGTCTCTGTAGTCTTTTATCAACCCTCAAACAGCAAATAACGATCGCCCATTAATACTGCCAAACCATCAGCCAAATCCCACCTCATTGCCTTTCTTAAATGGTTTTCAGATGTACAGTTTATTCAGAACAAACGTCTTTCTGAACATAAAGTCTAACCTAAGCCCTGGAGGCTGTCTTGCTTTAATCCACACATGTGCAAGTTTAACTCTTTCAAGCTGGGCACATTTTTCAGATCCTGAGCAATAACCTTCACGCTGCAGCCGATGTGTTTGTTGATAGAGAGATCCAGCACTTCGAGGTTTGGGATCACATTTAGAATTTCAGCTGGGAAAAAAAAAACAAACAAAAAACAACATAAACCAAAAAAGACAACCAGAATTGTTAATGGTCTGGAATATATACAGATGAACCCTGGAAAATTACAGCACTGTGACAAACAGGGAGAGGTAGGCTCGGTTTGCCTATGCCTATATGTGTGGTTTAGACTTACTAAGTTCCTGTTCTACCTAAATAAACCAGCAAAACAAAGATTGGATAGAAATCAAGAAAATCCACAAAAAAATCTGCATGAAAAAATAAAGGTGAAAAAATACAAGGTGAGTTAGAAAATTACAGGGGATAGAAAGCAGGAATACAATGAGAAAGAAAAATTCCTAGTGAAAAGATACAGGACTAAATGTTACGTACGGCCACCTCCTGTGGTAGAGATGAGAGCACAAGGGCTCCTCTTTAGGGAGAAAATATCTTTTACATTATACAGAATCACATCAAAAGACCACACAGGATTAAGCCACAGTGAGAGCAAAGAGGGGAGGGGTGATCAGTGGTTGCCAACTCAGCCTAAATTCCCATCCCACAGGTCTTCTTTCCCATCCCATGGTGAACTATATATTCAGCTGCTTAATTTTAAGCAACCCACGTTGGAAATTCTGGCACAGGTTACTTGCTCAGGGTCTCAAAGGACCCAGCAGCCCTGGACCTCTGAGGCAGCCAGACCGTGGCTTAAATCCAGCTATTCTTAACCCAACCTCAAGTGATTAAAGAGAACACCTTTCTTCTCTGGAAGAAACTGCATTAAATCCATATACTGCATGGTAAATACTATCATAATGCAGAGCCTGAAATGAATTAACTTTCAACTAATACTGAGCTGAATGCAGCCATAATCTAAGTCAAACAATTTACATTTTAGTGAAGCCAGTCTCTCAGTCCAGCTCCGCGGACACACATACCAAGGGATTCTCCATCCTTTGCTGTCAGGTTACAGTCCGTAATTTTCAGAATTTTTATCTTGCATCCTTTCTGGAGTTTTTTTGTCAGGAGTGATAATTTTCCACCTATGTTACTGTTCCATGATAAATCCAGTTCTTCAAGCCGAGGAACAATTTCAAATGCCTCTCCTGTAACAGAAGTCTAAGATGATTCATTCTAGGTATCAATTTCAGCACAAGACAAAAATACAGGCTTTGAATATATTGAAGGGGAAGGTTAGCCACTTAATTCTCAATTTATTGTATTTTGTGTGGCTTGCCAGGAAAAATGGAGCATGCCATGAATTGTTGCTACTGCAGCATCGTTGTATAAATTTTCAACTCGTCTAAGGAGCAATAGAGATCACGAGTCACTGTCATGGCACACACAAGTGGCTTGGCCATCATTGTGGGCCTGTGCCAGGACCCACAAAGTCTAGTCTACAGGGAAATTAATACAAGTGACAAGTTGGAATTTACCACGCTGGATAGTTCTGCTCTGTTTGATTTGGCAAACTTCCATCACCCTCTGTACCGTGTCCACAGGTTGTTCTGGAGGAGATGAAAGGACTCCCCTCACAGCAACTTCTGAAACTTTCAAGTTTTATTTCTGACAGGAAGTTTCTGACTCACTTGATAAAGAATCAAGATGAGCATTGTTTAGACACAAACTAACTTTCTCATGATTTCTAGGCAGAAGCACCAATTTTGATTACATTCAGATAAATAAGCCTTCTCTAGGCTTGACATTCCTGCCAACATGAACTGCATTAGTGCTTCTTTGTAACACTAAAATCCACTGCAAAATCCAGCTTCCTAACTTCCCTTCTAGAGTCAGGCAGGCAGATGTATATTTATATAAACTCATTCCCAAAAAAGATCAATTAACCAGACTGTATGCAAATGCACTTCAAAGCCTCATCATCAACCTAATAATTGAGAATTGTATTTTAATAAAAAACCCCTTTTGCGTCTGTGTGTTTTCGTAATTAATTCTTCACAAAAGATTTGCAATAGAAAAATAATTATTTCTGTTGTTGTGAGTGAGTATCTGGGTTTGAGAGAAAAGGGCATGTCTTAATTTTTATTTTGGCCTTTATTTTAAATTATTGCCTCAGTTTTGAATGCTGAGCAACGCACTACAGCTGAGAAGTGGTTCTGCCTCTGCAACACAGCCTGTTTCTCTTTGACACGGGGGCTAGCATTCCAGACACATTTTCCACCCAGAAGATAAATAAAGGACTGTAACTCCAGGAATAGTTTCCTACCACCTCTCACAGTCACAGCTCTCAACAATTACATAGCACAGAGTTGATATTAGTTATATCTGAGTTATTGATTTCTAAGCAAAACACACTCAGTCCACAAGTGGTCACATTTCCACAAATAGATGTGGAAATAGCCAAAAAGGCAGTACTGGCCTAAATACACATGCTGTTTTCCAAATTGCAGGCAAAATCAATGCAGACTGACCACTGCTATTCCACATGTTAAGGTCATCACATTTGGACTGGAAATTCAGGCCCCATGATCAGTTTTGTGTCTGTCTCAGCAGAGGCCAAGCCAGAAGGGCAAAGGAGACAGCACAGAAGAATCAGGCAGAATAAATCAACTGGAAATATAACCAGTGAAACTCAAGAGAAAAAAAATCATTATGAGAAAAGGGTTTGAAAGAGAATGAAATAAATTTGAAAAAAAATCTGACAGAAAACAAAGCACAGATTTTACCCTCTTCAGAAACAGACCAATTATTTTCACCAGCTTTTGTAGAGATGTGTTCTTCCTCCCCAATGGGTAGCATGATACACTTTTGAACTACCACCATATATGAGTTTTTATTTCTCAGCCTTTCCTGGAAAAAGCCTGGGCATGAATGACACAAACCCCAGTTTCATAATTCAGAGTGGTTTTTAGAAGTGCCATAATAAGGTGTAGTTTTTTAGAACTCCTAGTTGATTGAATTTGCCTTTCTTTCACAGACCCACCCCAGAGTAAACTCCAGGCTCAGAGGTGACTCAGTATCAGAACCTAAGTCTATAACAGCACCTTTAAAATTTTTAAATCTCACGTTTTGCAGAAAGCAGGGTTGCAAGCACTCCAAGAAAAGTAATAAGCAAAGAATAAGCTTCTCCCAGCCTTGCAAAAAACATGTCATAAAGACCATCCTTTTTTTTCTTTTTATTTTTTTATTTTTTTGTGATGAGCACTCATCTGCCCAGCAGCAAGAAGATCTAAGCTGACCCTATTAGGACTGACTTTGTTTCAGTTCTTCTGTCTGCCATTACATATCAAAGCTAGCAAAATAAATAAGCCTAATCCAAATTGAAAACACGCTTTCCCGCAAATGGGACTAAATTCTGCTCTCTTCTGAACATGAAAGCTTCATACCCTGAGGAATGAACTCGGCAGAGCTACTCAAATGTATAAGGTCACTCACAAGCCCAAGTTCTTTCTGCTGTTTCCCAGCAGGAGTTTACATTGCCCAGCGTGGAAGGGGCAGGAGTAGGATGTAGGAAGAGAAGAGATGGATTACATTAGACACAAGCTGTCTGGAAGTAAATGTCAATGAAATCCAGTACCTAAGGAGGTGACATCCTCAGCTGTCAGCCTGCAGCTGTTAAGTCGAAGGACTTTCAGCAGGTTCACGTGCTGAAGATGAACAGTGAGAGCTTTCAAAGCCCCACCAACACACCCGTTCCATGACAGGTTGATCACTTCCAGCTCTGGGAGAAATGGCAGTAAAGAAGCTGTAAAATACAAAAGAAAAGAGAAGAAAATGTGTATTCTGTCACCCCCATGTCAATACATCTTAATACAGAGATGTTTTCTGTAACGAATGCAGCGTTATAAAGCCATGACAATTTGTACCTCAGTTTCCTTATCTGTAGTTTGAGTGTGAGGAGATTCAGCTGTTACACAGACCTGTATGATTTTTATATTTATATATAAATATAATTTATGTAATTTATTAATTATCATTTCTTAGGGACCTGGGGCCACCAGATGCAATGTTAAATAAAGCCAGTCCTGTATAAAAGAAAGCAAAGGGAAAAGAGGAGAATGTGTAATTGAATAGGCAAATAAGAATTAAAGAAATGGATGAAGTGACTAGGTGAGTAAAATGCATATTTACCCAGCTCTGTTACATCTGCAGCACTTAATGCACAATTATTTAGATCCAGATTCTTGCTGTTGGGTTTCTTTCCCAGTTTCTGCATGAACTGGTTAAATCTCTGCTCACCACATGGTGACTCCGCTTCAGAAATGTGAGACAAAAGTCCATCTGAGTAACAAAGCAATGAAGCCCTGGTTACCTTTGCTACCAACACAACATCTAAAACCCGTCTGTGGCTGTTGGGTGAAGACTTTAGGAAATTAACTAAATCTGTCAGTAAACAGGGCTATATTTTTGATCAATGTGGACCAATAAGCTAAGCAATATAATCGTTATTAAGAAGATCACTACAAAGCTCCTGGCACAGAATGAGAGAAGAACCTCCTGGTGCACCTCTCCACGCCACCTTATGCCAGTGGCTTTGGATGTTCAAGGATGTGAAATTCATGCAAGACTCTAAACTGCAGCTTTTCTGGACGCACAAATCATGTTATCACCTGCGTGTTGCCTTCACTGTAGCCACACTGCTGCCATACATCCTGTATCTGATTGATTCGCTCTGACCAGCCCCGTAACTGTGTGCTGAACCTGCTGTTGCCTTCGTGACACCCTGTGTTCATTTTCATACATTGCCTGTGTAAAGCAGCTCCTGCTGGTTTTGGCTTTCCAAAGCAACCCCCACTTACCTTCTTCTTCCATGCAGTTTGTACAAGGAAAATTGCATTTATATTCATTGCTAAAACCTTTAACAAATTAGAAATTTCATCTAACGCCTATAGCTGGAAATAGGCAGCCAAAAACTACACAAAATAGCAATCCTGCTCTCAGTAGCTGCTGCCCAAACCTACCCAAAACTCTTAGGACAAAGGACGGGGTTCTAAGCCTCACCTCACTGGTCCTTTTTAAAAACAGTCTCATTTTTTTCTGGTGTGGATGTAAAGATTATTCTCATGTGCACAAAATAACATACAAGCTGAACTTCCATTCCCTTCCCCTCCCCCACACCAGTGTCAAGTGGCAGGAAACATCTGCTCCTGTTATCTTCAAGACTGCTTTAGCAGCGGGGTGGACAGAGACCCATCTTAAATACAACACGCCAAGCTACTGCTCAAAGCTTGGCTTTGAAACCAAATAAGCTCTGCCACTAATGAGCTGACTCCAGTGCTGACCTCTCACATTGGAGATCAAGAGAGAGGGGACCCAAAAGCTTTATCCCTCCTCAGCAACATGGATTTCACTCCTCGCTTGGCACCTATCAAATAAGAGGGCACACCCTTGCTGATGTTCCAATCAGAAGGAAATCCTGGCTATAGGATAAACTGTAGGCAGTAAAATACAGGCTTTAGGCTAGAAAGGAAAGCAACTGATTTTCTGTGAAAATAAAATACATAACACACACATGGATTTCACTGTTGTGCCAGCATTACCTTCTACAGAGAGATCTTGCTTCTCACTCTGATCATTGGCTCCGGAGTTGTTTATTTCTGTTTCTTTGATCTCCCTTCTGTCCTTGCCTTCAGGTTTCCCAAAGTCAAAGCCCCTGAAAAAGTTTTTGATGGCTGAAGGCTGCTCTTTTCTTTTTCCAGAAGAGGACCTCTTCCCTTGGAACTGTTTCACAACAAAGTCAAATGGGGAACTCTTTGGGATGTCCTCTTCATGTTTATCCTGGCAGCTCTGAACATCATCTTAGAGCAGACCAGCAGACATAGAAAGAAATACACAGAATCACAGAATCATCATGGTTGGAAGGAACCTTTGGAGATCATCCAGTCCAACCCCTTGCCAAGGCAAGGTCACCCAGAGCACAGGAATGTGTCCAGGCGGGTTTTGAATGTCTCCAGAGAAGGAAACTCCACAACTTTTCTGGGCAGCCTCATTCAGTGCTCTGTTACTCAAGAGTCACTGAAAAGAGTCTGTCCCCATCCTCTTGACATCGACTCTTTATATATTGATAAGCCTTGATGAGATTCCCTCTCAGTTTAGTTTTAGTGACATTTACTCTTGCTTACCTTCTCTTGTAACTGTAGATGCCAGAAAATTTCCTACTATTCCCTCCGTGCTAATAACAGAACAGCACTGTTTAGTAGACCAGACTCTGAACTCATTTCTCCTCCTTCAAAAGGAACTGGTAATGCTCAATATTTGCAGAGCAGACTCAGTGGTCCCAGCCCTCAATGATACAACCATCACCTTCTGCTGCCTTGTTAATGCAGGCTGCTCCTAAAGACACCTCACCTGACCACTAGGACTAACCTGCTGCTTCCTCTATCATTTAATCTCCAGGTTCTGTTCATAATCTTGTGGCCACATTAAAGAAGCCAGGCTGAGATGTCCCAGTTCTGAGGGGTTGCCAAGTCAAGTTTGACACCAAGGTGATTCTTCATGCCAAAGGCCAGTCAGGAGGGTGAGAGGAGAAGGTGAGCAACAGGGAGTACAAGGACATCCCTGCCCGAACAATGTCACAAGCCCCAAGCTCAGGGTGGAAATGTGCAAACAAAACCCCATCAACCTGAGGGCAAAGCTGAATGATAGGGCAGGAAACAACTAGATTCCATAGCTTTGAGCACTGGGAGTGGGCCACTGCCAGGAGAAATCAAGCCCCCCAGGTATTTTCTCTGGAACAATTCAGTACTAAAGCGACCTCAGTTTCAGTGACTAATTCACAGGTAAATTAAAGTTTGACTTTATAATTTACACACATTCTTTCCTTCTGTTTATACTACGCAGGCTATAGCATCACCCAGTGACTCTGAAGTGGCTTTGTTTTTCTGGAAAAATGAATTTAATGCTCTTTCTTTAGTTTTTCTAGCATCTGCCTGCACACACATGCTTTTAATGAAACAGCCATAAAAACTAAACAGGCATTCATTGCCTTTTGCTTTGTGAGGACTATGTAGAAAAGCTGTGTCTTGAGCCCTACTGTGCCACTGGACTGCAAAGGGAATGACCTGTGCTCAGATCCCTGTCCCGTAATATCCCACAGCTCCTGAATGGATTTCTGTGCTTGCAGATTCCCACTTCCCCAGTACAGATCCACACACAGAACTCAATCCACAAATCGCTGCCATCCCTAGAGCACACCAACACAATCATTTTAATAACTGCCAGTTATATAGAATGCCACAGGCATCAACTTTCCAAAAAAAGAGAAACACATGAAGAAGTATCGGAAAATCTGACTTGCACAGATAGTTTTCATGTTATAGCAAGAGTCAGATTAGGGGAAAATGTCAAAATAAAGCAAATGTTTATATATATATACACTTTTTGTGTGTGTATGTGTATGAATGTGGGTATATGTACTGATGAATCCATATGTGTGTAAATTTTCTTATTGTGTTGGAAGTTATCTGCCATGATACAAGTTCAAGGGCAGAGCACTTAGAAATTCGAAAAGCTGATACAGTTTTTAAAGTTTTGCTCTTAGGGACCTGTCGCAGCTGAAATTCTTTTAAATACAAAAAATACACAAGAAATTGTACACAGCTGTACACGCACATTTACAGAACAATGTTGGTTACCCTGGCTGTGTTTTCATGCTGTAGAGTGGCAGTATTTTAAACAGACAAAGAAACATACCTGTCTTTTCCATGGGTACACTTGAGAATCTCTTTCACTTTTTACAGTACGTTCAGGGCTTGCAGGAGAAGGGAGCCATGCCATGCGAACAAAACTTCACTTCTTTCCCTTACTGGGACTTCCCATGTATTTTTCTTTCAAAAGTTTCCGTCTCCATCAGTTTGAGAGCAGGAGCTCTGCATGAGGGGTTTCCCAGCTCTTCCCCAATGCCTCTATTGTTTCGTGCTGTCTCCCAACGCCAGCCGGTGGTCCCTGGCCTCTCTCTTCTGGGAAGCTGTGGAGAAGTCCATTGAAATGCTCTGATCATGTCCCAGCTTAAATCACTCACAAAGCAGAAATCAGGAAGTGGCAGCCCAGACTTCGATACTGCATGTTAACCACTGCACGTCCCTCACACAGCTGTTGTTGGAAGAGGCTGAGTCACCTTATAGATCAGGTTACAAAACTACCTGAATAAAAGCTCTTTGTTTTCCCACCCCTTTTGTCCATACTGGTCAGAAATGCTGCAGGAGGCTGAGCAAAGCCCTGTTGTCAGCAGGAGGTTGCACATAGTTCAGTAAGAAAAAGGAATACAGAGAACGAGTGTATTCCGTTTTAGGGAGATGGAGACGTGAAAGGAGAGGGCACACTGCATCATCCAGCACCATCTGCTTGTGGGCAATAGCATGATCCAACATCACAATGAAATCATTTGATACACGTATACATACATCAAAAAGGGTGGTGAGGCACTGGAACAGGTTGCCCAGAGAAGCTGTGGCTGCCCCATCCCTGGAGGGGTTCAAGGCCAGGCTGGATGGGGCTTGGAGCAACCTGCTCTGGTGGGAAGTGTTGGAACTGGATGATCTTTAAGGTCCCTTCCACCTCTAACCATTCTATGATTCTATGATTCTATACCTTCTTTTGTCTGTCTGCCCTAGAATCTGATTTTTAGCTTAAACATCCTCATGGCCATTTATGTTGAAACTCTTTAGCTTTGATGATTCTTTTTAATTTATGAGGTCTTCACTTTCGTAAGCTCAAACCAACCAAAACCCCTCGTGTGGCAAACTCTCTGCTTCCCTTAACATTTCCTGCTCACCTTTGTCTGCACCTGCTGCAATATAATTCATACTTCCTTAAATACAAGGGAACATCCACTGATATGTATACACTAAAGACATCTGCAAACTGGAGTGCTTTTGGTGGGGAATTATAAAGTTGGTCAACAACACTAACGACTACTTTGAAAGCATCTGTTTTAGTGGCCAGCCCAGCCCGAACCATGACGAGCAGACACCAGCCGTGAGGACTGTGTCAGCATGTCAGGGTACAAATGATTCAGACGGGGTGGAATCAGGCACAGGGTGCTGCTGGGAGCCAACGGGAGAGAAATTAAAGGAAGAAAAATTTAAAGTGAACATCAGGAGAATCCTCCTGCCCATGCAAGGTACCATGCTGGGAAACATTTACAGTAGGAAAAAATGCACAAAACCACCCCAGTGAACCATCTTTCCCTGCAGGAATGGAGGGCACCTTTCTATTCCCAAACAGAAAAGGTCTCCAAGTTGGTTTAAGGGTTTTCTGACACACGGAGTGGCTGTCCTGTCCCAATTTCTGAAACTAGCATCTCACTACAGACCTAAAGATCACCTCCCTGTGTGCTAATTCACTTCATGTGTTCAGGCATCTGAGCTATGCAGACTATTGAAAATCCCAAGCATTTTTGTTGGTATGGAACTCCTTAAATCTGACAACTCTTTTCCACATTACTTGTGCTTAACGTGATGGCCAGGGATGAAACAGAGACAAAGCAACCCAGGTTCGTGCACGTGTGCCAGGCTCTGCTGGCCCAAGAGCCTCAATACCCGCTGCAGTTCAATGAGAACGTGGAATGGGAATATCTGATAATCTCCACTCCCTGGAACTGGGGAAATCCTTAAGCATGTTAAGCACCAATTACAGCGGTTACGTTGGGCTAATTTGAATCCTCTGACATCCGTGTGTTAGGTGATGTGTTGCCCATTCAGAAAACCTTTCACCGCTTCAGGCTGTTGAATGATAGTGAAAATACCTCATGGCACCACGACAGCACTGTCACCCACTGATTTGAGGGGAAACACAGTTTCACAGTGACCCAATTTCCTCTTCCCAGAAAGCAAATCTCTACCTTTACTTACAGCAGCTATGAGGGACGAGGTGACAGCAGGGTTATCCCAAAAGCAGGATAACCAGAGCAAGGTGACTGCACTGAGCAGAAAACACAAAGCATTACTTTGCAGTAGGTCCAGGCTCTGCTGTCAACATGTCAAAAGCCAGGCCCAGCCATGTCCCCATCAGCTGCTGTGTCGGTTGGTGTCCCCTCCACGGCACACTTCTGGACATGTGTCCTGCTCCTGCCTTGTGGTCCTGTGTGTCTGCTCCTTGCAATACATCATGGGCAGCACAGGGCAGGCTTAGCTTTCAGAGTTTAAAAATAATAAACGCCTTCCCCTTTCTATCCCGTTAAATGGTTTGTGACCATCTGCTGAGTGCTCAGTGTCACAGTTGTTTATATCCACTCTTCCCTCTGTGGAGACCTGGGGGAAGGTTAGGAACAGAGCCGATTTTGGAACAAAATAGTTAAAGTTGCCTCCCACACAGCACCCACTGGTGAGAGATTAACATGGATTTTTGTACTTTGCCTCATTGTGACTCCTTAATCCGGCATATATTCCAAAGAAATAATGCCATTAGAGGATTAGTGCCACAAGTTCATTTGAAAAAAAGGATTTGTAAACACTGAAATCCTATATTCTATGTACTTAATCACTGAGTATCATTTTGGGGATTTCCTCTCCCTTTAGCAGTGTCTCTTTCAATGAAACCCAAGCAAAGCAGCATGTCTGTTTTGGATGGGCCTTATTACCCACTAAAGGAAAACAAAACCCCAAGCATCTAGTTAAAATAATACAGAATCTAAACATGCTGGACTAAACCCACCCTTGCTGTCATACAATCATTGCAGTTATACCAGGGAGGCACTTGGCCCAATATTTAAATAGAATGTAATGATTTTGGATGCTTATCTGCTAGGGATTTTTTACTATTCTGAGTCCTGTAGCATGCAGCAACACAGTGACTCTTGTTTGTTTCTAAGGCAGTTCCCTTCTCAGCTTTGCTCACACCCAGCAAAGCCACCGTTCTCCTCTCTGTGGGCGAAGGAGACTGAATCACTGCCAAGTCACTCTTTCTCCCTTTCCTTAGCACACACCTCTGCTGCTCTGTTTCCCCATCCTGCAGGACTGTCCCTGCCCGCAGCAGCCTCGATGGGCTTCTCCTGCTCAGCTCAATTTGTTGCAGGTAAGTGAGCATTCACACAGGTCAAAACACTGCTGGGGGTGAAAAAGTGCTTATTGCCCCATTCTGACTTTGCCAGTGCCAGGTGATTCGCTCTTGGGCTCAGAACATGTGTGCCAGGAGCTGCTGCCAAATGAGGGTAGGGGCAGAATGGCCTGCTCCGGTACCAGGTTCACTGCTCTCATCTTTCCCAACCAGATACCTCAAATCACAGCCTCCACAGTGCTCTTCATCCTCTCTCTCCTGCTCTGACCCTTCCCTTCATCCTCCAACTTTAACCCAGTTCTGAGCCTCTGTAACTGAGGCAGCAAAATTCTCTGCAGCTGAGGAGCCTTCAGCTGGCACTGATGCGATGCTGCTGGTGCCACAGTATCTCTGTCACCCACTGATTTGACATTGACTCTCTCTACACCCAGGCACCTCAGAAAGCAGCAGGGATCAGCCTTAGGGCCAGACAACAACATTCAGAAGAGACTGCACACACAACGGGCTGGAAGGACCATTCCCTGAGGATGAATGAATGGATGCAGTTGCTCTCAGTAGTGGGAAATGCTCTCTAGAACTCGGGGTAGGAAATACTGCTTGAGTTTCCAGGTAAAGCTCAACAGAGTGCTGCCATCTGGATAAATACCTCCTCCTTACATCCTTACACTCTCAGGAATACTGTGCAACACTAACAATACCCTGGAGCAAACTCATTCTAGACTTCTCTGCACTGAGACCAGTGTGCGTGCCTGAGGATTCAGTTTGGTCCAAAGTATCTGAGCATCCTCACCATTTCCCATAAAATTAATACCCAACTTTCTGATTTTAATAAACCATCAGCCCACAGTAGTTCCTGAGGCAGCTGTTAAAAATACATTGCACTCAGTTATGAGAACTAAATCCAACCCCTTATTCTGTATTTATTTACAACCACAGACTGATCAGGGGAGGGGCTGAAGATGCTCTGAGAACACATGAAAACAGATAAAACCTGGGGTTCAGAAACGCATACACCTCTGAGTAACCTTGAACAGTCCCCAAAACTCAGTGAGACCTCCCACGGGTGGAAAGGCATTTGACATTTCACCGTACATTCACACTTTAAAACATTACAAAAAGTGAAGTTATGGAACTCTGGAGCAAGCACGCAAAGGTGGGCTCTGCCTGACCTGAAGGGACTGCACACTTGGCAGGACAAGTACTGGATGAACTGGTCCTGAGCAGAGGCATGTGATGGCCCCTGTTGCCACTGATTTATTATAGCTATAAAAAATTCAACCTTGCATAGACCAACATGAGCTGCTAAACCTAAAATTCTAAAACACAGCCTTTTTATCAAAGCCAGAATTTTCCTTACCTGCTATAAAATAACAGCAATAATAAATAAATTTTCCAACTACTATGCCGTATTGAATATGCTTTTTGATTTCCATAAAAAGCATGACTAAAAGATCTATTGCAACAAATCTATATTTATATCCACAATGTGGGTATTTTTAACACCCCGATATTGAGTTACTCTTTCTTTTTTAAGTGGAACCACACAAACACAAACTTAATGTTTCATTCTCTATTACCATATTC
Organism: Thinocorus orbignyianus; assembly: GCA_013400375.1. Classification (NCBI taxonomy): domain Eukaryota; kingdom Metazoa; phylum Chordata; class Aves; order Ciconiiformes; family Thinocoridae; genus Thinocorus; species Thinocorus orbignyianus. The sequence continues at coordinate 372,570 of VXBW01001196.1, forward strand.
TGGTCTGATGGAGAAGATTTTCAGGCTGGAAAATTCTTTTTGGTTGAACTTATGCCAGGATTAATCCCCTTTCAGTTAATCATTCACATGAATGGGTAATCTGCAGAGTTCATGTAAGGCCTGCAAACTATATTAATTACTAGAAACCTAATTAGAAATCAACAGAATCAAAGGATCAGTGTTACTTCCATACGGTACCATCTGGTACAACGGGTCTGGATAGTTCTGTAAAACTCCTCATTGCTCCTTGTGGAACTTCAGCCTGAATATGTGTTGTCAGAGAGAACAAATTTATGCTGATACATGGGCTGGCTGTAAAGCATTTTTAGCATCAACCTAAATGACAACAACCGAGCCCCTGTATTTCTAGCTGTTATTTCAAGTGTTAGTTCCAAAAAGAATATTTATTCAGCAGTTTTCTTTTTGAATGAGATACCAATGTAGTTGTAACCTGCCTTTCCACATCCAAAAAATACCCTAAGTCCATACACAGGCTAATGTAAAGAATCCCTAGACAAGCAAATACGAAAACATGTAGAGAGGCAGGGGTCAGTCTCTTCTCCCAAGTAGCAGGTGATAGCACAAGAGGAAATAGCCAGAGAAGCTGTGGCTGCCCCATCCCTGGAGGGGTTCAAGGACAGGCTGGATGGGGCTTGGAGCAACCTGGTCTGGTGAGAGGTGTCTGCCCATGGCAGGGGGTTGGAACTTGAAGGTCTTTCAGGTCCCTTCCAACTCTAACCATTCTATGATTCCAGGACTCCTCTCATTCTTGGGATTTGCAGCCCACCACTCCCAGACTTCCCAACCATCCATCAGACCACTTCTTTCCTTCCCTGTTGCTGCCAGCTGTGGGCGCTTTACTTTTCTAGTTTAAACCTTTTGGGGTGAACATGGAAGGAAGTGAGGTTTAGCTAAAGAATTTGATGTGCCTGAATACAGATTTCATTTTGGAAAAAGACAGGGTCATCTGTGATAAAAAAGCCTTTTGCCAAGTTCTGCATCAACCCAGCTCATCTCATTATACAGAAACAAGTCTCCATTGAAGTGCATCTTGCTTCAGTGAACTTCTATCAGGAGAAGAAATAAGGATTATCACTCTTTCACAGATTCCTCACTGATGACAGAGTGTTTAGAAACAGTGGATTAAAACCTGCTTAGACTCTAGTTTAGCAGGTTCTCTACTTACACAAACCCATTCCAACATTGCGTTTTGGTAAATAACATAAATCTTGAACTAGTAAGAAAACTAATACAAGTTTTTGCCTTCTGTTTTTGAAGACCATAAATCCCATCAGCTGAGCCACGTCTGTCACTGATTTTGTCAAAAGGGAACAAAGAAAGTTCTGACCCAAATCAGTGCAGACAAAATGTCTACTGACAATGATAAGATTGTATCTACCTCCGTGCACAGAGCTGATTCCACGCTGACAACCTGACAGATGTGACAGCAGTTGACATGAAATGAATTGAGAGAAAGAGTCTCTGCGCTGATAATTCAACTTTGGAATAGTCCTGAAACTGCCAAAATATGTTGGGTTTTTGGCTGCACTCTTCCAACTCCTTGTGGTCTACGATGAAGTGATGTTCTCTTGGGGCATCCTGTACCGGATGGGTAAATTCCAGTTTTGAGTTTATTTTTAAATATCCCCAGGGATGGCGATTCCACCACTCCCCTGGGCAGCCTGTTCCAAAGCTTGATAAACCTTTTGGTAAAGAAATTTTTCCTAATATCCACCTTAAACCTCCCCTGGTGCAACTTGAGGCCACTTCCTCTTGTCCTATCACTTGTTACTTGCAAGAAGAGACCGACTCCCACCTCTTTTCAGGTACCACCACATGATTCAGAAATAAAACCCCGCCTGATGCCTGTGAAATTCAGTCAAGAACAACTAGACCTTCTCCAGAGAGGGACCATTAAAGCACCCTTATGAATCGTGGTTCCAGCAATCCTGCCACTGTGCCAGAAACCAAAGGCTGGATGCCAGGGGTGTTGCGAAGCAGTGAGCTCTCTCTCCAAGCTTCCCTCATTAGGGAAAACAGGAATAAATAAATAAATATCCTTATTATATTGCTGAGTTTGTTTCTACCTCAGGAAGCAATTTTTCCTGATTTTAAACTTTTTGGAGTTTTCCTGAAACATGATTCATGTGGACTAAAACATCTGATGAAAAATGGATGTGGATGCAAGACTTTGCTTTTCATTTATTCGGGCAACCCCACATCTTGCAAAGCATTTGCCTC